>CAAKHD010037572.1:536259-573746 GCA_901007705.1 Fistularia tabacaria
GACGTGTGCTCTTCCGATCTAACACACATATACACATATGCACATATGGACACACACACACACACACACACACATATATGCACACACACACACATGCACACACACATATACACATATGCACATATGGACACACACACACACACACACACACACATATATATACATATACATACATACATACATGCATGCATATATATATATATATATATATATATATGATTTATAACTATCATAAATAATCAAGTATCTTGGACAAAACAAACAAAAAGCTGTCCGCTCACTTTAAGAAACCGTTGTGAGTGCTCATGAGGCGACTCCGCCCAGAGACACAGAAAAACATGCGTCATAAATACAGAGTTGAAAGTTCAGTTGCGCGTGCAGGCGATCCCAGGACATGGGTGAGTAGTAAAAGTCCTCCTTACTGAACTACTGAGGTAACGTGTCGTGTAAAGTCCACGGCTGCGTGGAAGGAGAGGGGGCCCGAAGGGTTGGGTGATCGTGCGGGTCGGCTTGGGGGCCCCGGGGGAAGGGGGGGGGCGGTCGCTCGGGGGTCTTCTCGGTTCCGTCTTGGGGCGCTTGCAGTGTTCCAGAACCAGCTGTCAATAACAATGTTGTTATCTCCACTACCAGCTGCGGCCCACGAGTGACGTCAAAACGCAGTCGCGCCAATTTTTGCTCCTTATTTGTTACACAAGTACAAAGTTACTATCATTTGTCAGCCAAATACCTACTTTTTTTCGGTGATTAATAAACTACATTCAAAATATATTGCTCTACTAACTTTCAATTTCTTGCTGGTTTTCGCTTGTTTTTATTAAAAAGAATAAGTTCATTGAGGGAATTTACCCAGAATGCTTTTTTTGTCTAAGTTCAAGCAAAATCTATTCACTTCCCATTTCTTGCTCGTTTTTGTTCGTGTTTCTTAAAAATAATCAGTTTCATTTATAGAAGTCATCCTCAAGGCTTTTTTTTGTTTATGTTCAAGCAATTAACATTTAGGTCTTCATTTTCAACAATTAGCATATTATTTTAATGTTGTTGATTGTTATTTATTTATATTGAATAAGAGACATGTTTTCCAATTTTGTCTCAATATATATTTTTTTTTCATCTCAAATAACATTCTCAAATAATCCCTTACCAGCCAAAGGCAGTTGTTTGATTAGTTTTCTGGGGAATTCAATAAGAAAAAAAAAATGAAATAATGAAGAAATAAAGGCTCGCAGGGATAATGTAAATAGAGGAAAACATCAGCTTACACATTTACAGTCGTGATGATGTTGACATTTGAACAAGTTGTCAGTATTCCAAATCAAATGACTCATCAATTTTCGGTTATCTGATAAATAATCCGAAAAAAAAACAGGTGTTCCGTTAAGTGCCTGCTTGGGATGCATGCCTTATAAACAGATTGTGTATTTTAACAAAAGTATTACTTTTCAAAGTTTTATATCATACCATATCAGGCATGTTGGGCTCTATGTTTTAATGTTTTAACCTGTTTTTTTTTTAAGTTGTGATTGGCTCACATCCATTCTTTTTCTGCACCTCCACCAATGAGGCATATCCAACATCATGACCCTAAATGTGAACTATTATTCTCTGCATCTGCATCCTAGAGTGAAGATGGATGAGGATGCATTCGAGGTCCCTGAGAGGACAGAGTATCGCTACCTGGTGCACGAAGACGAAGAGGAGGTTCAGTACGTGCGCAACAGGAACTACATCAGCCCCTTTGTGGTGCTCTCCAGACGCTGCATTGTCCTCATCTGCATCGGGGTGCTGGGTCTGCTCGCCCTCGCCACCTACCTAGGCTACATTTCACAGACTTTGCCGCCAGGCCTCGCCGTCGTCGTCACTGATTGTGGAGAATACAGAGGGAGACACGTGAGTTTGAGCACACACACACCTACATCTCGATCCTGTTGAAAGATTTCATAGTTAAAAACCAATCTAGTGTTATTTCTCTGTTTTTGACCAGCAAAGAAACTATCATTGATCAAGTGCAGAAAACAAACAAACAAACACAAACCCCCAAAACACTTAGTCAGCAAGACAGAAAGCAGAAATAATCTGAATATCTTCTTCGTATTCTCTTGGCGGCTCTTTTCAGGGGCCACAGAGAATCATCTTCCTCCATCCAATCCTATCCTCTGCATCCTCTTCTCTCTTAACAATTAACCTAGATATAGGTCGGGTTTCTCACATTTCCCATTATCCCTTGAAATTGTAGAGAACAGTTGATCACTTTTTCTTGGAAAGTAAATCATGGACAATGAGAAAAAGCATCTGTAGGAGTCACAATAGAAGAAGATATTCATGTCAGCCAGATCAGCTAGATTGTTGCTGATACATGTTACATGGCTTGAAAAGCAGATACGGTAATGGTTTAACTTCCTGCTGCAGCCAGCCCTGCTCCGTTTTCATTTTTTCCACTGAAGGTCACTGCTACGTTCCATGGTTTCCTCTGCAGAAATGACAACAATGATGCCTTGGATCGAAAACAAAAACATAAAAATGAGTGCAGTGCCGCCTCTGCAGGCGGTTTGTCGTTCATTATCCACATAGCTCTCAGAAAGCCGCTTATATGAGGACGTCACTCTTGTTTGCTTTGCACTCCGCTAAGTTTACACTTCATGGCCACTGAAATATGCAGGGGAGGACGCGGACTTTAGAAATATTTTGGTACTTCATAAACATGAGCAAACATGTAAGTTTAGGAAGGAGCTGTTCATCATGAGTCTCTTCACTGCTGTGGTGTTGGTAAATCATCAGGATAAATAAGGACTCACCAAACACTGCTGTGCTATAATAAGAAATTAAGAGTAATAAAACTAATAAAGAGTTTAACATGTCTTAAATCGGTCTGGCCTAAATCCTTTCTGAATAGTGTGACCACAATACCGAGGGTACAGAGCCCAAGAGACCGAGGTCACAGCTGCCCCTCACAGAATACACACAAACCGAAGTTGTTACCAGGCAACACAGTTTGGACCTGTGTTTTCTAACGATCTCCTTAACTCCAAGCTCAAGAGTGATACATCAATCGACTGATTCTGTTGACCGATAGCAGTCCGTCACTGATACATCAGTGTCGCTGGATGCTGATTGCTCTGTGGTATCAGCATTCCTGGCTGAACACCAGCATTTTTTGTTTTTTTAGCTGTTCTTATTGGGCTGAATTGGGCAAACTGGATAGAGACGGTCTGTGGAAGAAAGTCAAAGCTCACTGTACTTCGTCAGAGGGCCTGCGTCTTCAACATCTGCAATAAGCTTATGCAGTGACTGCTGTGATGAGCGACCCCTTTCATGCGGAGGTGTGCTGGGACAGGCAGCATCAGTTTTAACTGCATTGTAGTTCCCCAGGGATGAATTAAGTACCTACTTACCTAGCTAGCTACAGTCAAAGTCAACATATTATATGATATGGCAGCCATTGATATCATGTTGTGTTATGTTTTCTTGTTTACAAAATACAATGTCTTCCAATTTTTAAAGCGGTAGGTTGTAGACAGTATGTTGTTTTAAATACTTAGGGTTAGCTTCAGGTCCAGAATATTTCCACGTTATATTGACGCCATTTTTATTTATTTATTTATTTATTGATTAATTAATTGATTAGTTAATTATTTTCCAAATGTTAAATTGGCATCATATATTGGAATAATCTCTCCGTGCAAAAAATGGATAACCAAAGGGTTAGTTTGATATGCAAAGCACTAAAAGGCAAAGAAAACTGATTGACGGTCATACAGCGAGATGGACAAATGTTCCATTTGTCTGAAATCTGACTGCAGTCAGCACCTGTAGGACAGAAAGGGCTGTTGTGTTTAGACGGATTCACTCAATCGGCCCCCATGAACCCTTCTGTCAAAGAGAGATCTCTGGGCTCCGGGTCTCTGTTTTAACAGGCTGTGGTGTGTTGATGAAGAAATGACGATAGATTTGTGGAGGAGTTTCTAACTTTATTTACAACACACCAACAGAACAATTAACCTCTAGATCATTCGGAAACACCGGTATATATACTGTGTAACCACGCCCCCCCAGCCCTCAGTCCTGGGGTGAGAAGCCACACCCTTTAGTGCCCACCACACTGTATTTATTATTCTGGCTTAATGACACCGGCCTCTCCTTATTACAACTGAGTCTGACTACATATGCAGTAGCTGCAAGATAAAAAATCCCATCTCATCACAAATACATTGAGCGTGTCCCAAGTCGCTTTCAGATTTTGTTAATATATGCATATTTCTTGGTGATTTTCACTACATTGTAAATCACAGCTGAGTTTAAAGTCTGTTGTTGCTGACATTTTGGAATTTGCTGATATTCAGTATTGGAAAAGTCAGTCACACAGCATTGATATTAAATATTTAGTAGGTGCTGAGAAGCCGCCCCACCCTTGTTGGTTGACTTAAGTGTTTATTGTTCTGTTTTTCTGTGCGGACAACCGATTCATTTTTATTCTGTTTGCAATAATACACATCTTGTATACCTCCTCAATCATGTCTTTTTGCAGAAAAATGGAGCCTATTCCTTTAAAGGCATGGCCTACGCTGCTCCACCGGTCGGTGACCGGCGTTGGGCCCCTCCAGCTGAACCGGCGTGCAAGCCGAGTGTCACCGATGCCAGCCGCTTCCGGAGCATGTGTCCGCAGATGCGACCGCTGTCAAGCAGGGGCAGGATAATGGGCCAGGAGGACTGCCTCTTCATCAACGTGTGGACGCCCACGCTGAAGACCGACGCCAAGCTGCCCGTCATGGTGTGGATCCATGGAGGCTACCTGCACATGCTCAGTGGGGGAGAGTCGGGCTATTCCCCCACGGAGAAGCTCGCCGCAGACACGGGGATGGTTTACATCAGCTTCAACTACAGGCTCAATGTCTTCGGCTTTCTGGCGCTGGAGATACTCCGAGAAGGATCTCTGACCAACTCATCAGGTCAGTCCATCCCAGAATGCAGAAATAAAGGAACTTATGTTAATGCTCCTTTTTTAATCATTTACCTTTATAATATCGAAGTATTCCAAACATATATATTTGATTATTTCAGGAAAACCTAGTATTTCAGAGGAGGAGAGTTTTTTGGTTATCTCAAGTACCAGTAATTGAGAAAATGTTGAGAAATCGCTTGGAAAAAATCAAATTAAACGAGTCTTTCAGAAAATAGGCAGTTACCAGAATTATCGTAATCTGTTATAAAATTTGAGTGAGAACATTTAAAACTATTTTTTTGAAAGTGTTCTCTTTTTTAAATGACATCTATTCAGTGATGCTGTAACAGATATCTTGGATTCAGATGCTCTGGGGGGTGTTTGAATGCAACATGTAGTTGTGAACGTATACAAGGCCTTGAAAGTTGGCGACGTCTGCCGTGTCGAGTTGTGCCGGTTACCGTTTTTAGAATGATGAATATCGCCACCTGCTGGTGCAGAGGCACTTCCTCTCACACAGGTCCTGGGGAACGGGATACTTGAGTGATGGAGTGTGTGAGATGTGCTCTGGGCACTGGGAGAGGAGACTGATTTGAGGGAAATCTGGTCTTCACTGTGTCAAGTTAGTTTGTTTGTTTTTTGTTTGTGTGTGTTCGGGTTAATATTAACAAAAGGACCCCCCTTTCGCTGTTCATTGTCCTTTTACAAAATCAAGGGAGACACCCAAGGAGTCAACTAATTCAGCAATGAAAATAGGAAACTGAAAATAAGGTGAACAGGAAATTACTTCTATTAAAAAAATTCAAAAATTTCATAATTATTTAAAAAAAATGTATAATCATCAAATGACCATCATATTAGGTCAGATCAGTGATGTCTCAAAGCTATAACTATAAAATGAAATATATAATTGCAATAAAGGAAATCATACTGCTCTAAACAGGATGAAAATAGTTAATCATCCTTAGTAAATATCATAACATGACTAAAACCAAAAGCAGAAAGCAAGAGAAAAAAAACAAAAAAACAGTGCGTACCTGCTGTCTTATAACAGTTGCTGGGCTGCAGGACTTTGCCGCATGGTCCACGCAAGTGCAGGACGATCAAAGCAGTGCATTTTGACATAGGCATTAAAAGTAATAAACGACCATTTTCCTACAAGCTTTTTACCACTTAAGCAGAGCTTTAAATATTTATAGTGTTTATGTTTTGCTCCCGGTCTGATATCTTTCCATTAAGACGTGAATATTTAATGACGGTTAATGTGATATGGACAAATGGAGCTCATTTTTTGGCCCGTCCGCTTTCTTTGAGCCGGGTCATTTTTGTTGCGTAATCCAAATAGTCCCAGTACCATGATGCAAGATGACCCGTTAAAAGAGAGACCCCGGCATGGTGCGGCATGTTGCTCATGATGGCGGGCCGCACGTGTCCAGGAGACGGCTTCTGCGCTCACATTTCTAATTTAGAATCCTCTTAATTCCATGTCCCAGTTCCTGGCTCCCTCAGCTTGAAAAGAGTTAAATATAGTTCAGGCTGCTGGAGCACTGCAGGAGCCGGTTTTGTTTCCGACGGGGAATGGGACGCTGGAAAAAAGGCCACATTGTAGCCAATCAATCCCCTCTAGTGCCTCTGCGTCCGCAGGGAACTACGGCTTCATGGACCAGATCGCCGCTCTGAAGTGGGTCCAGAGGAACATCCACGTGTTCGGAGGAGATCCAGGGAAAGTCACCATCTTCGGGCATAGCTCAGGTAGGACGCCCGCTGTGCTTCTTTTTCAGACATTTAAGGTCGCTGTCTGAAGCATGGTCCGCTGCAGCTTCACTAACAACCACAGAAAATAGGGCTATCGTCACATTGTGGCCACACAAAGCAGGAGGCCAGGCCTTTATCGAAAAGAACTCAGCTTGTCTTTGTGCTTCTCTGGCCCTGGCAGCTCAGAGCTGCTCACCAAAAGACCTTTGAAAAATTCAATAATGACCTTTGAACACTGGAAGGAAATCAGTTTGACCCTAAATTGGCATCATTGCTGGATCCATTGACCTTCCTTCAAGGTCTTTCTAGTCATATTTAAATTGTGTCCAGCCCCTTTTGCACTGCAAGAACTTATAGCAGTTCTTCAAACTTTTTCAGGAACATTTTTCCTGCATTCAGACAGCAAATGAACCAGGAACCAATGTCCTCAGCTCCTGGAGCTATCTAAGCTCCTACTCCAAGGCAGGGTCTTTTTAGGGTCCCATAGGAACTCATGATGTAGTTGCTTGGTCATTGGTGGAACTGATAAGCAACAGCCATAACTAGTCACTTTCAAAACTTAAGCGGTCACTTGTCAGCTTTATTCTTGCGACTTATGACAAAGTGGGCAGAACCAGTGAGAAATGGACTGACAGATGAATGCTATGGCAACTTTGCTCCCCGTGTTGTCCATATAGTCTACCTTTTCTTCGCAGTGGTTTGCGTTTGAGTGTGCCGCTTAAGGTAACGTGACTGTTGCAGATGCTTGCATCCCTATCGTGGTCCCAAAACCCGTCCCTTTCTGGCTGTGCCAATGCGCAAACTAAAAAGTTTCCCCACGGGAGGAGAGTTCCTGGATCAAGTAGGAGTTCTTCGAACTTTTGTGTCCAATGTGTCTTTTAAGAGTGGAAAGGAAGTCACATTGATTTCATATTTGACCTTTCCCCGAATGAATAAAATAACTTTTGGTGTCTTTGACATATCTTTACTGATCCCTTTTTGCACCTCTTAACATAATGCAAACTTTTTTTTTTTTGCTGGATTCAAATCTCTGTGTTTTTCTGCCTTGCATTTCTTGTTTCGACAATTTCTATTTTCGTTGTGGTTGTTGTGGTGTGGGGGTCCCGCTGTCCCTGCTCTTAAGAGTGTTAAAATAAAACTCGGCCAGTTGGCTAACATTTACACCACTGGTTTTTAATAAAATCAGATATTGCTTGCTGACAGTGGGATGGCTGTGAGGTCTCAGTGACACACTTCTGCTCAGTTCACCTTCGAGTCTGAGTGGATATTTGTGGCAAAACCGAATAATCTGGTTCACAGGAAAAGGTATGTACATAGAGACAGATGGAGAGATGACCCGAAAACACTCAGCCTCGGGTCATGTCCGTCACTCTGGAACCATTAAACTCTGTAAAATGAGGTTACTGTGATCTTTCTAATTCAGTGATGATAAACGTCTTCTTATAGAGACTTTCTCTTCCTTTGACATCATTCACAGAGACAGTTGAAAAACAGATAAGTGAAAACGCTCTGATGACACAAAGCCTCTCTGCTCCGTAGGCGGCACGTCTGTCTGGACCCTGATGATGTCGCCCCTCGCTAAGGGGCTCTTCCGGGCAGCGGTGGACATGAGCGGCTCGTATGTTTACAATGCCACTCTGGAACAGGCCGAGTCCGACAACCGTATCTTTCTAGCTAAGACCGGCTGCGCCGACCTCTCCTGCCTGCGACAGCTCTCTGTCAAACAGCTGCTACAGGTAACCGATATGTTATTCATCAGTGATCAAGATTTCAGATGACTCTGAAATTCCATTAGGATTCTAAATAAATTACTTTCAGTGATAAAACCCAGAGCACCATTTAGTCATGACATCAGTATGAATTGTGAATCACTTTGAATTAATCATCCAATTCATGATGATGATGATGGTTATAATGATTAAATCGTCAAGTAGACCACACTCTTCTAAATGATTGACAGAAACCCAACTCTCCCCCCTGAGCAAGCACTTGACAACAGTAGCAAGGAAACACGCCCTTTCCATGGTGCTGAAGTATTGGACCGATCCCAGCTCAACACGGGTGACCTTCTGTCTCGACGAGCTGGGGTCGCAAGAAAGAGCGAGAAAGGCCAAGCAATATAGAGCAAGAGTGTCATGAGCACAAATCTCATTCTAATAATAACAGTAGTGCTAATAGTTACATGGTTATAGCTGCCATAATAGCTTTTATATTTATAAAAGAAATAACGGTGGTGGATGCCTGGCAGGACTGTTGTGGTAGATCAAGCCACGCCCCCTGGGAACCTGCTACATGAGAGAGCCCAGGGACTGAGGTTACAGTCATACCCTGATGAAGTGCAAACAGGAAAGAAAGAGCGGGAGGAATGAGACAATGTTTTTTTTTTGTAATGAAACAGCTTCTGATGCCGAGCTAGGGGACATCATCAGTGATGTACCTGAGTTCATTGGATGATGCAGGTCTTTCGAACATCAGACACCCTCTCTCAGGCGACCCAGCTGTGGTTGAGCAGGCTTACACTTGTGCCCTCGCAGCACTTGGCCACGGATCTGCCCTCTTTAACCAGATCCACCTTGAGGCTTTTTCTGCTGCCTCTGTGTTGTTAAAGACTGCCCCCTTCCTTCTTTTTCCTATGATGTTGAGTGCAGTGTAGGCTCTGCACAGAGACTGTCCGACAAGGCCTCTGCACCCTACCTCCTCAGGCAAGCACCTAGCCTTCCAGCCTTGTCTGTGGCACTTGCGAACCAGGCTGTCATACTTCTCCCTCTTTCACTCAAAGGCTTCCTCTACACGTTCCTCCTCCTACGGCACAGTGAGCTTCAGCATGACAACATTCTTTGTTGCCTCTGACACCAGAACGATGTTATAGGTCTGAGGGTGGTCTTTGCAACATACTGAGGGTACATGAGTTGGCTGCCCAAATCCACTGACAGCTGGCAGTCCCGTGCAGTGTTGAGAAGCCGTGATGTTGCTTTCTGTGTTATTGACTTCTCTCCTGCTCTGATGAAGTTGATGGCCTCTTCATCGGTTTTGACCTACAACAGTATAAATTAACTATAGTAGAATAACAAGTAATAATTTAGTGACACATTTGAATATAGTTAAAACTTCAATACTTGATCCTAAGCCTCTGACTTGATGTAAAATGTAACAGCAGATGGGGCTTTTGTGTTTTAATGGTTGCACCTATTTAGGTGCAACCATTAGCCTTTATTTCAACATGCTCTCAACCCTCATTTGGCAGCTGAGGCTGATATTAAAATGGTGTTACATGCTGTATTCCACGTATTCATATTCTTCTTGTGGGTTGGTTCAACTAAACTAATTGCCGCTTATCAATGAAGGTTTAAAGTGTCCTGTAGTAATGCGCATATAATTGTCGTCACAGGAACTTCCAAGGTTATCAGCTCTTTATTTGAGGTCAAAAAATATATACAATCCACTGACAAAAATTTTATAGCAACAAGTAAAAAGGAACTGCAGGCAGAACTTCCAATTCCAGAGCAATTATTCAAAAGGGAAATGTCCCTTTATGGCTCTTTGATTCTTTAGGTTATTACAGATTCTCTTTGTGACTCTGTGCCCCCCAACTACATCTGATAAAACTTAATAAAAGAGTATTTTGGTGAGCAATAAAAGTCAGACGGATGAGGGAAAGCTCGATTTCCCGCCTCTCAGCCCATCTTTCGTGAGGAACCAGGAGCCGCGTTTACTTTTCAGTCGGAATATCATTTTTGGCCGCAGAAATTAACTGAATGGCAGTCGGTACAGCTTTCTATCTTTATCTTGTCCTCTGTTTATACTTTTTAACTCTTGAATTGTATTGATTGATTGATTAACATCCAGATGACTCAGTTTGTAATGAATTTGAAATTTTACCAAATTACCTTGAATTACTTTGCTGTTATTCACCTTTATTTTAAAGGTGATAAACATTTAAAAAAGTATTAATTTATACATAAATACACTAATTGATTAGTTAATTCATTCATTCATTCATTAATCAAATATTTAAAAAATGCCAGGGTTACACAAGAATTGAGTTTAAATTCTGCACAGTTGCCTTAAAAAAAGAACAACATTTATCAAGTAATCAGGAAACTATTACAATGAGAAGCAGTATATAATAATATACAATATTTTATTATAATATATATATATAATACAACATGTAATAATATATTACAAAGGTCATTCCAGATCCCTCCTTTGAAATTCATTCATTATTTTCCTAAGGGTCTATGAACTAAATTCCAACCACTCCCCTTGTCTCTAAGGCGACCCCATGGCAAGAGTACCCTTCCTGGGCTGCGGAAGATTTTACTGATCTGCCCACCAAGGGGCGCTTTGTCGGCCCGGTGGCAGTAGTGGATGGGTATGTTCTCAAGGCTCCGCCCTTTGAGGTGTGGGCAAAGAAAGGGGCGTTTAATGACGTCCCCTTTGTGATCGGGACGACGGAGCAGGAGGCAGACGTCAGGTGAGACTCAGCTGCTTTAGGCTCGTCACTCAGCTGTTGCTGTCACCCAAATACTCAGGTGTGTGTTTTGCCCACAGCCCTACAGCCGAGAACATCTCCTCATGGGCATGGGACGACTACAGGTGGTTCGTAACAGGTAAGTCTTGTTGTGGGAACCGTATGGGAATACGCATAGATCCAGTCGTGAAAAAATTAGGACGCCCAATGACAGCCTGTATATTTTAAAATATATTACGACTTATGGATATATAATATCAACTTTAATGATACTGAGGGATACAAGTGATATAACTAAACAGTTGAAATATCAGAGAAGCCTTTTAAAACCTATTGTGAAATGTAGTATTAATAGAATGCAATTTCTGCTGAGGAATAAATTAGGACACCCCCACATATTATCCCACTTAAAATGGTGAAAATCACACACAGGTGTATCATGTCAGGTGCACATGATCAGAACATTGTTACCCCCCGGCATGTTAAAGAAGCTTTGCCCTATTTAAACCTCAGATGTAGTTTGCTATGCCCCTGACTCTTGAAGTGTTGAAGTGAGAGCCATGGTGAGATCTAAAGAGCTGTCTGATGCCCTCAGAAAGAAGATTGTGGCCACTTATGAATCTGGCAAGGGATTCAAGAAGATCTCAAAAGAACTTGACATCAGTCATTCCACCATCCGGAAAATTGTTTACAAGTCGAGGACATTCAAAACAACTGGCACTATGCCCAGGTCTGGGTGTCTGGGCAAATTAACCCCCCAGAACAGACCCCAAGATGCCCAAAGAAGTCATCAAAATCCTAAAGTGGCATCACAGGAACTACAGCAGGCTCTGGCTAAGGTGGATGTGAAAGTGCTCTTTCATGGGAGGTGTGCAAGGAAGAAACCTTTGCTCTCCAAGAAAAACTTCAAGGCCAGATTGAAGTTTGCCAGAGAGAACGTGGATAAAGACCATGACTTCAGGAATAATGTTCTTTGGACAGAGGAGTCTAAAATTTTTATTATTTTGACACCAGAACAGAAGACGTGTTTGATGTAAACCACATACAGCCTTCCAAAATAAGGAACCTCATACCAACTGTGAAGCATGGGGGTGGCAGTATCTTGGTTTGGAGATGCCTTGCTGCAGCAGGACCTGGCCAGTTCACCATCATAGAATCCATCATGAACTCTACTGTGTATCAGAGGGTGCTTGAAGAACATGTGAAACCATCTGTAAAAAAGTTAAAGCTGAAGCGGAACTGGAGTGACAATGACAATGACCCAAAGCATACCAGCAAATCCACTAAGGACTGGCTAAAAACAAAGAAGTGGAGAGTCCTGGAATGGCCAAGTCAAAGCCCTGATCTTAATCCCATTGAGATGCTGTGGGGTGACTTGAAACGGACCGTACATGCAAGAAATGAAGAAGAATCCCAGCTGAAAGAATTCTTCATTGATGAGTGGGGCAAACTTTCTGCTGATCGATGTCAGAGACTGGTAAAAGGCTACCATAAGTGTCTCACTGAAGTTGTGTCAGCCAAAGGGGACAACACTAGTTCTTTGGGGATAGGGTGTCCTAACTTTTCCTTCCATTAAAATACACATTTTTTTCATATCTTTTTTTTTTATATGTAAAACAATGTTAATTTCGGTTTTGATTGAAATTAATTTACTTTATTTTCTAGAAATGCATAAAAGCATGATTGGACATTGATATGTGAACATTTCTTAATGAAGAGCTGATCATTGAATGGAGTGTCCTAATTTGTTCACATGACCGTATAGTTTGAGGGGGGAAAAGTACGAGTCATTAGCTTGTTATAACAAATATACAGTGTGTACACAGTGTGTATGTATGTATGTATGTATGTGTGTATATATATGTATATATGTGTGTATGTGTGTATATATGTATATATATATGTATGTGTGTGTGTGTGTGTATATACATCTATATATGTATGTAATTAATGTATGTATATGTACGTACGTACAAATATTTGTGTATATGACTGGTCTCTCTGCTCCTCTCAGAGAAACTGAAACCGTTCAATGAGACCCTTCCCCAAAAGGCACTGGATCTGTACCCGCCCTCCGCCCACTGCCCCACCAAAGAGCGCTGCGCTGAGAGAGCCTACACCACCATGGTGTCTGACATGCGGGTCACCTGTCCCAACAACGACCTGGCCCTGCGAGCCGCAGGTAGACCTGGCCCTGCCTCCTGTAGATTCTTTCCTGTCCACCCCATTTAAGGAAGAAGCTGTTTTGAAGATTGTAATATGTTACTGACATGCTTTTTTATATTTTTTTGTAGAAAACAGGAGGTACGACATCTCAGTCCGGGGTGTATGTAGTGTATGTAGTCACAACTTAAGTATTAACTGTGTGGTGTTTCCTACAAGATGCTGGGTGGGGCGTTCAGGCTCATGTGGGATTTTGTCCCATTTTATTCGCGTTTTTCCAGGTCAATCAAGTTATTTTAAGGTTGAATTAATACCAACCTGTTAACCAGTTGACATTCGGTTTTGCTACCACTAGAAGGCGCTGAAAGAAGTGAAACAGGTGTAGTTAAAGTGGAATGAATAATAAGAGGGTGGCGTTGTGGTTACTTCCGCCTCACAGCAAGAAGGTCCCTGGTTCAGCAGGGGGCCTTTTTATGTAGACTTTGCTTGCTCTCCATGTGTCTGCGTAGGATTCCCCCAAGTTCTCCGGTTTCCTCCCAGTGTCCAAAGACATGCAGGAGGTTCATCGGAGACCCTGAATTGCCCAGATACGTGAATGAGAGAGTGAATTGTTTGTCTCTATATGTGGCCTCTGGTGACCGGCTTAGGGTTCACCAGTGTTGACCAGCCTCTCGCCAAGTTACAGCTGGGATAGGTTCTAGCACCCCATCGGCCCTGAGTGCAGGATAAGTGGTATAGATAATGAATGAATGAATGAATGAATAATAAGGTTTAGAGCTACAGACTGTAAAATTAAGATTCAGGGTCATCAGACCTGTATCTTCCTGTGTGCAGTGGCGCTCCGCAGTCCCGTGTATCGCTACGTGGTGACCCACACCCCATCCGGACCAGTCAACAGGTCCAGCGACCTGCTGCCCTTCCACAGCCGCTTCGCCTTCCATTGCCTAGACGCCGTGGCTTTCTTCGGTGGGCTGGAGCTGGTCCTGGGGAAGCCCCTCTCGGAAGGGGACAAGAGTTTCCGGAATCTCATCACAGAGCACCTTGTCCACTTCGCAACAACAGGTGACACGGCGCGCTGTCCTCAACAAAGGGTCAAAGGTCATGGGAATTGTCCCATGTTATTTTTGTGATTTTCACACGTCTCGTCTTTGTGTATTTTCCCTGCGGTGGCTTCTCAGAAGCCACTGCTTTCAAATTTAATCTGTGCTTCTGATCGCCCAGCTCTCTGTCCAGACCCCAAACAGAAATAAGCTTTTTCCACTTGTTCTGCCCTGATTGTCGCTTTCCAATACGATCACTTTTAAACTTTACAAGTATACTTTTAGCGCGTCGTGTTTATTGCAGGTTTTGACAACAGAGCTGAAAACCCTCTCTTTGTCCCGCAGGTAAGATGAAGGATGAGTGGCCGAATTACCCAGCAGGTACTGCTCTCCTATCCAGCAATCTGGTGGTGGGGCAGAACTACTCTGCCGCCCACTGTGAGCTGTGGCAGAAGAACGGGATGTTTTCCTACGCCTGGATGAACTGACCTCACTCGTCTGTCCACTGATTGGCCGTCACCAGACGTTTGCTGAGTGACTGAGTTCTTACGGAACCAAACCTCTGGCTGAGAGAGCCCGCAGTAGAACCCCTGTTACATCAGTCATATAGCTGGAAGAGAAAAAAAACAGGTTTTTAAAATTTTACCCAATCTGTCTCTTTTTATCTAACTATAGTAATAAGCACCCAAGGACAGGCGGCACAATAATCAGAACTGCGTCAATCACAGCTCCTCCACCTCATGGAAAGTTATTGTGTTCTTCTTTCTGGCCAACTTCAGATTTAAACTTAAAAAAAAAAAAAAAACGGGTAGTTAAAAGCACGCTTATCCATGAAGTTAAATTGGAAACTTCCGCCTGCCTTCACACAGATGCTGCTCTCTGTACCCTTAACTCCAAGGCTCGGCTGACCATCACATTTGTATTTCTCAGAAACAAAATCAGTCTTTTAGAGAGCAAAGACACACCCCTTCTACACCCTGCACACGTTATTGATTGATTAAACCACTTACATAATGTGACATCATTTGAACAAGATTGAGGATGGAAGCCATAACTGCTTCGATCAGAATTGATGTATTGGAAAGAATTACCTTCGGAGAAGGTAATTACGCAGCTTTTTATGAAGTCCATCCATCCATCCGTCCGTCTCGTCCGTCCGTCCGTCCGTCCGTCCGTCCGTCCATCCATCCATCCATCCATCCATCCATCCATCCATCCATCCATCCACCTTCTACCACTTATCCGAAGTCGGGTCGTGGGGGCAGCAGCCGAAGCAGAGAGGCCCTAACTTCCCTCTCCCCAGCCACATGTTCCACCTCCTCTAGGGGAACCCAAAGTCGCTCCCAGGCCAGCCGAGAGACATGGTCTCTCCAGCGTGTTCCGGGTCTTCCCCTTGGCCTCCTCCCAGATGGACATGCCCGGAATACATCCCTTGGAAGGCGTCCAGTTGGCATCCTGACCAGATGCCCGAGCCAACTCATCAAACTCCGACTGTACTCTGAGTTCCTCCCTGATGGCTGAACTTCTCCCCTTATCTCTAAGGGAAAGTCCAGCCACCCTGCGGAGAAAACTCATTTTGGCCGCTTGTATCCGCGATCTCTTCCTTTCGGTCACTACCCACAGCTTGTGACCATAGGTGAGGGTAGGAATGTAGATTGACTGGTAAATTGAGAGCTTCAGCTTCTGACTCAGCTCCCTCTTCACCACAACAGACCGGTACAGAGTCCGCATCACTGCAGACGCAGCACTGATTCGCCTGTCGATCTCCCGCTCCATCCTTCCCTCACCCGTGAATTAGACTCTGAGATACTTAAACTCCTCCACTTGGGGCAGGACTTCTTCCCCGACCCGGAGTGGGAACTCCACCCATTTCCGGTTTAGCACCGTGGTCTCTGATTTGGAGGTGCTGATCCTCATCCCGGCTGTGAACTGCTCCAGTGGGAGCTGGAGATCATGGCCTGATGGAGTCAGCAGAACCAGATCATCTGCAAAAAGCAGAGACTTGATATTGTGGCCACCAAACCAGATCCCCTCAACGCCCGGGATGCGCCTAGAAATTCTGTCCATAAAAGCATTGAACAGAACAAAGGGCAGCCCTGGCGGTGTCCAACTTACAACCGGCGATGCGGACCAAGCTCCGACACCGGTCGTACAGGGACCAAACAGCCTGTATAACAGGGTTTGGTACCCCAACATCCAGAGCCTTGAGGAACCCAGGGCGGACCTCATTCACCCCCAGGGCACCGCTACTCAAGAGCTCTTTAATAAAGTCAATCAGGGGAAGTACAAAATAAATGCCACATTTATATTTGTTGACCATAATGAGCAGGTTTGTCACAATTAAGTTAAAAGTCTAGCTGTGACAGCAGGAATGAAGGATGAGGCTTCCTCACGGAAGGGCCACTCTGCTGCACAGCAAGGGAAAAGGCCTTCTCCTCCGCCAGAGCGACTGGCTACATGGAAAAACCTTTTGAAAACACAATTTAGTAATGTTTTAACTCCAACCATTTAGGATTTTCCACTTACTAACGGGAGAAAGATCTGCGCACTATTGTGACAAAGGGACAATTGTTGTATTAAGAATATTGTGAATGTAAATGGAAACAAACAGCACTCTTAAATTGCAATTTTTTTATATTTTATTACATATGGACGCCTTCATTTCTTGGTTCGCACCTTTGTTTTGACTTTTGCCACTAGAGGATATCTGACATATATACAATGGCCAAATATTACCCTGAAGGTTGTTGGGTTTTTTTGGTTTTTTTTTTTTTTAGGAATGAATATAACCATCTGTTTCCATTTTTGTTGTGACAATTTTATTTTTCTGATACAGTGCTTGATTGCGAGTTTTAAAAAAAATGCCATTCCTTCCTCTTCAGTTTGGCCTAAAAATAGAAAATAAAATGTTGGATCAGGGATTTTATCCATAAACATTTTGACATCCACTTTTTTTTCTCAATCCTTTATTTGGATTTGAAGTATTAGAAATGAAAGTGACAAAGTCTGATCTAAAATCTTAGAACTTTTAATGGGAACAGAATCCTCGTTATTTTTCATTCTGTATTTGAGACAATGCAATGTTGGGCTGGGTTTCTGTGGTTTCTGCCGATCGTTTGCATTGATTCCCTAAATCTTTGCACTTAACTATGAACAAACTATTGTAACGTGTGATTCCTTGTTTCGCCATGTCTCGTTGCAGACGTTAATGAAGCCGTTTCATTTGTCAGGATCCTCTAAACACGCCATTAAAGACTTTCACTGCCTGCTGCTGTCACTGGAGCTTATTATTTACGGTCCATGTGAACGCTATCTTTTTATTCATACATTACCCTACAAGCAGTTGTTGGATTTTAACCTCAAAAGTAATGTTTTAGCCATAGGTGTCAAATACTTTATTTCTTAAAGAAAAGAATAGAAAAGGAATGCCTTTTGTTTCTGTTTTTCTTAAATTGCTACCCAATAATGATTTCCCAATTTCTGCATAATGTGAGTGATTTCAAAATGTGCAAAATTACATGCATGAAATAATTATCCATTCAAAAATAAGCAAGAAATGTTGTGACTGACTAGCTGGAATTATTTGAGATTTGTGGATGTGCCATTTTTGTTTTAAATTCATTCATCTGTATTTTTTTCAAAACCGACTTTCTGGGTGTAAAAGTACAAAACTACAATTCTCGAAATATAAAGACAGACAATACTCATAGAAATAGGTCACCCAGTGTCTATGTAAATACATCTTATACGGATAAGAATTGAAAGCACTCTGATTTTGACTTCCTCTTGCGCAAATGAAGTCAAGAAAAATACCGCATACATATTTGTTTTAACCTTGAAAACAACAGTATTGAAATAGCAATGACACTGTTTTTATTCGCAATTTGGGATAAATTCCTGATCTTTAAAGTAATACCCTGCTCCCTGGTATATAAATGTATAACATGTACGTCAATTATCATTCTAAAAATATATAATCCGTTTACTCGTCCTAAGAGGTGGTTGCACGCCCACTTCTGTCCAGCAGATGGCGCCAGAAGACCCTGTCTGTGGGAAGCCGTGCCACGCCGCGGCGCCTGCTCAGTGCGTCCCCCTTGTGTTGCCACCGCCGCTGAGATCGACTGGGTCTGCGAGTGTGTGTGTGTACGTGTGTGTTTGCGTGTGAGTGAGTGTGCGTGTACTGCTTTATGTGGAAGCTATGGATTGACGGAGCGGCGCTATTGTTGTCCGCCTCTGTGTTCGCGCAGGAGCCGCTCTCGTACCGGAGGATGCCCGGAGGGACCGGAGCTGCGCTGCACGTATAGCAACGGAATCCCACCGATCACGGTAACCACGCCGTCCTTTATCACTCACTCCACGGATTGTTCCGAGTCCGTGGTTTATTATTCTCACTGGAATAACGGGATCTCGCGGGAGGACGCGGAGCTTCTCGACCAAACAAACCCGGAGGAGACGGGTTTGTTTGCCCCCCCCCCCCGCCGGCGCTTCTCGGTGCAGCGTCCGGACCCGCATCCCGTCCACCCACGGCGCGGGTTGCTCCGCTTCGAGGCCTGGGCGGAAGAGCGGCGGTCGCCCCACGTCCCTGTCACTGCTGGACCTCATAGCGACACGCGGGACAACGGGGGCAGCCGTGGATGGACGGAGAAACGCACGCCTCGATGTAATAGATGATGGGATGGCGGAAAAATGACACGTCAGAAAGGTGCGCGTCTCCCGCGGGAGGATGAGGAGCAGGTTAACCTCCGCGGTTTCTCACAGAGAGCCTGTCAGAGGCAACCGGAAGGAGTCTGAGTCAAAATAGTTTCTCATTCACAGTCAAGTCTCTCATTCGGTATGATTCATTTATTAACCTGCAATTACTTTTGTTTTTTCTGTACATTTTCAGGATGTTTTGAGACCTATTAAGAAAGTTATTGCAGATGTGTTTATTATTTTTCATGTATTTATTCATTATTTATTGACTTATTTAATCCCTTTTAATTAATCTATCTATTTACTACCACAGATAATTCTATTCTCATAGATATATTTGGTTTCCTTGCAGACTTTATGGATTTTCTCGCTGGCGAGATCCCGGTTTTAATGGATATTCTCCTACTGATTTTTAGATGAATTCCTCTTGATACTTGAGAACCACATTTCTTTTATGTTGTGTTTTATTCCTCCTCGTTTAAATTCTCAAGACCAAACAAGTTGTTCATTCAGATATGAGTGGACAGTTTTTTCTTGCATCTTATTATATTTATTAACATGTTGGGATTCACTTGGCTCGGTGATACTGGATGGCACAGGCGATGCACGGAGGCTGCTTTGGGCAATTATGTGCTGCTTGTAATGTAGGCGATGATGATTTCATACTCGGCCATCATTATGGGATGGACCTCCATGATAAAAGGACTAAACAGCCTCTGCAGAACAATCCTCTACATCCACTTCAAAAACATTATATAACTTATTACAAATGCCATTATATAACAGAAGTGGACAAATAACATTATATAATTTTGCATCACAAAGACATTCACATAAGACATACAAGATTGAGACATTTATGTATACCATACCTGCCATATCGTCACTTTCTTAAGATAATTGCCTGAGTCATTTTTTGACAAAAACAATATTTTTTTTGCCAAAATCACCTCCTTATTCAACATGGTTGAGTGTTTTGTGTTTTTCTGAAAAAAAAAAAAAAAAAAACTGGAAAAAAAGACTTGGCGATGATATAGATGTACAAGAAGAGAGAGAGATAGAGAGAAAGAGAGTCCTCACTGTGCCTTGTTGTATGTGAAGACCTGTTCGAGGCCTTTATATTGATCTACATCAGTATTGTCTGGCCTCTGAATATCTTGACGCATCATTCTCTTAATCCATCTTTCCTTTGTTTGGTTCTGAGAGGGCGGTTCGGTTTAAACATCCACCTTCACTTAACCTTTCAAAAAGAGATATTTAAAGAAATTAGCAGTGAGTTTTCAGGGGTCTCACAAAGATCCAACCAGGACTGTGTGTTTTAGAGTAAAATCAGTATCCGGATACTCTGAGCTCTTGCAAGATATAAACATACAACACAAACTGCATTGAAGACTGAAAGATAATACTAGTAAATGGTCAACAAACTGCCTGAAAATTAATCAGAAATCGCTGAAAAACAGTAGGAAATTTAGTAGGTACATAAAAAACTTTAATGTCCACAGAATCCTGTCAGAATAATTGGTGTAGTTATAAGCCCTTGAGAATGTGTGCCTCCAAAACATGCAGGATTCCAGTGAATAGTCAAAGTAAGGAAGATGCTGATGCCTCAGAGGGTGGAGAGGAGAGGAGAGGAAGAAATTAAGCCCTTTTTTTAACATCAATCAATTGAAGCCTGCTTTGAGGATGAGTGTTGCGCTAAGGATGGACCGGCAACGAAGCAGCAGGCTGTCACTCAGGTTGTGTCAGCTACATGACACAAACACACAGTACTTCTCCAGTGTAAACGGAGTACTGCCCCTCTGCCCAAATTGAAATTGAATAAATCTGACTCAGCACTGGTCTGAACTATAAATATTTAACAATCTGGAGAATTTTTAAGGTAATTTCTTGCTGATTTTTAGAGATTGATTATAACCAATGGTCAAAATCGATTTTTTTGCTCAGCCACGGCCTGTAACACATTACCGAGAAAAAGACAATAAATATGTCCTACTACACATCTATATAAAATCCAATGAATGGCAAGTGAACTCCTGAGTTATGGCCAAAAGGTGTTTCATCCACCGAAGTTTACCAATACAACAACTTTTGATGTATTGAATTTATACAGTTCAACGAGTACAAGTGAAATTCTGAAATTCCCTCCTGATGCAGCCGTGATTCCTTGCGATACTGAATGGAAAAGCAACCATGCTTCTGACGGATGCTGATTAAAATTTATATCAGAGACAAAAGAGCTCAGCTCTGCTCCAGATAAAGGATGGGCATTGAAAGGTCATTCTGTAAGCAGTTAGCCTTCTTATAACATTGCTAATGTGCAGATGCAAGTGTCAGTAACATCCAAACTGGGCAACTACAAGTTTGGCATTGGTAAAATAGGGATAGAGCTTCAGAAGGAAGACATAATCAAACCAAGTTTTTTTTTTTTCTTACAGTCTAAACCCAGAAATGTGGTGTATTACTATCCTGATTTGATATATTTGAGGAATATTAAATTATTGTATCCACATTCAAACAGCTGAAAGCCACCCTTGATATGAGCTATGATGTTAACATGACATGTATCACATCAGGATAATAGTGAAATAATGATGTGCATGAAAAATTGGTTAGTTTCAGCTGTTGGAATGAGAAACGGTCACTTTACCTCCTGCAAAGACCAAAAATAGCAGCGGCCTTTTTACTCATAGATCAGTTACATGTTATTAACTTGTACTTTTAACTCTCTTCTCACATAGTCATGTTTTTCTTTTTTTAATTCTTATTTCAATGAATGATATCTATGTAGTTGTTTAGTGACAAATCAAGTATTTCGAATTGAATGGATATCAATCCATGTGCTCTCTCCCAGTCTGTGCCTCCACCCTCCTCCCTGGGACCCCTGCCAGAGCTCCTCTCTGATTTAGTGTTCTGACCACATGCAGCCACTGCCATATGCTTCAAATGAAAGCTCATATTTAAAGTTTCTGCAAGCTGTCAGCCTCTATTCTCTGTCTGAAACACGCTCAAGCTTCTATTTTGTAGATTTATAATGCTTTAAATCAAAACATTACGCACCCAGAGCTGTGGTATCTGGAGCATCTTGCACTTCTGAGGGGCCTCAGAGAGAGCTAAGTGATCAGAAATCATCTGAAATGCAGGGCACTGTCGACCAGGAGTGTTTCATTACATCTATGATGTGGCCTACATTGAAAAGATATGAGTCAGTGAGTGTGCATGGGATCACCTACAGCATAACCGGTAAATTTCACACTCTGGTCATTGTTGGAGGGTTGAGGTGGCGGACTGTGAGATTTTTCCTCTGAGAAACCTAATGACCGCCTCTTGAATCTTTTCACCTTGCCAGAATCAGAAGCTTCTAACCCCTTAGAATTAATTTGCCATTTTTATGATGTCTTAGGTAACGGTTAATAACTGCAATTATAAGAGGAAATGAGAAAATGTCCCAATCCACCTAACCCACTTACTTTACCCCAAGTGTTGACCTTAATCTCAACAACCGGATTTTCAAACCAAACCTTCAGCTTTAAGCCTTTTGTTGCTATAAAAGCTGTCCAGATGCTAACCATAATGTTGGCACATCA
Organism: Fistularia tabacaria; assembly: GCA_901007705.1. Taxonomy (NCBI): domain Eukaryota; kingdom Metazoa; phylum Chordata; class Actinopteri; order Syngnathiformes; family Fistulariidae; genus Fistularia; species Fistularia tabacaria. The sequence goes on from CAAKHD010037572.1 coordinate 558,904, forward strand.
TCACAAGGGATGGATTACTTTACTATAATAAACTGCATTGCAATACATTGGTCATGACATGATATTACGATACAATGGGATTTTATTTTGCACAATCCCAACATTTATTGAAAGTGTGAAAAGTATGAAACAAGTACGAATACCGATACAGTATTATGGACATAAACAATGCCCTTCATTGATTTACGTACGCTGTTGTCTCAATGACCATGGAGCTAAAGCAGCTAAAATGTAGGTCAATGAAGTGACGAAGCTCATCTCCTCCTCATGTCTCAACGATATTGCTGACCATCCAGCAGACAAGGATTCCATCAGCTGTAAAGTATAACTGAACCTAGTTAATCCACATCCAGATTTAGGCTGTTTCAGGTCACTTTTAATTTTTTAATTTTTTAATCCTGCACGAAGAGTGATGTTTTGTTCATTTAATTCATTTATATCCACATGATGTGTGTGTTCTCCTGCAAGCTAGGTGTCGTCAATAGTGAAATATTTTTAAATTGTTAGTGCTTAATTCTTTACTTGCTAAAACATTCGTTTCATTAGAAAAAAGAATACAATGATGACACAAACAGCAGAGACTCAGATAAAACACCAAAGCAAACCAAAGGGAAATGAACTGCATCAAAAGCTGAAACTGAAAGAATCGCTTTCTGTCTCCAGACTCATTGTTCAGGCTTTGGGAATAACACAGTTTTCCTTGCTTAATCCCACTCTGGAGATATTCTTACTACAGATGGTTTGTGCATCCAGATTACATGTTCGGGTGCTGCCTTCGGTGTTAACCTGCGCAGAGAATGCAGATTAAGCAGTATTATACCCTCGCTGGTTTGTTTCAAGAGCGGTTGATCAAACCCATATCCACCACCTGGGATTTGTGGTTACAGAAAAGTGGCCATGATAAGTACTGCGTCGTAACGTCACACCATCACTGATGTGCCTGCCAATCACTGACATCCATCATGCTGATTGTGTCCTTCCTTGTCTTATCTGCGGACTTCCACTTATTGTTGCTATCTTTAGACCTGATAATTTATTTGAGCACAGGATTTACATGGATATCAATGCAATCCTGCACGTGACATCAATGGGATAAAAAGCTCTATCTTATCATTTTTTTATTGCTGAATCTTTACAGTCCTCTTCTTTTCCTTTTGGCTTTTCCCTTTCAGGGGTCGCCACAGCGAATTTAACCCTATTCTCTGTATGCTCATCTCTCACACTACCTACCTTTATATCCTCTCTCATTACGGCCATAAATCTTCTCTTCGGTCTTCCTCTAGACCTCCTGCCTGGCATCTCCAATTCCAGCATCCGTCTACCAATATAGTCCCTATCCCTCCTCTGTACATGACCCAACCATCTCAGTCTGGCTTCTCTGACCTCTCCAAAACATCTAACATGTGCTGTCCCTCTGATGGACTCATTACTGATGCTGAATCTTTTACAGTGTGTTGCAATAATCATCCAAATGTATGAATCATACCAGCTTAGTTAATATAGATCAAAAGATGGATACAAAAGGGAAGCTTTTTTCAACACACCAAACATAATGATTTCTCTATAGCTGCTAATATTAACATTGCTAAATAGTTGATATGTGCGTTCATTTAGTTGATTCTGACCTTTGACCTCTGGCCTCTGACCCTCTCTGAGCAACGGCCCTCACTCACATGATTCTGTTTGGATATACTCATCAATTACAAACTGACCGTATAATACATTATACTGTCTTTAGGGGCCAGAGGTCATGTCTCTGGGGGAGCTGCTCTTGACAATGTTTACGATACTTGCTTGTCGAAATCTTCTTGTTGTGGCAAGTAGACTTGAATTTCTTCACTTGACGATGTTTTACCTCTCATCCGAGAGGTTTCCTCAGTTCTAACGACCTGTGGGGAGTTTCCGAATACAACTGCCAGGTTTTGTGTGGGTCTAGGTTATGGTGGCTCGTTATGTAAATGTAAGAGTTGATCGGCAGAAACTAGGTATAAGGGGGTTGTTATGCTGGTGGAAGTGTCGTTCATTTAGAACAAAAGAGCAACTTTTGTGGGAATACCTGGATTGGAATGTGAAAAGGTAAAGCTAAACGAAGAAGTAAAACCTGTTGGATCACATGAGCTGAGGCTCATGTGGAAGTTACCGGGGGCTGGTTCTGGTGGTGGATCTTTCCTAGTTGTTTGGATGGCGTTGGTTGGCCGGGTCCGTGATTGCAAATCCGACTTGGTATTGATCCCAGTTTAGCATAATACATTTGTGAAAGGTTGTGTGTGAGGCCCCCTCCTGTGCTTAGAGATGGTTTTTCTGTTTTGACAAAGATGGCTTCCTTGACTCCTCTCTCGAACCATCTGTCTTCTCTGGCTAGAATATGGACATTGCTGTCTTCAAAAGAATGGCCCTTGTCTTTCAGGTGTAGGTGGACCGCAGAGTCCTGTACTGAGGTGGTGGCTCTCCTGCGTTGGGCCATTCGTTTGTGCTGAGGGTGTTTGGTCTCTCCAATGTGGACGTCATCACAATACTCAGTGCAAGTGACAGCAATGCTCCACATTCTCGATCTTATGCCTGGGTGTTTTGTCCTTGAGGTGCACCAGTTTTTGTCTCAGGGTGTTGTGGGCTTTGAAACGTACTGGTATGTGGTGTTTGCTGAACACCCTTCGGAGTTTCTCCAAAACACCAGCAACCTACGGTATGATGATGCTCTTTCGTTTGTTGTTGTCTTCCTCCTGTTCTATGTTCTTGTGATCTATGTCCCTATGTTCTATGTTCCAACAGTACATTCTCTCAGGAGTTTTATTGATTATTATTGACTATTGACCATTGTTTTTTCTTTATTTGTGTGCGAGCGTTTGTATGCATGTGTGCGCATATGTGTGTGTGTCTTTCTTCATTTCTTCAACAATATTTATGCCAAATTATTATTGTTATCTATTTTTTTTTTGTTATTTTTCTGAATCAATTTATTTTAGAGATTCTTCACTTGGTAACTATGTTTCTGTATTTTTTGGCTATGATAAAGCGCCAGCTCATCCAGAACTCGCCCACATCCATTAATCATGTGGTGTGTTTGTGTGTGTGTGTTTTAGAAATTATCATCTCATGTTGTTCTCTTCTCTACAGATATTGACATGAAGAAAGACACTGAGACGCTTATAGCAGAGGAACGAGCTGAGATAATTTTAAAATATGCAAAGGTAAGTGAGTTCCAACTTCCTGTACACAAATCAGCTCATTCTACTGTTGTTTTTAGACTTAGGTCACGCTCTGCCTGATTCTTTTCTGATCTGAGATCAGTAGGAGCCAATGAAATGTCAGAATCGATTATAATAAGTGAACATGAGGTCGTTTTTAAGGTGATCTCAAATAGCATGTTTTTGTTTTATTGTACAATAGTTACACTTAACAATAAGTTTTTTTTGTTGTCCAAACAAGCCCCACACCCAGCCAGATCCCCACAGAGTCACCCTTTGCTGTTTTTATCCGTGCCATAAAGTCCCAATTTCTCCTTTTTTCGGCAGCAGCGTAGCCTCTTACATTGCCAATATTTGTTTTGGATTCACTTGCATATCCAAATACATGGACATGTCAACCTAAGTTTTCATATCTCCTCCACTTTGTTGTGAGGAGCTGATTCACTTGGATGTGTTTACATCACTTTTCTGACTCTTGAAGATTACAAGTTGAATAAAATTAACATCAAATGTACGGTGAAGAGAAATCAAAGTGTCCCCAGATGAGGCCGGGGGATGGCATGAGGGTACATTTATTTTGCTCAAAATTTAAAAGGAACAGGAGGGTGGAGATAGAAAGCTGAATGTGAAGCCGATGCTGGGTCCTATGAAGAGGGAGCCAAGGGAGGTGGAATTCACAATGACGTCAAAACACCTTGAGCCTTCCCGGTTCTGTCCAAGGCTGTTAACAAAAATCCTCGGGGTGATGAAGAGTTGACTCTGTGCCAGCTGCGTACGCGTGATGTGTTCAGTTCGTGTAGATAAAAAGAAATTCTAAACTGTAAAAAGATAAATAAAAAGTTAACAAATGATGAATATCTTAGGGTGGAAAAAGCCCTTTTCCTATGTCTCTGCTGTTTTTACACAAATATGATCTGAGCAAATTCCTGTCTTACTCGGCTGAGGCTTTGGCAAGGATCTGAGTTGTCTGAAAGGGAACTATTTTCTATTTTCCCTCAACTCTCCAATTCAAATAGCTGCTTGGTAGTATGTGAATAATCAACATGTAAATAAATCAACTGACACGTTTTCCTCGAATCAGAGCCAAAGGAACGAGTGCTGCTTTCCATTTATTGCATAAAGAACCAACATTGAGTTATTACGCACGAAACAGTGCCCGATCAAATTTCAAAATACAAGCTTTGGCCACCTCAGGCTTCCTGCTGTCAGCAGCCGTGAATATTTGAGGTGGGGTTAGGGAGAGGGGGAGCATCGACAGCTAGTTGTTAAAATTAGCCCGATGGGGCTCTGAGGCGGTTGCCCAGGGGTTTGCTCCGTCTGGCCAAAGCAACAGCTGGGACACAGTTTACAGTGACTGACTGAACAGGAACACCCGGGGCTGGCCGGACTCCCAGACCAAAGATCACTGGTAAATATTGTTTTTCCAGGTTTTTAGGGGTAATTGTATTAAATTTAAATTTATCAGTTGATTGGACATTAAGATTATCATCGTCATTATTAGTATTATCATTATTGTCGTTCTTGATTTTTGAATTTAATTATATTTATTCTTGCCCCAAATAATTTAAAAAATATGCATAACATCTCATCGTTGTGCCTGCTCTTGTAGAGCGCTGTGCCAGATTTTAATTTTTTTAGGGTTCCTGTGGCTTTAAAACACCACTGTTTCACGTCATTTTGGTCTAATAACAATATAATTACCACTGATCTTGGAACTACTCAACTGTGATTAAGGCCCGCTGCTCTGGTCTGTGGCCACTCTCAGTATCTGTAAAAATGTAAAACTATTAACATTGTTTGGTCAGACATGGAACAACTTTGGTCCATTGGACTGTATATGTAGGAGACAGAAAGGGAAACGGTGGAAAGCAAAGAAACATTAGTTGAAGTCTCATCATGCTGTCGTGAAGTTTTGAAAAGATGTCTTCTTGGAGAATATGGGTTTAGATGGAGTTGAACAACTGGGTCAGGATGCACAGCAGGGTGTGCAGCCCAGATCCTTTATAGATTTATTAAAAAAAGAATTCCTGAGGGAATGTTTCATGCAAACTTTTGAAATATACAGTCTGTTGAGTGGATGCAGCTTCATGAAAGATGCCAGAAGTCGAAGGCATTCGGACTCAGTGGTTTAATCTTTGAAATGTTCATGCAGTTTATATTTGTGCAATTATATTGACATTTTATTGCTTATTATTTGCAGATATTCTTTAATTTGTATGTTTCAATCATTACTATTGTCATTAAATTCAGTAATAACTTGAATATTACAACTAACTGAATATTTTTCTCAACTAATTCTCATGTAGTATCTCTCAAATTTTCATGTATATTTTCAGATGATTATTTATTTCAAGTTTGTTTTTCATTTATTATTGTATTATTTATTTATTCTCATTTTAAGTCCATTTTGTCAAATTTCAAATATTTTATTTATTCATTATTTTTTAACTGTTCCTTAGGTCATTTAACAAATTCAATATACGTTTTAAGGCATTTAAATATATGTAGCGTTTTAAGGGGTAATTTTTCATGCACATGACAAGCTCACTTCATGCAGTTTTTTTTGCTTGTTTCTTTTCTTTTAATTACACTCAGTCAAATGATTATTTCAATAGTTTCAAGCAACAAAAGTTCAGTTGGACAAATGTGTGGCTCTCCCCTTCATTCTGGAATAACACTACAATTTGTGCTCCCTTTAAAGCAAATCAGTGAACAGTATGGTAAACAAAAGTATATCAAATAACTGAACTTAAACTTATATTCATAATAATCAAAAATGATAATATTATGTCAAAATGATAATATTATGTTTTATGCTTGTCAATGCTTTGACATGTCTTGGCTGAGTAGTTTTCTTATGTAATGTTCTGGCTCAGTGTCACCAGCAAGGTGTTTTTGCACCTTAATCCATTTATTTATCAATTATCAATAAAGAATGAATTAATTCCTTTATTTATTTTTATTCGCAATAGATGATTTTGTATGTAAAATGCCATAACAGAATTTGAACAATGTAGAAACATACACTGATGGTTTACAGCGTTGATATTTTAAAGGAAATGTGAGGCAGTAATCTAGCCACATTTTTTTTTCTCTATTGAGCAAAAAAATCAGTATCCTTAGTCCTGTGGAGGTCAAGCCCCGCCGCTACTAAATTGTGTTTGTACGAAACTCTGAGGTGGAAATTGAGTTTCCTGCATAATATCTCCTGTGCAAAGCCCCTCCCCTCCTCCAATGTGGTGGCTAGCAGGCACTTGGAGCCAGTGAACCGGGCTCGGTTATCCATATATGGCTTTAGATGAGCAGCTGTGATCACCAACTCACTGATAATTTACGCTGACAGATTAGGGCAGATGTAACGGTTTATCAGACACAGATTAAGAATGCCTGAGGCCCCTGGAGAGAAAAAAAAAAATACATTCTCGATTTAAAAATGTCAGATATAAAGATATCTGTAAATAATTTATATTGTAATGACTGGACTGACCTAAACTTAAACATCCAGCCTGATGCTCTGCTGTCACTGCTTCGCTGCCGGCCAAACAGAGAAAGTATTTTTAGTCACCCAACATCTAGAGGGCTGGCATCATTCAGCGCGCTGACTTGAGCCAAGTTGTGTAGTCTCAGTCTAATCATCAGAGGCGCAAGCCGATTGGCTGCATCCCGGACAGGCAGCCAATGGCATCGCAGCAACAGGATTAGCTAGCTCTCTGTTGTGCCAACAACGAGTAGATTCTGGCCGAATTGGATTTTCATTGATGTGAAGATGAAATGTGTGCAGGTCGTAGAGGTTGAAGGTAGCGGTGTGTGATGACTCTGTTTTGAGGTCCTGCTGCAGCCACACCCTGTTTATTGGCTGAACCTGATGTTGCCGGGGCACTGTTGCCCTAGGCACTCAGAGTTTGTGGAGATGAAAATTGGAAGAAGAGGAAGAGAATCAGTTGTCGTCCATTACAGGAGTGTTAGTATCATAGTCTGGACCAGTGTCCGACAAACTCCAATGTAAAAACAAATACATAAGTAATAGGTGCTAGTATCTCTTATCCTAACTGTCTGATAAAAATCTATTTGTTTTGTTTTGAATAGATCCCCAAGAAAAGCATTGCAGTACATTTCATAGGCCTTTAGAATGTTACATATAAGTGAGCAAATGTTTATAATCAAGTAATAATCATAAAAATCACAAGATAATTTTCTATATTTCGCTACTTGTAGTTTTCACAGTTGTGTTACTATTAAGGACAGGATTGTCAGTGTACTCGACAAAAAAGTGAAATCATATTCATATTCTATGCAGCAGAGACCTAGCCTGCTGCAGCTATCCTAGCTGTCAATGGGTGAGAGGCGGGGTTCGCCCTGGATCGGCTACCAGGCAATTGCAGAGCTACATATGGAGACATACAACCATTCCCCTCTCAATCACACAATTGGTCACCAATGAACTGGAATGCAGACATGGGGGGTAAAATGCAAACTCCACACAGAAAGGCTTGTACCAGACACAAGTCAATTTCTCATTAATAAGCAGATATCATTTTATATATTAGTAATAAAAAGGAGGGCCTATTAAATACCGCAATATACATTTTTTTTCCATATCCCTCATCCCATATGAGTATACTAAGCAGCTTTACACCGATACAGAGACGTGAAGGCTCCGTCTCAAATGCAAATAATACATGAGTGTAATTCTGTCTTCCTCCGGATCGGGAGCCAGCCGTCGACCCTTTTCAGTATGGATTCCAACTTCCCTTCAAAATGTCCTGTTTGCCTTTTATGGATCCGATCCCCGACCAAAACCAGAAATTGACACATCGTCCGTGATTTATTGCACCTGGATATCATTTGTCAACGTAATTGATTTCCCATTTGTTTTCAGACATTGTGTTTATGTGTCCTCCAGGGACGGCAGGGTGGAGTGGAGATCGACCCCTGGGAGGACGCCGACTATAATCTTTACAAAGTCATCGACCGCTTCGGCTTCATGCAGTGAGTGTGTTCTCAGTTTGCCAGCTAGTGGTTCTCTGCAGGCTGCTGCTCTCTGTCACAACCTCACTTGTCTTTCCTGTCATTTTCTTTTTTTTTTTTTTGCCTCCAGTGAGGATGAGCTGCCAGCCCCAACTGCACAGGAAGAAAAGGTAAACCAGGAAACAATACGAGGATTGTAACATTGAACATATGAGGAATGATCCGTTTTTGTAAATGTGTTGCCAAATGTCTATTTGATACTGGGAGGGGACAATAAAAGCCTGTAGCCATGCGATTTATGAATGTGTTTTCTTTGGATTCCCAATTACAGAAACAGAAACTAAAGCACTGGGTTCAGAAGGCAAGCATTGCCAAACAAAATCACTACTCCTGTAACAGGGAAAAGACACCATTTTTAATGTTGAAAAATATTATTCTTAATATGATCTGCTTGTTTTCTGATCGGTATTTTAATGCAAATGTGCTCAATGCGTCATTTGTTGATAAAAATTGTGGCTTTCACAATCGAGGTAAGCCAAAAAGTCCTTAAGTAATGGAAATTCCAACTTAAGTATCGTAAGAAAGAAAGAGAGACAAACGGTGTCCCTGTCTCCTCTCCCCTTCTCACCTCTTCTCTCCTCTCCTCTCCTCTCCTCTCTTTTCCTCTCCTCTCCTCTCCTCTCCTCTTCTCTCCTCTCTTTTCCTCTCCTCTCCTCTCCTCTCCTCTCCTCTCCTCTGTTTGCTTTGAGCAGAGGAAGCAGCTGGAAATCGAGCGGGCGGAGAAATGGCTAAAGATGGTGAAGAATTGGGATAAATACAAGAACAGTGACCGGGTGAGTGGAAAACAACACCTCAAGCTGTTATAATGCAGATGTCATGATTTAAATTGTCAATTTTCTTTGCTTTATCCTGTGCAAAGTTTTTTTTTATTTTTATTTATTATTATTGTTATTATTATATACTACTACCATTGCGACTACAACTACTATTAATAGTTAGTAATACTAATTCCTACTAATACTACTTTCCAGGTATTAATAATAATAATAATAATAATAATGATAATAATAATAACAATAATAATAAAGGTAATGATACCAATGTATTGGCATTATTATTACTATTATCATGTTTATTTGATTTATTTTTAATTTTATTTACATTTTTATCTTTTTGCCATTACAAAACTTGCCAGATCAATTGCACTTTATTAATGAATGTATAATCACAAATCACTTCGAGTTGAGAGAAGAAGAGCGTAAAAGTTCCTTCTCTTTTTTTTATTTCCATATACACAATATGGGGGTAGAAAACCAAACGCATGGACCTAGATTATATTCCCACTTTGAAGTCGACCTGCAAAAATCCAATGTACCAAACATTTTTTTGACATACGACTCGTTCCCTGTGCGCCGGCCTCTCGAGTACATGATCCATTTTGGAGGAGGACACCAAGCATTTTTCTGTGGCACACATTTCACTCTTTCAAAGTTAATGATGAAATGTAATTACCTCTGAGAATGTGGTCATATGTTTTCAGTTTTTCGTTAGAAATGAGATTAAAAGTCCTCATGGCCATCGCCTCACATACTGCAGAATATTTGTCAACTGAAATTGGGTTAAAATCAATGCATACATGAGATGAGAGACTTTGCCCTCGAGGATGTTGTTACTATAATGAAGTTCTAAATAGAACTGTTATGAAAATAAGTAGCACAATTAATTAATAAAAAAATGAAGAAATGAAAAAGTATTAATAAGTAAAGAAAGTGATCTACATTTCAACCGGAATATATTCACATCTTATCAGGATCTGTGTTCAACTGGGACTAAAATTGGGGTCCAGAACAAAGGCACATTTTACCCCACAGTCAATCAATGTCACAGTTCTAAAAAAAAAAAAACAGCTTTGCCTTGGTCTTTGAATAATGGTGTACTCTGTCAAACTTTACAGTGACTCACACTGGAGTTGTACTTGTCTTTCTACTTCCTTATTGCCGATTTCTTGCTCTCTCTACTGTTAGATGTTGAAGCGAGTGTACAAAGGCATCCCACTGCAGCTCCGCGGACGCGCTTGGTCCCTGATGCTAGATGTGGAAAAGGCCAAAATGGACAACGAGGGCAAATACGAGGTGCTAAACCAATCCCCGCCTCCTTCTATCTGGAATATGACTATCTCCATGGCCGTGACCAAAGGTTTTTCCATTTTTCTGTAATAATGAGTCCAAACGTAGCCTGGACGGAGAAAATGTAGACACGCATCCTCGGTCAACACATGCTTGGTGCACAAACACCGACCGCAGCAGAGCCCTGAAAAAATTCAGTCATTAAAATGGAGTGTTTGGGGCCCCTCTCTCTGCAGACGTTCGCCTACTCTGGCTTTAGGCAAAGCAGCCTCGTAATCCTGTGAGGGAAGTCTCGTTCACTGATCCCCCTGGTAATTTGTTAGGGCAGGCTTCTGGTATCCACAGGCAATCCATTCAAAAGTAATTGCTATTTTTGTTTTTCTTGAGTTATTTAGCATAATTTTTGTAATCTACATGTGGATTGCGCCTGATTGAACCACCTCTGTTCTGCTGTTGTTTTATCCCGGGTTGAACGTCAGTAGCACAGCTAACTGCAGGGATCTATTTGTTTGTAGTAGTCGGAGCCAGTACTCCCAAAGAACTTTCACGTTGGATATAGCTGGCGTCTTTGTTGCCGCTGCGTTGGCACCTCTTGATATAAATTCTTCAGCAGTGGGTGTTTATATTGCGCTCGGGTTACGTAATAAATATCGATGCACAGACAGTCGGTGTAGATCTTCTGCAGAACGGGCTGCTGCAAGTCTATTAGCACATCTCAAGTTTTAAAGAAGGTAGCTTGTGTGTGTGTGTGTGTGTGTGTGTGTGTGTGTGTGTGTGTGTGTGTGTGTGTATGCTCAGATAAGACTGGATTGATGTGTGAAAACAAAGACCTGGAGCAAATGGTAACTGATGAATATGATAATGTGATGCAAAGAAAAAAATGTGCATAATTCAACCCAGAAGAAAGGGAGTGAATTTGGACACAAACAAAGGCACCATCATGCACAGCCTCAATCCCAGGGGCATTCAGCGCAGTTTCAGGCCCCTCATGAAATATGGGATGAAGAATGAAGATCTGAAGTGACATTACCGTCAACAAACCTCTCACTCCCAGTTTTATTTATCTATTGCTAGCATTGTTAATATTTAAAGAATTTAGCTGGTTAGTGTGGCTGGCAAAAATGTATATTCAAATATTGTAATTTATCTAAAATTTTATTTTTTTCTCATCTCACCAGTCTCTTGCCAGACAAGGACAGAGTGCTGGATGTTTTCTTTGTTGACAACATCCACGTCCATTACAAGCCTCTTTAATCCCTGTTTGCGCTGACAATTTTGTTTCCCTCAGAAAATGAAGGAGCAGGCCAGGCTTTATTCATCAGAGATCAGGCAAATTGACCTGGACATCAACAGGACCTTCAGAAACCACATCATGTTCTTGGATCGATTTGGAGTCAAGTGAGTTTTCTTTTTTTTTTTTTTCATCTTGAATTGAAAGTCTCCGGTTTCTGGCCTACTTTGATTCACAGAATGGTTTCCTTTGCTGCTTCGCCTCGGTCAGCATGTTCACTTTCGTCGTCCTCCGTGTGAACTCTTCACTGCAAGCAGAGTGCTGGACTGCTCCGGGTCTGAGTGGAACCTGATCCGTGGGCAGAGTGATGTCACTTGCAGTTTAATAGGCCACAGGCTTGTTTGGGTATGGTTGGGGAAAGTCTGGGGCAGCAAAATCCTTCAATATTTTTCATCCTCCTCTCCTCAACTTCTAACCTGGTGTTTCAGCCAGTGATGTGAGAGAAAAGGCCGGGTCAAGATGGCAGAAAGGCAACCAGACTTTCTTAACCCTAAGTTTCTTTATGATCAAACAACACTTATGATGTGTCAAAGAATATGCATCAGGGGACGTTTGATGAACTGAAATAGTCTGGATTACCAGTGACAACCAGGAAGAGACTGGGTGACAGTCAAGAAGAATGTGGTGACATCTGGAGAGACAGAGGACGACCGGAGAGACGGCAACACGGGGTGGGGAGGGTTGGCAGCCTAAACCACATCTTCTTAGAAGAAGAACCCAAAGCTAGCAACAAAACCCAAGAAAGAAAAGATACCACAAGGGGTGCCCGAGAGGGGGGGGGGGTGGCCACTCCATCAGGATGGACCCAAGAATGACGCCCCAAGAAACAGAAGAATACAGTGCATCTGTGGTATGACCTGCAAGAATGAGAGAGGCTTAAAGATACACCTAGGCCTAGTGCCTAAGCCGCCCTCAAGAAGCATTGTCCCTAAACAGAACGCAGGACCTCCTAAGCCAACAAGCTCCAGTAACAACCGACTGTACTCCTTCAGCCCAACCAAGAGAGAGCAAAATCTTCTTCAGTATTGTGGCCAGGAGACTCTCCGGCGTCCTGTTGAGCAATAAGTATATCGACATATCTGTTCAGCAGGGAGGAATACTGGGAGTACCCGATTACCTGGAAGACACAGGAGTAGTAACCCAGCTCATCACAGAGGCGAAAGAAGGCAGAGGTGATCTGGCTGTATTGTGACTGGATCTCCTAAATGCCTGTGTCTCCATACCCCATAAGCTGGTGGAGGTCGCATTGGAGAAACACCATGTACCCCAGAAGGTGAAAGACCTCATCCTGGACTATTACAGCAAGTTCAGCTTGAGAGTCCCATCTGGTCAGCTCATATCTGACTGGCACCAGCTGGAGGTGGGTATAATCACCGGTTGTACCATATCAGTGACCCTCTTCGCACTGGCAATAAACATGCTGGCCAAGGGAGCTGAAACAGAATGAAGAGGTCCACTCAGCAAAGCTGATGTCAGGCAGCCTCCCATCAGAGCCTTCATGGACGAACTTACGATGACAACAGCTGCAACAGGAGCCAGATGGTTTCTCCAGGGGTTGGAGAGGATCATGTCATGGGCACGCATGAGCTTCAAGCCCGCAAAGTCCATGTCCTTGGTTATCAGGAAGGAGAAGGTCACAGACAAATACCGATTCAGGCCGGGAGGACATCTGATCCCATCAGTCACTGAGAAGCCAGTGAAGAGCCTTGGGAAGGTCTTCAACTGCAGCTTGAATGACAGGGATTCCATCAAGGCAACCCGGAAGATTCAAGGCCGGGATATACCAACATGGAGTCCTCCCAAGAATCCTCTGGCCTCTGCTCATCTATGAGGTTCCCATAATGGTGGTCGAAGGTGAGCAAAGAGTGAGCAGCTATCTCTGGGTTTGCCACGCAGCTTCAGCAACATGGGGCTGTACGGTAACACCAACAAGCTCAGGCTCCCTTTCAGCTCAGTCAGGGAAGAGTTTATCGTGGCATGAGCACGGGAACACCTGGAGTACCCAGGATCCAGTGACGGCAAAGCGGCGGGGGCAGGAATTGTGGTGAGGACAGGGGGAAGTGGATGGCAGTGGATGCAGTCCAGCAAGCGGAATCTCAGCGGAGGCATAAGGCCATCCTCGGCACAGTGGCGCAAGGCAGAGCTGGTCTTGGAAGTCTAACAGCAACCCGGTACGAGTCTGCCAGCGGGAGGGAGAGGTAGAGACTGGTGCAGGAGGAGCTGCCAGCCTCAGTCAAGGAAGAGCGAAGAAACAGAGCAGTGGCCATGAGGCAGCGAGGTGCCTGGATGAAGCAGGAAAAGGCAATTGAGCGGTGCATCACCTGGAAGGACATCTGGGAGTGGAACGCCCGGATTATCAAGTTCTTGATCCAAGAGGTTTATAATGTCCTCCCAAGCCCATCTAATCTGTGCATCTGGGGCAAAATAGAGAAGCCTGCATGCCCCCTGTGTTCCGAGGTAGGGACATTGGAACACATTTTAAGTAGCTGTCCCAAGGTGCTGAGTGAGGGCTGTTATCGATGGAGACACAACCAACCATGAGTCCATCACCGGGGCAATCAGTGCGGAGATAAAGGACAGTCGATACACCCAAGCTACAGCCAAGGCTATCCAGTTTGTCAAGGAAGGACAGAGGCCAGAGAGAACATCAAAGAGCTGCACCACTGGTTTGCTCTCCACAGCTAGACACTGGGTGATGACAGTTGACCTGGAGAGGCAACTGAAAATCCCAGCATACATCAACCGGTCCAAGTTGAGCCCAGGCATTACATTGGTCTCTGAGGCGACGAAGCATCTGGTCTTGCTGAAAGTTCCTAGGGGAGGATAGGATGGAGGAGGCACAAGAGAGAAAGATGGAAAAGTACCAGGAACTGGTGGAGGACTGTCGTAGGAATGGGTGGAGGCCCAGATACATGCCAGTGAAGGTTGGCAGTCGGGGATTAGCCAGCCACTCCCTGAACAACGCTTACGGCACACTGGGCATAACAGGTGGGAAGTGACAGAGAGCCATCAGTAACAACTGAGAGGCCGCATCCAGATAGCTCTGGTTGAAGAGGGGAGAGCCATCGAGGCAGTCGAATGCCTCTTGGTCATCGGCCTGGGGTCTGATCAGCCAGGGTCGGGTGGCCTGGATGAGGGTGTCTGTTGTGAGACCCGAAACACCCAGTGACTCCAGGAAACAACACTGATGATGTGTCCAAGAATGTGCATCACAGGATGTTTGATGACTTCAATGATCGGTCTGAAATATCATAGAGTTGGATCATTAGCGGG
>CAAKHD010037695.1:3042-38372 GCA_901007705.1 Fistularia tabacaria
AGATACACAATATTGAATCTCAACACGCATGTTTGCCCCTTTTGTGGTCTGTGTGAGAGAGATGAGTCTCCCCTCTCTTGGGTGCCCGACACACACACACACACACACACACACACACACACACACACACACACAAACACACACACACACACGCTGAGGGACATAGACACGGAGACAGATTACGGACAGGCCGAAAGTGGGATTTCAAATCAAGGCTGTAAATGAAGCTCTGAAAGTGTCCACTCTGTTATTCTTCACTTGAAACCTGCTACATTTGGAAAGTTATCTGTCAAATCCCTCATATTTGCCTTATGAACACGAATTTCAATCTGCAGGTAAAGCTAGAAGTTAGATTTCCTTGCCCCCCCCCCCAATTATGACGATAGTATCATACATTTGGGGGTAACAGACAACAGCTGTAAAGGGTAAATGAAAGAGAAAGGCTGAGAAACAAGGTGCAGCATTCGAAGGGTTCAGCAGTGACTGCAGTGGGTTCCTCAGTTTGGCTTGACTACCTTTGCTGATCTGCACACAAAGCCATTAGCTAAGGCTAAAACATACAGATCTGGGAACGAACCAAAAAAACTAGATGAAAATGACCTGGGTTCCACTTAAGGTTGGCTGGCCTGCATTAAACAAATGAATAATTTAATACAACCAAGAAAAACTCAAATTATAGTCAAGATTTCCAAATATCTAACAAAAAAAACGTCCCAAATTTAGTTGTTATTTCCAGTTGTCACTGGCATTAGTACACAGAGTAAGGAAGAAAAAGTGAAGCTTTTCGAATTCGGTGAATCACTAGTTTCAAGAAAAATCCCACATGATTGGTGAAAATTTGGAAACCAAAATGAGACACTCATGAGTCAGACTCAGAGATGAACGTTAATTTATGAGAAAGCACTTCCATATTTCATTTTCACAAAATGGTTTTTGAGAAATGTGCTGACGGTGGGTTTACCTTCCTGTTTGCTGCCAATATAGAATTATGTGGCTCCTTTTACATACACTCAGGCAAAGTGGTGAACTGGCTATTATTGTTTATTCCCTCGTTCTCCATTCCTTTCTCAGGTTCTGTGGTGTCAATCGTTCAAATCAATCGACTCATCAGTGCCCTCCTGCTACTCAGGGACCGGAGGGATGAAGTCACAACTGTTGAATTTTTAAGAGGGTAAAATTCCAGGAGGCGACTCTTGGACGTTGAACGACATCACACTGATGCTGTCGTTCTTCCTTCCTGCTGAGGCGGATATTTGGGTTGGGTGACCAAATTTAAGCAGAAATTCGGGGCAGAAGTGGAGGCATTGGTGGTGGAAAGGTGGATTTTTTGAGTCAAGAGACTCAAGATAAAGACCACATGTCATGTATGATCCTGCTGTGTTACACGCTTTACACACTCTGTGTCTCATTTTTTCATTAAAACTGTTGACAGCACCGACTTTTTGTGTTAAAATGTTTTTACTGACACCGCTGACGGTGACCGACAACCGACTGAAGATGTTACACTGAACTGTTGCTGATTGATTACAAGCTCGTGATTTTTATTGATTCTGATTCATGTCAAATAAATAATGATCGCAACAGCAAAAATAATTAATTATTCTCTACACAGTCCAAAATTCGGCAGGGCACTTGCGAGGACATTTAACGCTCAAACTGCTCAATGTGGTTTGCTGTTTCCTCTGGCAAGCACAGAAGTCTGACACACACACACACACACACACACACACACACACACACACACACACACACACACACACACAAACACACACACACACACACAGTGGAGGCCTCATTCTCAAGCAGGTCACTCTCCACCTCATAAAGAGCATCATCAGCTCTTCCAAAGAGGCGAAAGTCCAGCTGACCTTGACTCACTCTACTAAAACCCAACACCGCTGCTGGCGAGCACAAACACAGATGAGAGGTGTGTTTGTGTTTGTGTGTGTGTGTGTGTGTGTGTGTGCATGTAAAGTGTGATTTTAGGATGCAAGAATCAGCAGCATGACAAAAAATGTGCTAACAAGAACCTGCAATGAAGTGTTTACACACACACATACATACATACACATATGGATATGTGTGCACGTACACACACACGGGTGGGGGAGTTGCAACGTTTCCTAACTAACTTACATAACAATCTTGCAGGCAGTGACTGTCAAAGAAACCATCAGACCGGAGGAGTTTTTTCAACCAATATTTTGTTAATTAAAGTCCCTGGTCTGTCGTGTCTGTCAGTCTAAGCGGGTTTATGGTATTCTATCCCGGGAAAAAAAGATGAAAAAACATGGATCGCCCTTTGTTGGTAAAAAAAACAAAAAACAGAGTAATTGTATGGATTTTCTTGGAAGCTGTTCCTTCCAGCGGACAAGTTCACCTCTGTGTGTGAACACATCCCGGCTACAACTGTTAGCCCCTAAACACTCCAAGACGTCACCACGCCGGCTATTTTGAATTAAAATCCACCGAAAACATTCATAACTTACCCTCTACGAGTCCACGATCTCCGACAGCATATCCGAGTTGGAGATATAAACTAAGAGTTGTGAGAAGCGGAGCTCCAACTTGGCCGTTTATCCCCGTCTTCAGGCTGCAGTCGCAGCAGAGTGACAGCCCTAAGCCCCGCCTCCTGCATGACGTACGTCTGACGTCAACACGCAAGTCCTGACGCAACGGCCGCGTGGTTTTAAAGCAAATATTTACAGACGGGACAGAAACACTGACAGTGTTTGTCTGGTTGAAGGGAATGTCATAACGCAGACATAAATATTGACTTTTCTTCACATTATCATTTATTATCATTTCCTCGCAGTGACATTTTTATCACACCAATTTCTGACATATTACGTCCACGATAAATAGCTTTGAAAGAAATAAACTGACATATAACAACAAAGAAACAGTATTAAAATAGATATGGTTAAAACTACGCATACATCTAGAAGTCTGTTTTGTCTGTTTTTCAGTACATTTAGGATATTACTAATAAGCTTTTTTTGTTCTAATAATTATAGTTTGTTTTCACGGTGAATATCCATTTAGAATGATGAACAACTTAGTTTCTTGCGTCTTTTACTAAGCCAATACATCCAGAGTTATCTATATATTGATGAATCAGTCACTGATATTTTCTGGAGAAAATCCTCTAATGAGTTACCTAAAACTAAATTAACAAAGGTGATGGTGTGGCGGACACTAAGGGGTGTGGCCTCTCACCCAGGGACATGGTTAAACGGAGTATATATTGGTGATCCCGAATGTTCTGGTGTGTTAATTGTTCTTATCGACGCAGTGCTGTTTTCCACCTATCCGTGCGAGACGAGGGAGGTTGGGCTGCGAACGCACGCCAATCTTTTGGTTGCGTGGGATGTTTACCAACAGTTGCTGGCGGATTTTCTGTCATTGACATCGCCCACGTTTTCTGTCGTGCCTGGGAAACACGGCGTAGAGCATTTCATCACCACGGGAGGACCACCTGTTTTCGCGCGAGCGAGCCGCCTGGATGCGTTAGAACTGCGAACGACCGCTACCTCATTCCCCATATTGGCTTGGCGTCGTCGGGTTCAACTCGGGGCACTCGCTCTCACACCAGGGGGTCCAAGCTTCGCTGAAGCTGGTGTGTGCGAAATTTGTCTTGCCAGGCATTCGTAGAGATGTCAAGGAGTGGGCGGATTCACCGCCACGTTAGGGCAGCCCTCGAGCCATTTCCGATCGTGGCTCGGCGTTTCAACCACGTCCATGATGACGGTGCATCGTACGATGGCGTACCACCCCTCAGGCCAATGGCCTATGGGAGCGTTTCCTCTGGTTCCTCAAGGCAGTGTTGTGGACTGGGCTCTCAGGTGGTTGGACTGTTTGGCTTGGGTCATGCTTGGGCTGTAGTCGGCCCCTGAGGACGACCTCAACACTTCACCCGCCGAGTTTGCTCTCGGTCAGCCATCACGAGTCCCGGGCAAAAATTTACCCTGGAGGTCCGCTCCGCCATCCCATCAGTTCGTGGATCCTGTCGCGCCCCTCGGCTCGCAATTTTTCAGGCCCCGTCCATCACTGTTTTCCGCTGACTTTTGTGGCTGCGGAGCTCATATCGTCTCGTTTTGTGTTTGTCAGGTATGACGCACATCGCTCGCCTCTGCAACCCCCGTACGATGGGGCGTTCCGCGTACTGGAAGTGGGCGTTGAGAGTTTCTTTTTGGACATGGGCGGGCGTAGGGATCGTGTCACGATGGATCGGTTGAAGCCAGCACACAGGATGGCGGGTGAAGTTGTTTCTCCTTTCCACGTTCCTCGCCATGGTCGCCCTCTATTCAGGAGTCCAGCAGCACCTCCGCAGGTCCAGTGTCCGGTGCCTCCTGATGTTGTGACTGAAGGTCGCCGCAGCTGTTTTGGTAGCCTGATCCGGCCTCCCGTGAGGGACTAGTTGTTGCTCGGAGTCTCTTCTGGGTGTTCTGGTGGGGGCTGAGTGGCGGAACCTCAGGGGCTGTGGGGACTAAGATCCGATCCCGAATGTTCGGGTGTGTTGATTGTTTGTTGGTGTGTCTGCATTGAAGTTTGACCTCCACGACAACTTCTCTGTTTTCTCCTTTCCTCGTCCACACACCACAATGGGATCAGAAAGGATCGGACTGCTCATATCAAGTCAAATCAAATCACTATCCGTAAGTTTTGGTACACCGACCCCCGGTATGTCCTTCCCAACCCCTGATAAAAAAAAGAAAATAAAAAATTGAGCAGCAGCTTCCTCTCACCCATGAGGAAGAGACATCACATGGCCTCCTCCCAACAGCAGAGCCTATGGAAGGAAAGATCAAGGGAGATAAAAAGAGAAGGAAAAGAAGACAGACAGGAAAACTAATATGGCTGGGGGATGGTTGAATGAAGAGGGAACAATGAGTTTTAAAGTAGCGTTTTGTTGTATTTCACTGTACTGTACTGTATTGTATTGTATTGTATTGTATTGCATTATGCTGTACTTTGCTGTACTACAGTGTAATGTGTTGTACTGTCCTGTACTGTACCTCTATTAATCTGTTGGGAACACTTCATGTGTCCGGTTTAGAATTTCCAGATATTCTCGGTTATTGTGCAGTAAACCTAAATACTTCTTTTTGAGAGAATTCTGAACATAAACAGATGTGATAAAACTCAAAGTCAAAAGTTGAACACAACTTTATTGTCAATTTCTCTGCAAGTACTGGACATACATCGGAATGGAGAAGACGTTTCTCACACTCCCACGGTGACATGAAATTAACAAACTACTAATAATAGAGTGCAAATTAACCAGTAAAGTGCACTGCTCCATTAAAAAGTACACATTAAACTACAAGGTATAAAGTGCACGCAGATAGAGACTGATATTTGACAGCATGAGAGAATCGCAGCAGAGGTTGTTCTTTTTTGTGTACAGTTTAAACTTCAACCAAAACAGAAAAAGTTAAACTTTTACAATAATAATAATGATAATAATAATAATAATAATAATAACAATAATAATAATAATAATGATAATAATAATAATAATAATAATAATAATAATAAGGGATCTATTCTCCACTTCGGCTGTCAATCTGCATGCATTGGGTGTGACTTTGACGTAGAAACAGCTATCTGTCTCCACCATCTTGTGGAGACATCTTAAACTGCACCTCCTGTCATCAGCAGTTCCACCTGCAGAGCCAGTGACAGCCAGTCCCCCGGGGTCATGTTCAGTGTAGTTCATTCAAAAATTTGAAATGGACTGAACATGGATGCGGGTACAGATTAGATCCAGATTCTGAAAAACAGGGCCGTAATCCTGTGCAGAAATGTAAAGACTTGGTTTCAGTTGGCTCCACCCAACTGCACAGGTGCGAGTGTCTAGCAGGTTCCACCAGCACTAAAACCAGTTTTTCACTGCACCTCTGAGTGCTGAGGAAGGAATTACTGCCTTTTAGTCAAGGGGCTGAAACTTCGCCTGGCATATTTTTACATTTAACCTAAGTTCTTAATGTTTTGGATGTAGTTAAAGACGTGGATCTAATTTTCATTTTTTTTTTTTTTACTGGGTACAATAAGCTGGAATAATTTTACATTTACTTTTTAATTTTTTAATTATTCATTCTTTTTTTTTTTTGGAGTAAAATGCTCTGTGCTTTCTCACCCCTGCTGGAAAAATATTGATATTTGAGTAAATTGGTGGAAATGGGTACCTTGGAATTGCCCGGTTACAGGACTAAGAGGGCAGGTTTCTGGGTCCTTCAGCTCCTCATGCTTTGCTGCATTGGAGGGAAATGTGAGATCCAGGAAATCAAACCCACACCTTCGACCACCTTCTCCGGAGTCAAACCTTTTGAGAATGAAATCGATGAACCCCAAGCCTTCCCCGACGAGGAGCAGGAGAGCCTCCCCGTGTTCACCATGGATTACGCCAGGATTCAGGTCCCCTTTGAGTTTACTCTGTGGGTGTTGCTGGCCTCCTTTGCCAAAATTGGTACGTTCCAATGAAAGGAAATGAAATGCAGATCACCATTTACAGAAGAGGCTCTTAACCACGAAAACAGTGTGACTTATGGGGCCATAAAGGCTTTAGAACAAAATTAATGAACCGAACAAAATTGTCAAGAATTCTTTTAGGAGAAGGAGGAACATCTTATTTTCTGTGTGGTTAAATAGATGCTTAGGGCCTCTTATGTTCCAACACTTTTCTTTAAAATTGTTTGCTCCGAGTCTGTGTCAATCAAATCATAAATCATCAGCAGGTATCACATGGAGGTGCAGGGACAGCAGTTTTGGGCCCACATACCCAGGAACCTTTTTTTTTCTGGTCATAAGCTTTGCTATTTTTTATACAAATCCTATTGCAGTGATGACTTGTGCTATTTTCAGCCCAAAACAATTATATACGTGTAAACGTGTTGCATTTACTGAGTAACAAATATTCAGTTAGCTTATCCAATCAGAACACTCAGGATCGCGGTCCTGAAACTGTTTCAGTGGCAACAAAGCAATGAAATACCAAATACCATGCGACCATGTTGAGGCACCTGACATTTTTGGCACTTGCACCGGAATTAAATCATGATTTCTTTTCTTCTCTCCAGGTTTTAACATTTATCACAAAATCACAATCTGGATCCCGGAGTCCTGCCTCATGATCTCCATCGGCCTCATAGTCGGTGCCATCATGCATGCTGTGAAGGAGGAGCCCCCGGCTATTCTTTCCTCCTATGTCTTCTTCCTCTACATGCTTCCGCCCATTGTCTTGGAAAATGGCTACTTTATGCCCACCAGGCCGTTCTTTGAAAACGTAGGAACAGTGCTGTGGTACGCCGTGGTGGGAACTCTGTGGAACAGCATCGGCATTGGGCTTTCTCTCTTCGCCATCTGTCAGTTGGAGGTGTTTGGCATCCAGGACATCAACCTGCAGGTCAGTGACGGAAAGTGGAAGCAGAGCAGTGTTGGTGTCAGGATGGTCATTGCGTTTGCTACACTGGAAAAGGTCAAAGGTTACATTTGCACGCGTTGATGCCGTGTGATCTTTGAAGGTTTTTTTTTCAGTATTTTAACTTTCTCCATTGCCAAAAACTCTCTCTATATAAATTCTACTGTCTTGCAGTTTTAAAAATTATTTATGAAGTGACGAATCCTTCTGCTAATTAGATCAGCAGGTTGAAAGATGGATTTTTCATCATTTATCGAGTTCAAACAACATATCACTAAATATTTCAGGATATTCGAAAGGGAAACTGAACTTTTGGCACTTTTAGTATTTTTAGAAAATACTGCTGAAAGTAATTGAATTGGAGTTCCAGAATTTCACAGCTCTTATTTCTAATTAAAATTGAAAAGAATAACAAAGTCAATTTATTTATTGTTTATTCAATTGTGATATAGTATTGGCATTATTGCTTTTAGGAGCGGATTATGTTTGTGTTGTGTACTGCTCCTCAGGCTGACTTGCCTGCAGTTATTTCACAGATAGACCATTTCTTTTCCACGTTTTCCGTCTCATTTATCTCGCTTCACTGCAGGAGAACTTGCTGTTTGCATCCATCATCTCGGCGGTGGACCCTGTGGCTGTGCTGAATGTGTTTGACAGCATTGGAGTCAATGAGCAGACACATATAGTCATATTCGGAGAGGGACTCTTTAATGACGCTGTCACTGTTGTGAGTACTTTGTCTGTGTTTGTTGCAAAAATGGAAAAAAATGTTCTTGTATCGTCCTAATTCATGAGCTGCCTGAGTCTATGAATAGAAATCCCTTTCTTCGTCACACCAGCGAATTTTAACATTTAACCCGTCATGGATGTACCGTGAACAGAAGCAAGCCACTTGGCAAGGGGTCAATGTCGTGCTTAGGAATCAGAAGCGCGGGAATTGAACGAGGAATGTCCCACGCCCCATGAATACAGTATCTTAACCAAATAAGGAGTCCCCGGTGAATCCCATGCCATTAGCTCTGTTTGCAATGAATCTGTTAAGCAAAGATCACATGAGGTGAAGTATCTACGGAGGTCTCCTCCACCCTAGGAGGAACAATGCTGGTGATAAAAAACAGTTAAACATTTGCTTTTTTTTATCGTTTTACAAGCAGCAGAAAGCATAGACAGGAAAAAGACAGAAAGAAAAAAACACCCAAAAAATTATTCAACACATTCAATAAATATTTTCCTCAAAATTGAGGAGGGCTCTGCATGCCTTTTACTATTATTATCATAACTGCTATTATCATTATTATAATAATTATTATTATCGTACTTTATTAATCCATTGTGGGAAATTAACATGATACTTGTCAACACATTTGCTCCCATCTGTTTAGAAAAGGAAGCAGTATCGTAAAAGATTCACGCCTGCTGTCTTCCATCTAGTTTGGCCAGTTCCTCAAGGTTGAAGGGAGATCTGTCAGCAGCCTTCCCTCCTCCTTCCCTCTCTAAGTTTCGCTTCGGTTTCACTCGACACAAACCGGCACTGATTGTCCTCACCGGTATTCTGTCTCGCCTTGGCCAAACATAACATCACTGCCAAGCCTGAGCCTGACCCTAAAATAAAGCCACAGTTTCAACAATGGTGCCACTCACACAGACTCCTGGCAGGATTGGAGTTGCTGAACCTGCTCCACCACGGATTTATTTGATCAGGAGTTGTGCTGGTCTCCCCGCCTAAGTGTGATGTTTGAAAATACAATGATCTCACCGCATCCCGCCAGTGAGCTTGAGTCTGTTTGTCTCCGCAGGTACTCTACAGCATGCTCTCCTTCGTGACGGACATGTCGGCCGTCGAATCCACAGACGTGTTCGTGGGCGTGGCGCGTTTCTTTGTGGTGGGGCTCGGGGGGGTCGTCTTCGGCCTCCTGTTCGGCTTCGTGGCGGCGTTCACAACGCGGTTCACCCACAACGCCCGGCATATCGAGCCTCTCTTTGTCTTCATGTATAGCTACCTGGCTTATCTGGTGGCTGAGCTGTTCGCCATATCTAGCGTCTTGGCGTAAGTGGACAGTTGGACTCAGAGACAGTTAAAAACAATATATCTGTACATGACCACTGTCTTCTTCTTCTTCTTTTCCTTTCGGCTTTTCTCTTCAGGGGTCGCCGCGGCGAATCAACCTCCTCCATCTAACCCTATTCTCTGTATCCACCTCTCTCACACCAACGAACTTCATATCCTCTCTCGTTACATCCATAAATCTTCTCTTTGGTCTCGTCCATCTGCCCGGCAGCTCCAATTCCAGCATCTGTCTACACACATATTCACTATCCCTCCTCTGTACATGACTCAACCATCTCAGTCTGGCTTCTCTGACCTTCTCTCCGAAACATCTAACGTGCTGTCCCTCCGATGGACTCATTCCTGATCCTATCCATCTTCGTGACTCCCAATGGCCGATAGCCATTAGCTATCGCATAGAACCCCTTACAATTTTCTCCATCAATTCCAACCTGCCTGAACCCGTTTCTTTACCTCTTTTCCACACTCTCCGTATCTCTGGACTGTTGACCTTAAGTACCGTAATTTCCGGATTATAAGCCGCTACTTTGCTTAAACAATGATGCGGCTCATTTATGGATTTTTTTGGGCCTAACAAGCTTCGTGCCGCAAAAAGAGACAGAGAAAGTCATTAATTATGAGGCTGTTCAAGTCCTGCACGAAAGAAGTCGACTTAAATGGTTTTAGAGGGCAGGAGGAAGTCGAAAATAGCGACACCGTTAGTTTTAGCCGGTGCAGCTTATATTCAGGTGCGCTCAATAGTCCGGAAATTGCGGTCCTTGAAATCCTCCCAACTTCTTGACTTCCACTCCCTGTAGCCTCAGCGTTCCACCCGGGTTCTCCTCATTCACACACATATGTTCCGCCTTCCTGCGACTAACCTTCAGTCCTGTCCTTTCCAGAGCAAACCTTCACCTGTTCCCTGCTCTCACTACAGATCTCAGTGTCATCTGCAACGTCATACCCACCGAATATACAGTAGATGACGTTTGAGTAAACTCTACCTGTTCTCCTTGCAGCATTATAACCTGTGCCATAACCATGAAATACTACGTGGAGGAGAACGTCTCTCAGAGATCCTGCACCACCATCCGGCATGTTGTCAAGCTGCTGGCGACCATCTCCGAAACCCTCATTTTCGTCTTCCTGGGTGTGGTGACGATAACCAGTGAGCACGAGTGGAACTGGGCCTACATCATGTTCACGCTCATCTTTGCCCTTTTGTGGAGAGGAATAGGTGAGACCGGGCAACTCTTTCGTCTTGTAAACTAAATCCGCAGCGCATCACCGCATCTTCTCTCCTGCAGGCATCCTGGTTCTGTCCCAGATCATCAACCCATTTCGCACCATCCATTTCACGTACAAGGACCAGTTTGGCCTGGCCTACGGAGGCGTCAGGGGGGCCATCTGCTTCGCCCTGGTCTTCACCCTCCCAGAGAACATCAACAGGAGGAACCTGTTTGTCACTGCATCAATTGCCATTATTATATTCACTGTGTTCATCCAGGTCAGACCCCGAGGCTGGAGGCTTCACCTCAGCCACCGTGCACACACACGTACACAGAAAAGTAATAATTCCTACAGTAATTCAAAAATTTCAATATGACTAAATTAATCTTAAATATAATCCTTATAATTCCTTATTCTCACTAACAGCTAATTCATATGCTTCAAATATTAATTTTGGGGGATGTTTTTTTGGAACTGTTTCAGTGCTGTCTTTTTGATTATTCTTAAATATTTGATGTTATTCCTTGTGAGTTTGTGGAGATTAATTGCTTTTTTTTGCACTTTTGTTGATTATTTTATTTAATTTATTCTTAAAAATGTTATTTCTGCCTATTCCTCGGTAGTTTCCGATTTGTTTAACTTTTTTCAGATTTTTTTAAACATATTTTCATTAAATGTTTAGAAGATTTTTTTTGAAAGAAAAAAATGAAAGTCATCTCGACTGATTTGAATCCAGTCTTTTTGAGTATTTCTTTTTGTACTCTCCTCTAGGGTATCAGCATCCGTCCAATAGTGGAATATATAAACATCAGGAGGACTAACAAAGACTTGGACACCATCAATGTGGAGATACACAATCGTGTAGGAATCATTGGTGCCTGCTGTTAAAGCTCTTTCAGCAGCTCCCAGGTACTAATTTGATGGGCCTCTCTTTCTATTCTGTCAGGTGATGGAGCACATTGTTTGTGGTATTGAGGACGTTTGCGGACAGTGGAGCCACTATTACTGGAAGGACAAGTAGGTCTTTAAACAACAGTCATGACAAAACGGGATATTTTAGTGTTTTTGTGGATATAATTAACATTTTTCCCTCTGTCAGATTTAAAAAGTTCAATGACCGTGTTTTGAGGCGCATCCTTCTCCGAGACAACCGGGCAGAGTCCAGCATCGTGTCTCTTTATAAGAAACTGGAGCTTCAGACGGCCATCGACCTACTGGACACACCATTGGGAGATCTCAGCGCTGCGCCGTCCATTGTTTCTCTACAGTAAGTTCCAACAATGCGAGGTAGACAGTCTCAGAAGGATGCAACCAAAAATAACACGTGGAATAATCATTCTAATATTCATCTGAAGGTTGACACCAAAGCTATCTTCATATGAAGCAAAGATTTACTCCTTTTGAATGTAAATGTTGAATGGGCGTGTCGTCCCTGGTGGTCTAGTGGTTAGGATTCGGCGCTCTCACCGCCGCGGCCCGGGTTCGATTCCCGGTCAGGGAACATTTCTTGAGAGGGCGGTGTCGGCAGGAGGTAGAGCCATCGTCTTTGGAACCACACCTTCCTGGTTTGATTCCCCCACTCAGAGTGTGTTGTTGAGCAAGAGGTCTACATTAATATTATTAAGTTGTTGAGGTTCTCTTTGGGAGTCACAAGGATGGATTGGATCAGGAATGAGTCCATCAGGGGGACAGCACATGTTGGATGTTTTGGAGAGAAGGTCAGAGAAGCCAGACTGACACGGTTGGGTCATGTAGTGAATATATTGGTAGACGGACGCTGGAATTGGAGCTGCCAGGGAGGAGGTCGAGAGGAAGACCGAAGAGAAGATTTATGGACTATGTGAGAGAGGAGGATACAGAGAATGGGGTTAGAAGAAGACGGTTGATTCGCTGTGGCGACCCCTGAAGGGAAAAGCCAAAAGGAAAAGAAGGAGTGTAAATTAACACAGTGTTACATCTTCTTTCTTTTCCCCAACTAGATGTATTTCTGAAAGATTATCAGACAGAAGTAGAACCTGATTAAAAGAGACAACGTGGGTAGCAACTGCAAAGCCGAGCTGGAATTCAATTGGAATTTTAGTTGTTTTTTTCCAAATTTATCGTCATTTATCTCCATGATGTGTGAAGGTCATGTCTCTTCTTAAAGATTTGGGAGGGACCCGGCAAGTTGGGATAGTGCTTGTTGACTGACAGAGCATAGCAAGCTGGAGGGCGTGAAGACCTGAACAGGGCAGTTAAAATGGCCCGGGGATGCTTAAACTTTCTTGTTTTTAAAGATCGGTTGCAAACAAGGATCATCCATCGGCAGTCGTTGTATGACTATTTGGCTCTCGCTCTTACAGAGTTTCTGCTGAAGGAAGCATTCTTCCATACGTGTCAAAACATAACCGAGTCAAAATGAGGTGTGTTCATGAGAATCCGAGTCAGGGAATAACTGTGGACATGGATACGGACAAGGGGACCGAGTACTGAACCTTGAGGCACTCCTGTGGATCATCACTTCGGTTTACACCCCCCACAGCTCATCCAAGCGAACACAATGGCGTGATCTTGACGAAGCTACACTGATTCTGATCAGAAAACAATACCTCTCTTTAGCCCTTGACAGGATGTTTAAAAAAAAAAATGGTTACACGGTATCACATGGTCAAAATTTAGAGCTTCAAAAAACAGTTGACTAATAAATGTACATATTAATCTTTTTATACATTAGCATTTTTACTTACCTCTGTTATGAACCTCAATATATTTAATAAATCTTAATTTTCTTCTGCTACAAATGACTGCATCACACAAGTTTATCTGTGATTTATTAAAGGCAAGACACTTTGATTTCAAAATGATCGTAAAGTAATTTCATTTAATGACATACAAGTTTTTGGCAAGTCAGTGAAACAATATCTGCTCACTCTGCAGGCTCACTCTTAACTTAATGTAAGAAACATCCATTCTCAATCTAATTTGGAGCCAGCTGATGAGGCTATTTCCTGTTTAATAGAAATCTCTATGTCCTAATTGTGATCCATGGTAATGCTACTGGTAATGAGCAAAACATTCTTTGATATCTCCCACGCCAGTGATGAGAGGAAGGAAGCGTCTCGACCAAAGAAGAAGTTCCTGGCTGCTGACGTGCGGAAAATGCACGACATCCTGTCAAAGAACATGTACAGGATCAGAGAGAAGGTGAGGTCAATGTTAATGAGGAAAAGTAATATAAATATCGATGGGTACACATTATTTATGGTTTTGGTTGGTGGCAATATTCAATCTTTTCAATGATTAAATCTATGATATGAATAAAGATAGTCCTGCATCTTTTATTCACATTTCGCACGGTGAGATCCAAGTTTTTTTAAAAATGTAAAATTTCCACAATAGTTTTTTTTAGAGCTTAAAATGCTTCCTTGTTACCGCTCCTGTGTTATTTTACATTTCTCATGGTTGTGCAGACGATGGCATATACCAACAGACACAACAATCAGGAGGCCAACCGAGCCAGGGAGATTCTGATTCGCCGTCACGCCAGCATCCGGCGCAGCATCCGAGCCGAAAGCTTCCGCGAAGCGGTGACTTTCTGTTTTTAAACGACTTCGTGAGAATCTTTCCGTGTCGCACTTGCACGACTGTGCGTTTTTTTTTCTCCCCCAGCCTGTGCACGACATGCCCAAGTCTCAGAAATACTACTCCTTGCAGCCGGGGGACCTGGAGTCAGCCTTCGGGCTCAGAAAGCGTAGTCACGGTGGGTTCTTAAATATTTGTTTGGCCTCTGATTAAATGTGGTACTTTTATCTTTTTTCAATCTGATCTAACATCCTGGGTCAGCAGGAAGACGCGAGGTGGACCGTCCCCTCGCTACTGGGGTGTCACCGCGCTCCTCCTCTCGCTCTGCGGTACCTATGAGGAGGCTGAACACCATCAGGGAGCCTACGGACGCGGGCAGGACAGCTGACTCCGCGCTCCCTCCTGAGTTTGGTGTTCTGGATGAGAGGCGTCACGGAAGTACGCGAAGCGGGAAGGCACCGGTTCCTACGCCGAGGAGGCGCAACTCTGAGCGAGTGGAGGAAGACAGAGCTGAGGAGGGAAGATTGAGCCCCCCCGGGCTCTTGCTGCCTCGTGGCTGGAGTCCTGAGAGCCACGGTGTCAGGGAAAATGAGTCTGAAAACCCTCTGCTGAAACATTCATCCCAGGGGTCTGGAGGCTCCTGACAGTCCCAGGTGAAAAAAAGATGGTGAAATAATCGCCTCGACTGAGACGAACTGTTTACAGAAAATGGAAAAGCACCGGCTGAAATGTGAAAATAGTACTAACACATATGCTTAAGTTCACAATTAGGTTGGCAGCAGATGTCGATGGATTTTTTTTAAGCACATTTTTGGTAATTTATTCTCCATTTTTAATGAACCAAAGACAGCTTATATCATGTATATACACGAGTCCGTGTGTATTTGCCTGTGCGATGAGGGCAGAGTGGGAGCAGTGGAAGGGAACATCGCAACTTGTTCTCCCACAACGCCCACTCCCGTACAGTCTGAAGTCCCAGAACATCTTGATCTTTCCAGAAGTCCAGAAATGGGTATGTTAGAAGGGAGGGAAAGTTGTGTTTCAAAAGTGAAGTGTATTTGTTGGTTAGCGCTCACAGCGAGAGCGATTGGTTTTCATGTTCTCCCCGCATGTGCGTGGGTTCCCTCTTATTCTCCGGTTTCCTCCCGCAATCCAAAAACATGCAGAAGGTTAATTGGAAAAAATGGATTACTGTCCAGATATATGAATGAGAGAGCGAGTGGTCTTTGGTCTCTATACGTGGCCCTGCGATCGACGCGACCGGTCCACGGTGTACCCCACCTTGCGCCCAATGACAGCTGGGGGAAGTTCTCCAGCATCCCCGTGACCCTGAGTGCAGCTTAAGAGGTAGATGACGGACGGTTGGATGGAGGTTTTATTACGATCCTCCAGCAACTCCAAACAAATCAAAGGGACTCTGCACACCACACAGCATTGTGTTCCTGTGTATCAACAGGAAGTCCATTTGTTCCTATGGGAACCTTAGTGACATAAGATTTTATCCCAAGCTCTGCTTTACCTTTTTTGTCTCTTTCTTACATCAATTTTATTGAAAATGTGAAACATTTAAAGCAGGTTGTAAATTTTAATATCTACAACGACAGTTCCGACATATTGACAATGTTGGATTATTTAATTTGTGTTTCTTGACAAAGATTGTATGAACAATTTTCCCGTTGCTATGTCAAGTTTTAATGTTAATTTCTCCCTTTTTTTTTTTAAATGTTTGGTTTCAGAGCCAAATCAGCTCTTTCACCTACCTGCAAAGATGAAAGAAAAATCTGTGAATAGCAGTGTCATATTGTTTCTCTAAACTCACAGATTCCTGAGGTGATCTTATTAAAAACTGAAACATAAACTGCTGATAAAATGACACTAATTATTGTGAGAAAATACTTGTATACTGTATGTTTTTCCACTATTGCCTTTCTGTCATAATAAAGGCTTCGAGACACTTTCAGCATTTGGATTTGTTTCTTTGAACGTTGACTTTTTTTTAAAAATTTCTTTACAAAGGCTGTAAACACCAGATGGCACCTGCTGAACGATAAGACAGTCATTGTGTAAAATATATTTTGGGGTTATTTAAAATGCGCTTGTTCCATTTTATTCTTTCGATGTAAATATCCTTTTTCGGTGACAGATTTTTGGACTACTTGAATAGATAGAATGAAGCCCTTTTATTTGTCCTCGACGATTGAGCTGTGCGCTGACATTGACTGTATGAAAGGAAACAGAAGTGAAAATAACAGTTGCAACCCACTGACTCAAAGGGGATCAATGTGTGATTAGCGAAGCTGCCAGTGCCCACACAGCTACCGTGTGACATTTGTATAACACACTTAATGAAAGAGGAATCTTCACACATCATCATCATCATCAGGCATTCGTGTGACTCCCCTGAATGATTATCCAGTTGAACAGATGGTGACACTGAGCTATGACAAAAAGCGGTTGTTGGCTAAAATCAGCGAGACACTACAGCCAATAACAAAGTGAGGTGACAAAGTAAAGTTTTCTCTTCAGAGATGGAAGACGTTGCCGTGCAACACGTTTTTCCCCCGGAAGAGAAATGAGGCCTGAACTGAGCTGATGGAGAACGCAGGTTCTGTTGCTCTAATAAATAATAGAAAACCTTTTTATATGCGTCAGAGCTGGAGAGGGGGAACGGCGGCGCAGAGATCATGTTCTCTATTTTATCTGCAAGTCAAATGAGGTCTCACATCACTTTGGAAATAAATGCTGGTTTTTTTTCATTGACCGTGTGACACATATTTGCATCTTCATACTGGATACGGATTTTGAGGAAAAAAAAAAAAAAATTAAAACATGCCTTTTGCTCGAAAGGCAGAAAAGGGATGATGATATTTCATCGCACGACAAAATGAAATTGTTTCATAGAAAGCTAAAACATTGTTTTTTTGATTAATCCGTCTGAAAACGTGTCACTTATTTTTCGAAATTTTCTGACGGAGAAACATTTTGAACATAACATCTGCGTGGCCGCCAGTGGACACATTAAACTCAGGAGAGAGGAGATGCTGCACTCACGCCTCGCCCTTGTCTGCTTTAATGTTCCCTTTTATTGGTCCATCTGACTCCACGACGGCCTCCACGGCAGCTGAGATCATGTCCTCATATCTGCCAGCGTTGCACGGCCGAGGACATAAAACGTCTTTTTCTTCCGCCGGTGTGTTGTGATCATCTTGATTTTAAAAGACCAGTTTAGATCCACAATGAATCAAGGAAAGTCTGGAAAAGAACGGTCACAGCAACTTTTCCTGCGAGGAGTGGAGATGAAGAAACGGGGTGGTCAGCAGTTTTTGTCTGTGTTTTCTGTCCTTCCTGGTTATTAAATGCTCGGTTTTCTTTAGTGCCACTAATAATATTTGCTGGAGCTCATCATCTAAGGTCACGCTGCCAGGCACGATGAAGGACAAAAAAGTGACAGAGGCATGCATAAATGCATAGACTAAACATTCAATTAAAAAAGTAAATATTACAAAATTAAAAAAAGAAAGCATTTGTTTCTTTTTTTAAAATCGATCTTTTTTAAAACTCTTTTTTTCCCCCCGTCAGATATCATAGATCATGTTGTAGGAAAGTTCAGACTTCATTTCTCTCTCTCTCTCTCTGTCTTTCTGTCACAATCATAGTGCAGCAGCTGAACCTTCTCAAATCAGTCATTACAAAAAAAATCCAACCCTTCTATCTGTCACAGCTGTGTTGATAAATATTTTGTAAAACGCATTACAGCGTTGCTTTTTTTTGAATCCCTTGTGTTAGCAGATGAAGCACGAGGTGTGAATAAGATATGATGGATTGAGGATGATATCATGTTCCTGGAACATCCAGAATCAGAGCGTTAATGAAAATATATGGCCCCTTTTCAAAACTTGAAAACCCGAGTTTACACATTTCTGTATTTGTTCCGAATTCAATGGCAACGTCGCCAATAAATCCTCATTTATTGTGTAGAAAGCCTGTATCGTTCTCTTAAGTCGTATTTGCTCGACTGCATAGAAAACAACTAGCTTGCAGCCAGGGGTTGGTTTTTAGCTCCGAGCAGTATTTGTATTATTTTATTGTGTCTAATTGCGCAGCAATTAATTTTCATAGCATGAGATGTTATAAACCAGAAGTCAACAACCTGCGTCTATGGAAACACATAAAGCTCTTTGCTTTCCGACAACAGGGGTATAATCAGAACAAATTAAAAAAAAAAACAAATGAGGAAAAAATTAAAAAATCATATTTGTGGACTTGAACATCTCAAATGTGCGTGACAGCCAATGGCACAAAACTTTTTTCTTTTTTTTTATTTACAAGTTGTGAATTACTTAATTAAGTGCTGGTAACTGATAATATTACTTTTCATGCCTTGTCCTGAGGGTTAATTGATCGACTGTCTTGATTCAAAAGGTAGGAGAAAAAATGACTTTCCACAGAAATCAGCTCGAAACACATTTATTTCTGTTTTTATGAAATTAACATTGGCTCTATTATTGAGGTTGATGACTTCTTCTCACACTTCATTTTTTTAATTTGTATGAAAAGCATTAGTAGTTTAGTTGGATAGACCTTGAATTTGCCTCCAATGACTCTGCTTAGGCACAAAGTCAGTGTGTTGTATTAATGTTAGTTTTATCTTAAAGACAAAGAGAAACAACAGTGTTTGCTTTCCACAATCAGAAATATTCAATTGTTCGAAAATCAGTTTAGAAGTGGATACTGAGTGAAGAAAAATGCATTTTTTCATAGCTGAAATGATGATAAACGCAAATAAGAAAAAAGAAGGCAACATTGAGGTGTACCAAATGATAAATGCTATCAAGCTGAAATAAACTGCTTCCAAATGTATTCTAATTTAAGTTATTTCAGAATCAGAAAGGTTCAATCTTTTAAACAAACTGTATATTTAATATCAGTATTAGTTTAGTGTTGAGTTGCTGCAAAAAGGCTAAAATATAATTTAGGACATCCTGACAGGTTATTGTTTTCAATCTATGTGCAAATTTGAAAAACAATACGGGCAATTCTGCAGGCACAATTGACAATAAACAAGTTCTTATTGGAGGAGAGTAGGACGACATGACATACCTTCTCAGCAGACCACTTCTGTAACTATGGTGTTCTGCCTGTTAGAGAAGGGATTAAATTAATAAAGGGTTAGGATATAACAGAGTAAAACTGAATTTATTTCGATGGAAATTTCTGCTCCAGATTCTCTCAAAACTGTATCGCTAGAAAAGACACACACACACACACACACACACACACACACACACACACACACACACACACACACACACACAAACACACGTCTCTCACTCATCTGCAGACACCAGGGCGTCATCTACTTGTGCGCATGCTGCCAGGAATGGGTGGGATTATTTTGGGCTGGGGATTTGCTGGTGCAGTAAATGCACGTCATTCTTCATTAAACAACTCATTAAAGGAATTAAACCAGTGTATCTGTGTAAATTTGACTTTGACCATTTTCGGAAGTATATACTTACAGGGTGTGTAATTGAAATGAAATCAAGGCTAAAAAAATAAATTAAAGTGAACAAATAGGAAGCATTAAAAACAAAATAACTGTCGAATCATGTTGACTGCTGGCTAAAATATTAGAAAGAAAGGAAGTCGATTGAAGGAACGGCAAGGACAAAAACATTATAGTTTTCATGAAGAGGAGGGGTTGAATGAAAAATTTAAATAGCAAATATTACAGACATCGTGGCATTTCTTCTCAAGTGACTGGTAATAGTAAACAAGGCGCAAAACATTTTTCGTGTTGGTGTAGCTCCTCCCTGTTGGCCAGCAGCCTCAGGAAAGTTGTTTGTCTTGATTCTGCGCGGCTTCCCCCGTCTCTTTAATTAAAGATGTGCCACTGTGATTAGTAGCATTTCATTATTTACTGGGAATCACCACAGTATGAAATTAATGTTTTTTTTTTTTTATGGGTTAACTAAAGGAAATAACTAACTCATCATGAATGCACAATTCGGGAATATAACAATTAGAGCGACTTATTAATGAAAATGTGATGATAAATATGTTAATTAAAACTACAGGAGTAGGGTGTAACTGATAATGCAGATCTATTAGTTCGGCATGTGGTGCATTTGAATAAAAAGCTGAAAAGTAAATAAGCAACCGAATTAAGTATTATTTTTTACATGACTCTTTTTTGAACTAACTAAATACATCTACCACTGCTCCTAGTAACACTAATAACAATAATTTTGTTGCCATCTTTTCGTAATAATTGTTATTCATCACATGTATCTGATGGCCTTTTTTACATAACATCTCATGTAATAATCATGATACTGAAAAATATTACTTTATATGTTAGGATGTAAAAAAAAAAAAATGTGAAGAAGACATAGAGGGTATTGGTTCCAGTTCGCCAACAGCGCCCACAAAGACCAGGAGCGGGAAGCGGACCTCTGTAACCTCTGACATTTGGAAATAAATGGAAATCCAATGGGCTCCGCAATAAATATGATTAGTGGTATTTGACAAATAGCCAGCTCATCAAATATACATCATGTTGTTTCTTATTAATGGAAACCAAAACATTTACTGTAAGGACAAATCTGGAAAGAACGATGTTCATAAATGTTGTACACACTGTCAGGAGCTGATGTACGAGCCGCAAGCTGGGTGTCTTTATTATCAGGCTAAAACGCCCGCGACCCAGCATTTATCTCTCTAATGTTTCACTGGCTGACTGATCGCTCCGGTTTTTAACAAGTGGGCTCATTTATACAGGATCAGAATCAAAGTGGCCGCTCTCCTTTTGTTATTTTTTTTTTTTTCCAATCAAAATAAGAGGTGCCTCGCTTAATGACGGCTGAAGTCATTAGCAGGCTTCGCTCCGAAGCGAGACAAGGCGAGGGGATGCTGCCTCTGCTGGCTGCAGACTCACAAACAACCCCCAGGGGGCCTTTAAAACCCCTCCAGCCGTGGCCTCACATCTTAGAAGACTGACAAGCAGCTGAACTTAAGGAGACTGAAACAACCATTCCGACCTTTAAGTTGGGACCTTAATAGAAATACACCTACAGGAGTTAGAGCGTTTATTAGCTCTTTTTTTCGTTTAAGGCTTACAATTTTTGTTTGCTCAGATTTTCATTCCTTTCTTCATTTTTTGATCCAATTTCCAGGTTATTTCAATCGGAGACAAAGAAAGCTTAAAAAATTATGTGCCTAAATAATAATAGAGAAGAAAGGTACATTTTGAAACTATGGTTTCTATAAATTGCAACTATTACTGTTCATAAAAGTGATCTTGTAGCTGCTTATTTTCTCACTAATTGTAAGAATTTTCATAAACTGTTCTGTCGGTGTAAATTGTCTTATCAAAGTGTTTTGCTGAGGGTCGCATGAATTACTTTTACGCACTGGTGGCAGTGACCTGAAATCTGATTGGTTAATATAAGTGGCCTTCGGTTATGTGTTCTCCTTATATTTCCTCCTTACTCATGTTCCACAAATGCCGTCATTTATCCAGACTTCATTTTCTGCGAAGGTGAAGCTTGAAGCGACAAAAGAAGACCTCGAACATAACTGAAGCACCTTCCAGTGTATCCTAAAGGTTATTATTTACGAGCAGGAATGATGATTCGTTTACAGGTTTTGATTTGCGTGGTTATTTCAATTTGTATATGTTTTGATGAATTGATGAATTTCCTTTTTATATACACACCCACCCGGTGTATTGAACTAAATAAATCAATAAAAGAAAGAGACGTTGGCAGAAATTCAGACAGCTTGAAATACTGTAAGCTCTTCAGGTGAAAACTCAAGCCACCGATTGATTTTAATTTTAAAAAACGTTCTTATTCCTTATCATTTATTTACAAGCCGTGCCGTCGAGAAACAGGCATGATATCGAAAACAAATTCCCACATAAACGGCTTGAAGAACATTTTCGACTGTTTGATTTTTTTTTATTGATTTATTTCTTCAGCTCGGAGAACTCTCATGCTCCCAAGAAAACAAACAGTGGCTGATTCCTGAGCAGGTCAAATGTTTCCAGCTGCGGATGAATTGATCAGTGTGAGAATCCCGAGAGCTCAAACAGATCCTGCGCCTATATCTTTGGTCCGCACAGGCTGTATGAAGAGAAAATAATGGCGTCAAACCAAACGCTTGCAATACATTCGCCTCGAGCAATTATGCATCCTGATCAAGCAACGTCTTTGCATGTGGGAGGCTTTGGCAAACCTCCTGGTCTATGAACTCGCTGTCAGCTGCTGCTCTGTCTGCTTTTTGCTCCATAGGCTGCGCATTCTTGCTATAGTGGTGAGGGAGTGAGAGAGGGAGAGCAGGAGGGAAGGAAGGAAGGAGGGAGGGAGCGCGGCGAGCTCTGCGACCATTTAGAGGGGGAGCAGAAACCAAACAACAACATGTGCTTCAGTTTCTTTGTGTTTAAAGCTTGAGAAGTGGAGCTGCCGCGACAAACGGCGCCCTCAGAGCAGCTTCTGCAGCCCTCTGGATCACGGCGCCGCTCGGGAGTTTGTGCTTCGGTCAGCCTGTAGTTGGAGGAACCAGAGGAAACTTCCCACCCAAGTGCTGGGAGTCTGTGTGATCAGGGAGAGCAGAGCGTATCTGATCGGCTGGAAAACTAGACAGAGGCTGATTCTGTCAAACTGGAAAGATGAACCAAACGGCCACCGTGTCTCATCAGATCGATTGTCAACCGACCAGGGATGTCAAGGTAGGACACCCCTTTTTCATTTTCCCATCCTCACCGTGGATTCACGTTCATCCCTGAAAAGTTTTTGACGTTTAGGTATCGTTCCGTCAACTTCACCAGCCTGCCAGGCGGTGCTCTTTGTGCAGGTTTTTACAGTGTGTGACTAAAATGTGGACCTTTTACAGGAAGTGTGTGTTAGATTTCCAACCTCCTCTCCAAGTGTGCAGGACCCCCCCCCACCCCCCCCGCCCCCCCCCAGTGCCCTTCAGGGTATGGCCAGTGAACTACTCTCAACCCTACAAGCCTTGATAATAGAGTGAAAATTTAGGGCTCTTGTGAAAATAATGAAAACCATTTTTCAATCCAAGCCATGTACAATGCATACATATGCAATTTCATATTTTCATACATGTTTTAAACGTATATACTGTTTCACCAAATCGAAACTCAATTTTCATTATGAAAGATGAAGTCACGATTAATGAAGGCAGCACTGCAAATTACTGATGCGCTTCAGAGGAGGGGGGCTTGCTGGGAGGGAAGGGAGTTGCAGAAGAGGATCGCAGCCTGAGATGATGGCAGGAAAAAACCAAAACAAAAAAAAAAAAAAGTATTTTAAAACGTCACATATTTTAAGAAAGACAGTGATGAGGTGCTGGGATTTTACTACTGCAGAGACCTGGTGCATAATATACAGCTGGTATTTGGATAACGTTATCGTTTACGCACTGGAGAATTCCTAGTCTACGCAGATTCACCAGCTCGCACTCATTACCAATATCCTATTATTTTGAGGAAAATAAATGAACGAAAAATAATTATATCTATATATCTATATATGTGTGGTCACGAAGGACAGTGGTTCTTTTCCAAAAAGGCACAGGGGACCTTTATTGTGGGGAGTTTACATGTTCTCCCCATCCCTGCGTGAGTTTCCTCTGGGTTCTCCGGGTTTTCTCTCACAGTCCAAAAACATCCAGGAGGTTAATTGGAAAAAAATGCCCAGACGTGTGAATGAGATGTGTGGCCCTGCAAACGATTGCCGACCAGTCCAGGGTGTAACCCACCTCTTGCCCAGTGACACCAGGGACAGAGCTTACCTCCGACCCTGACTGCAGAATATATATATATATATATATATATATATATATACATATGTATACGTGTGTGTGCGTATATATATATGTGTGTGTGTGTGTGTGTGTGTGTGTATATATATACACACACACACAAATATATATATATATACACACATACATATATATACACACACATCTGTATATATATATACAGATGTGTGTGTATCTATCTATCTATCTATCTATCTATCTATCTATCTATCTATCTATCTATCTATCTATGCACACACATACATATATATATACATATATACATACATACATACTGTATGAATGTGTATATATGCATGTTTGTGTATCTATACATATATATATACATATATGCATGAAGTATAATCCTGTTGTTTGACATTAATAGAGTAGGTGAAAAAATCTACAAGATCCCCCAAAACGTGGGAAAGGTACAAAGCGGGAAGTCAAAGAATAGGAAACAGAAAATAAAGATAAGTGCAAATCAATCAATAACTATTAACATGCTTTGAATAAATGATAATGATAATAAATGGAATCTAATACTTATACATCTAATACATCATTAGCAGTCTTTTAATAGAGATGTGTGAAGGTAGATGAACGGCCATGAACGCACCATCAAGACTGATTTTTAGTTAGCGATAGAAATCGATTTTTAAAGCAGGTTTCAATTGGGTTTAGTTTTAACTGACAAAGTGCCTCTCTGGCTCATTAACCGTGCTTCAACCCTCAGCATCTCCATGAAACACATGTATAATTTATCAAAGCTAAATCCCTTTT
Source organism: Fistularia tabacaria (assembly GCA_901007705.1). Taxonomy (NCBI): domain Eukaryota; kingdom Metazoa; phylum Chordata; class Actinopteri; order Syngnathiformes; family Fistulariidae; genus Fistularia; species Fistularia tabacaria. Next base: position 27,906 of record CAAKHD010037695.1, read on the forward strand.
AAACATTAATCCATATGAGGCATACACTCAAACCCGACTTGAGGAAGTGCCTCCCGGTTACTTTGTGACACAGCAAGTCCGCTGTTCTGTTAGAATTAGCCTTTTAGCCTGAACTCCCGTCAGCATGAAGAAAGCCAGGAGAGTTTTTTTCTTTTTGCATCCGGGCTGCCTGCAATCTCCACAGTGTCACACACGCCACAACAAGTCACACTCAGCTCCATTGTGCGTCTGACAAGGCTCGCCCCCCCCGACTCCGATTCTGTTCGACATAAGAATGCAACGGATATTAAGATCCGGGGGGTCTTCATCACTCCTGACATGAAATCCGAGGGCAGCTCGGAGAAGCATCCTGACTTTTTACACCGGGTGGTCTCAAGCGGAGGGCAGTTCTGGCATCTGATGATGCCTCGTGAGGGCCTCCTGTAGAAGGTGTAACATGTGAGTACATCCAACTGGCAAGGGGTCAACCCTCTGGAAGTATTACATATCTGATCTGGTCTTTTGAGAGCGTCCCACACAGACAGCAGAAAAAGGATAAAAAAAGGTTTCATCCTGTGGCATTCAAACATTTTGAGCGCCTTGTTATTCTTCCAGCAGCTCGTTCCCACCTGTCACATTTTCGCTCCATTCTGCAAAGCACTTCGTGCCGGCGCAAAACCGAAGCTCAGCGATTTAGAATTTCTGCCAATTCTAAACGGCTGAAACTTTAACATGAGTAATGTATTAATTTATTTGCTAATCTTGTCCAATACACTCCTCTGGTCAGTCATGCCGTGAAAGAGAAAGCTACCGCCAAAAACACCCAAAAATGATAAGAAGGATGAGGTGAGTGAGGTGGAGGTAGGGAGTCAGCGGATTGGACAAGACAGGACGAAGAGATGGGAAAACAGAGCAAAGCTAAGTGTGAATAACAGGATCGATGAGAAAACAGAAAATCAACGGAAGCTGATCCGACAAAAAGACAGGCAATGAGTCAAACAGAAAACTAAGGTTAGAAAGAAAAAAGCAACACAGAGTCCAGATAAAATCCTGACATTCGTCTATAAACATTTCCAGCGCAGTATCAAGAAGCTCTGGTAATCTTTTTTCGTCAATATCTTGCAACTTCCTGTCGTACAAAATATCTGCATCTGTCACATCCTATCTATTGTGAGGAAACATCAGTCTTGTTTTTTTGCCCTCATGTGAGCTCGTTAAACTCACAGTATGCAAGTAATGGAGGTCATTTCCCCACAAAACCGAGAATCCAAGAATTGTTCGAAAGAATACATCATTTTTATGGGTTTTTCCTCTTCTTTGCTAAAAAAAGTAATTCCAAGCAATGGCTTTGAGATTGATAATGTTAATTATCTCTTCATGTGAGTTTTTCTTTTTTCATCTGTTATTCAATTGTATCCTCATTATAACAGCTGAAGATGACCGGCGTCCTCTGCCTCAGACAACAGGATAAACAAACGTTTTTATTGCCTTACTGTTGTTTGTATTAAAAAGGAAAAAGCTAAATGGGCCGAATTGACTTTCGGTTCTGTTTGTCATTCTGACTGAGGCCGGTTGCCGCCAGTTGGATTTCCCATCATTCGTCCATTAATTCATTCATTCATTCATCCATCCGTCGTCACGCAACGGATATTTGATTTGGTACATTAAGGGGGGGTGAATCATGAAGGCAAGCACATGCGTTATTCCAAAACACATTTCCAAGCCCAGCAGCAACAGCAGGCCTGCAGTGATACCCTGTGTTTTCAGAAAACTGCACTGTAGATTTACATGACTCAACACACGCGGGCGAAAAAAGCCTGGAATGCCGGAGTCCTTTTTTTTTTTAAGGCTTCTGGTCAGCAAGACTTTACTCATATATCCCTCCCTCTTCTCCTCTCCTCTCCTTTTCCAATCGTTCCCCTCTCCAGAACAATTAAGGCAAGTTCTAAAATTGTCGCTTTCATAAAAGCTTACGTAACATCTGACTCTTCCCGTCGCTGCTCACACTTCGGCTCGACAAAGGCGAAGATAACGATAATCGCACCTGCTTAATATTATTTGTGCGGCGGCACAATGCTGCGTACGATTCCACTGCATATATTCATGTCTACAGGGGGTTTATTTCGGGGGGAGGGTGTTCCGGGAGACCTCGGTGAAAGTGGGTGCACAGCAAATTTACGCTGCGTTGATAATTTTTCTGCAGCAATTCTGGGAGTTAATTGGCGAGATGTTGTCCTCTTTTGGAGACAAGCTGCAAACTATCACAAAATATGGAATTAACTGCTGAGCACAATAAAAGCAAAGTGCAGATATTCGGAGTGTAGTTATTTAAGCCTTGAAGATGATTCTTTCTGCTTATTTTAAAGGGTTTGACATTTTCCCTGGATATAATTAGGAGTATTCTTCAGAGTGTCCTCATAAACTAGCGCAGATGTTTGTTGGCTTCAGATATATTCTGAGATTTGAAAAGACTTGTTCAAGAGACAAAAAAAAGAAAATCACAGGGCATTTCAGCTTGAGGTAGGTGCCATTCGGCAACGTGCTCCAAGAAGTCAGCATCCATTCTGAGACAGCCAGGCAGTTCGTTAATGAACTTGTGCGTTGTTCTGAGTGGGCAGGCGTGTTTTTTTTCTCCATCGAAACTGGAAGTATCACGCTGGCTGGGAAATGAAAGAGGGAAAGAAAAAAATAAAAATAAAACGCTTTGCAGCGGATAACAACACTCACAAGCAACAATCGTGCTGATCGTAGTCCAAAGACACAGAGCGTCGTTAATGATTGTACATATAAATAGTTATGTACATATTTATTTATATGTACATAGTGTTCACACCTCTACTTTGTGGTCCTTTAGTCGCTGTTCACGGCCAAGCAATACGGCACACTGACATCGCTAACAAAACATCATCACGGAGAAACACTCTACACTCTTTCAGTGCATATTTTGACAATGCCTTGTCTTTGGGAATGACAGGCTGTTGGTTCTAATTCAGGTGTTGATTAATACAGAAATCCCGGGGCTCTCGGCCTTTATATTATCTCGATGTTTAGCCTATTTTCCTCTTGATTATTTTGCATCTGCAACGCATTCCTGAATTCATGAGTCGGGATTTGGAATAACCGCTGAAATGAGTTAATTAAATATAAAAATTAAACGAGACTCTCATCTTGTCCCAGACACATGTTCACCTTGTAGTGATGTGTCACTCCCACCAGAGGGAGGCAGTAATGCACCTTAAGCCTGTCTGATCCGGCCATGATAGAAAATAGAACAAAATTCTTATTATTATTCTTTCTCTAATTTCTACCAATGGTACAGCTCTAACAACTCCATATGGGTCTGCCTTCTGTTCAATACGTCCAATCAACTTCTCCTCTCTATGTAAAAGAGCGGACTCACTCAGCGGAGGAGTTAAGACCGGCTGAGGGCGAGGTGTGAAACCCAACTTAACACTGCCTACATCAGAACTATTTCAGTTAACGGGGTTTCTTCCAGGACAGGCCTGTTCGCTCCGACAGGAATTACATTCCTCGCGTGGCTTCTACCACAGTGATGATGACAAATGCATGTATCAGGGCAAAGATGAACCAAGTATTTGTTTGACATGACGGATAGAACACCACAGACGGGCCCGCGTTCCCGAACGGTAAAATGTCTTGGAACCATCAGTGCTTTCATAAAGACATCATTTTTCATGCGGACAATTGACATTATCTGAGTGAACTCTAAAACATCGATTTTGTCCCCTCCTGTGGCAGCAACAAAAAAAAAAGATCTGTTGCTGTAAAAATAAAAAACAAAATAAAAAATAAAAAAAATCAATAAAAAATTGGACTAATAATTTGAATAACTGTAAAATAAATTAAATACATGCGTGTAAATCAAAATTCTAAAATGATTTGTCTTCTCACTTAAATTTAGATAGGAATAATCATAAGTTCATAGAAATTAAAGATGCATGAAGAGAAAGTTCAGGTCCTTGGAAATCTAATCTTAAACGGAACATTTTTTCTTTCAAAATTCAAGCTCCCTTTCAAAGTCATATATTGATGGATTTCTGTATTTGTGCCATTTATACAAAATGTCTGTATTCTAACAGTCATAATAGGTTTTCAAGTCGTTAAGTCCTTTGGTATATTATCTTTTCCTGTGAATTTCAATGAACATTTCCAATACTGGTTAATAGAAGCCAAATAGCTCGGAGAAAACAGCTATGTATCACAAACAAATGCCGAGGTCTCAAGAGGTTAAACAGTTTTTCAGCCCGGCGAAAATAACAAATGCAAACGCTGCACTCTCTCCTTTTGGCAAAAATAGGGCATCTTTTTTGTTCAAGCTATGATGACTTCTGTTTTTCTCTATTTGACAAATACATTGAATTTTCAAATGTAAACGTCTTAATAAAATGTTAAAAAAGCGAATCCCGGGCGTAATTGGCAACACACGTGCCTTTTTTTTAACCGGATCTCCAAAATACCAGGGGACAAAGAAAAGCAGCAGTGTTTTTTTTTTTATTTTTTATCATGACATCTCCATGTACCGTCTCTGAGGAAGACTCTTCAACGGTGAAGAGCGTCGCTCCTGGCTGCACTTTATGCAAAGAGGTTCTTCGCTGTGAGCAGGTCCTCACTGACACGCACACAAACAGGCAGTTCTCTGCATGAGCCTGAGCCGCTGCGGCAGGATGTGGATAATCCAGAGGGAGAGGGGAGTGAACCTTCACTGGAATGCATTATTGCCAATGGTTTTGCTTTTGTCATTTCATCACCAAGGCTACCTCGGTCGGTCCGGCGGCTTAGATGTTCAAAGAGTTTCCCAAACACATGCCTTTATACAAGTGCAGCATAATGAGCAGGATGCTTTTCATCCTCATTATTTGCTGTGAGTGGTCTTAATGGTGCCATAAATCCCCGCAGCTCAGTAATCCAGCTCATGTGCCACCTGGTTTTAGCTGCTTCATTAATAAGCTCTTGACACGCGGAGCGGTATGAGAGTTCACCCACTGCAAAGCTCATGCAAATGAGGGGGTTCTTTTTTTGTTAGAGTCACCGTGAGCCCCTGGGTGATTTTACACGATATTGGATTTGAATGTTTTATTTGAATAGATACAGCAACCTTGTTTTCAGGTTTGAAGAGGGACGCTTCGGTACAGGTACTGCCTGACTGGAAAACAAAGCCGGCTGACAAACGTGCAACCATGATGTGTAAACTGGGGTTTTGAAAACAAAATCGGTCTTTGAGAACTAATGAATAAATGCCTCATGGTAGAATATTCTGTTTGCATGAAGCAATTAACAATCCTAAGAGTCGATATTGCAGTCAGCAGAGTTAAGAAAAACTCTCTCCAGGTAATAAGGGGAATGGGGACTGAAATCATCATTTTGCTTACTAAAACAAGGAGTACTTAAATTTCCCTTATGAGAAATTAAGTACTGATAAATAGAAATATTATTCCTGGCGTTTGCTGATTTTCAACTCCTTTTTTTTTTTTTTTTTTACTATTTATAGGGCCTTTTGCTAATTTCTTTGAAAAATGAACAGCTTTTTTTTTTATATTACCCAAATTACTTTTGTTTTCATGAAATGCAGTTTTGAAGACCTCTTTCCTGTCATTCTGAGGGATTAGAAAAATTGTTTTTGCTGTGTGTACAGCTTTGCACAGTACTCAGTGTGGGAGGGCTGTGGGTTTCCTTGTACAACGCGTTTTTGTTTTTTTTTGCATTTTCTTGTTTAAGTTTCGGCAAAAGTCTCCAGACCAAAACCTACAGAACAGGGAAAAAACAAAACTCCCAAACATTATGACTCTGCAATATATACATGATGGACAGAACAGAAAACATTATTGGTCTTTGAGGACAAATGATTTAATACCGAATACTAGAATATTCTGTTAGTGCAAGGTTGCTGTAATTAACAATCCTGAGAGTTGACAGTGCAGTAAGCAGGGTTAAGAAAAACTCTCTCGAGGTAATATTATGGGTAATCGAATCATCATTTTGTTTAGTAAAACGAGGAGCACTTTAATTTTCCCTTACGAGAAATGAAGTAGTTATGAAAGTACTCATATTATACATATAATTATATATTTCTCCTAACGTTTGCTTATTTTCAACTTTTTACTATTTATAGGGCCTTTTGCCCTTTTGCTTATTTCCTTGAAAATGGAAAAATTATCATCTGAGTTACTTTTGTTTTCGTGAAACGCATTTTTGAAGAACTCAGTTTTTAGTATTTTCCTCTGTTTAAGTTTCGGAAAAAGTCGGAAGACCAAAACCTACAGAACAGTGAAAAAAAACAAAACTCCCAAACACAATGACTCTCCAATATATAAATGGTGGACAGGACGGAAAACAATATAGGTTGAACCGTGACACGAAAAAGTGCAGGCTGAAGCAAAATTACACGACACTCTCTCTTGTTGCACACTCGTTCTTTCTACTACCAAGGTTGACTGCAGGTTAATACAAGCAAACACACAGATTTCCAGACCAGCCCTGCTTCCGTATTGTGACAGATGCAAATCTTAACCTTTCCTGTAACCGCAGGATTTTTCAGTTCCCATGAGAGGCCTCTGAAGAAATAATAATATACTGTTAGGGTCCAAGGTTGGACGAGGTCACTGAATGCAGCTACGGAATAAATGACAAACACCGGATAAGTACAGTAAACTTCTCTTAAATAGAAGAGGTGGTTGAAAGTGGAAGTAAAGCGCTTTTCCGAAATATAAAAGTTGCAACGGTGGACATGGGTTATTTATACTCCAACAGTTTTGCAGCATGCTCTCTCCCGCTATTTGCAAATGAGTCTTAATTTGAATATACGCTGTTTTCCTCACTTATCACGTCCTCTCAGGAGGCCGCGTAATAGCCCACCACTCATGTCCCGTGACTCTCGTTGAGTATACTCCATCTTAATTTTCAGTATTCCCTTTCTGGTTGATGTTTCAAATCCACTCGAAGAAGAACCTCTTAAAAATTGTAGTTCCAATCTAATGGTCAGTGATCGAATATCAGACTCTGGAATCGGTAAAAGGCCTCTTCTAATCATCCATCACGGTCATCATAAGACCGCTTTTACTTGCATCGACGCGCCGTGTCCCTAGATTTTGCGCTATTTTCTTCAAATTGGAAATGTGTCAGTCAGTGTTTCTTTTCAGTGTCGGCTCTCTAACAGGAAAGGCTGCTGCAGATGGACGTGCACAGACTGCCCTTCTGGGAGATTCATAACACTTCATGTGAGAAAAAGGGCTGTTGACCAGGTCAAGTAGATCTCTGTGAGCCTCGCTTTCAGCTACTCATTTGGATACCCAAAGTACTTGTCAAGTACAAAATACTGCGGGGAAGGTGAGGAACCTCCTCCTGAGGGTTTGGCATCCAGCTCCCTGCCGTGAAACATGATAACATAGTCCACTGATTGATTCTGTTTCCAGTGGACCTCCTGCTGCCTCGGTTTCCCTGGTGATGTGATCGGATCATCTGCTGTGGCAGTTACTTGTTTCATTATAAATAAATGTGTATCATTACATCAATCGACTGGGCCATCTTCAGCCGAATTTCAGCTCTGATCATTTATCTCAGCGTCACTGAGAGTGAGCTCTGGATGAGGCCACGCTGTGGAATGATATCATCTCAAACTCGATTCTGTGCCTCCATCCACCCGACACCCACTGTGTTGACCTCTTTCACTTAAATCTAACGGGAAAGCACGAAAGACAACAACTCCCGCAATAAGCCATTAATTCAAAGCTGTCAAACTGCTGATCGTGTTTTGTTGAAGGGCCCAAGGTTTTTAAATGACACGTCTTTAAACAAACTCCAAGAAGAAGGAATGGCTTTGGCACTCTAACTGAAACTGGCGAAAGAAGATGTTTTCATCCCTGTGGGTCAGAGTAATAAACAATTACCAACAGCATCAGCTGGATTTGTTTCCTTAGGCTGGTTTCTAATTTATCGAGTCGCTTTCAAGTCAGTGAGCCATCTTCGCCGCTGTCGTTTGGACTTTTTAAAGCCAGAGGAGAAGAAGAAGGGCTGCCCTGCCTTTTGCTGAGTCAGAGCGGCGCTTCAACGTTGGGCATGCTGACTCACTGATGTGGCTCGGAGGGACAAAAACGATGAATAAAATAAGAGAAGTGACAGCAGACACTTCTCATCTCGGAGCTTTTCATCAGCTGCTCCGCCTGCTTGTTACATTGCCTTATCAGTCCACAATAGGGTTTTTTTTTTCTGTGTGGCAGCAGTCTGAATGACTTAAGAGCTTTACTGTGTTTAAATTTGTTTGCCAGTAGACACATTCTATATCAAAAGGCTTTTCTTAGTGGGATCTACAAAAGTAAATATGCGCATTCCCTCTGTAATTTTCATATTTAGGTAGCTTTTGACAATGTCATCGCGAAGGAACGGTAAAAAGAGACATGCGGAGGCAGCCCTACATTTTCTCCCCCGCAGTTTAATGTATGAAATCAATCCAACACTTGTGTATTAAGTATAATGCTGCAAATTCAGTTTAGATTAATAATGATGGTTTCTGTTTTTATGCCATGTGGGTACAACACACGATTATTTATTCAATCAGCGTAAACTACGTTAGAGTTAAACAATGTGTAATTTACAGTTAATCCTAGTTTATGTGCTCCATTTTCAAGCTCCTGTTAGGGTCATAATTGCAAAATTATTATCTCCCTCTGACACCTCATTTTCTGTTTCCGCAATTATCGGGTCGGTTGTTGCTAAGTAACTCGCTTTTTTGAGAAAATTTGCGCAAATATATTTATGAACCGAATAATGTACCAATTCATTGACTAGACATATCTATTGCAGTGTGATGCAACAGGCCAGTGATAAATCCAGCCTTCAGGACGATTGTAACATCCAATTTTTATGGAACGTGTTTTTGGGAACCGTTAATTTCATTTAATGGCTGTGATTTGTAGGTCTAATGATCTTGACGGGCCTATAATGAGATCTTTTCACTTTTATACGGATCAGGGGTGACAAGACATACAAGGTCAGAGGACTAGAGACACCGGAGTGCAGGATGAAGAGTGTTTCACAGTATGTGTGGACAGGAAGGCTTTACAACTCGATAATTTGTTGACATCATAAAGTTGATTCCTTTTTAATGCAGTCTCTCTCGCTACAGAATTTTTCGCTGTTAATGCTACGAACAACTTCAAACATCAAGAACACCACAATCTAACTACATTCAATTCTATAATTTGATTAAATATCATACATTAGCCCCTCATCTTTGGCCAGTGTAGTTAAACAGTTTAAAATATTCTGAATTGTAATTTCATTTCAAATACATTGATCTCAATATGTTGTTATTGAAAAATTAACAACAGAAATAACTGCATCGTACCCCAGTCATTCTTAATCATCTACTTATTGTTGCTGTTATCCAGAAATTATTTGAGTAAAAATTATTGTTACTTCAGCCAATTATTATATAAACATGTATGTTTCAATTTTAATTACCAATACAAAAAATTGTTTGTGATTGCAGTGCATCGGGGAGTATTTTTTTATATTGTCATACATAATGAATACCATGCATTAGATATTACCCTGCTGATCATTTTAATCAGCATGATAATTAACAGATTTAATGACTTAAAATTTAATTGCAAGGAGCTTTATATGATGCAACAACATACTAGTCTAGGGATAACAACCAAGCTATGTTCACTTGTACCCCTCCAATATTTATATTCCTCTCTAAGCCTTTTCAAATCCCAAATGTGAATGGGTGAACCTGAATGTTTGCTGAAAACACCTCTGGGTTCAATTCCCAAACCTAAAAACCTGTGAAATTGCACAGAAGAGCATCATCCCAGGATTTAGCAGCCTACGCGGGTCTTAACCGCAGAGAAATATTAACGCTCTCCTGTTACCTTGGCGATGGACATGCAGCAAAGAAACTCATTAGCATGTGAGCAGTGGAGGAAGGCAGTTAATCCTGTCTCACCAGTCATCGCCGTCACCGGCTCGGCTGCAAAGGAACGCTCATAAACCTCCGATTAGCATGTTAGCCTTTGGGTGTTGATATGCTTCACTAGCTATTTTTAATTCCTCCCACTCACTCGGTAAACTGTGGCTAAACTTCAATTACACTGTACTTATTTAGAGCATTAATGAGGGAATAATAAAAGCAGCAGCACTTTGGGTTATTGATGTTGAGCTGCTTGCAGGCAGCCCATACCTATTATGCAAGCCAGATTACCTGAGATGCAAAAACACGTCTGAACAAGTTTTCCTGTGAACTTGAAGCCAATTGATGAATAGGTTGAACCTCCTGCTTGCATATCTGTCACTGCTTTGGCCAAAAGTGTGTTTTTGTGGTGGCTGCTGTCCAGGTTGCATCCAGCTCAAGTGGGGAACTTAAGTGTGGCAGAGAAAAGATGGTGGTCATGTTTTTTTTTTTTTTTTTTTTTTCCCCCAAAACAATTTTTAAAAGTTTTCTGAAATTCCAATCCAAGATGATAAACC
>CAAKHD010037695.1:44668-69679 GCA_901007705.1 Fistularia tabacaria
TTTGGGCTTCCCCGTGCCCCTTGGTTTCCCCCCAAGGGAAAAAAACCGGGGGGGGGTTTTTGTGGAAAAAAATTGAAAAAACCCCCCAATTTGTTGTTTTGCGCCCCCCCCCCCCCCCCCCCCCAAAAAAAAAAAGGCCTTCCAGGTGTTGTGCTGTCAATCAGAACACCTGAAGTCGAACAACTGCGGCCAGGCAATCACCGTCTGCTGACACAACCACTCGAGGCGGCGGCTGATGTGCGGTACGGCAAGGGGGAAACACTATATCCCGCTGTGCGGCCTGTTAAGGCCGATACTGTGTGGTTTGTGAGCCCAAATACTGTGAAGGTGCAGTTTCAGGTGTTGCGGGTTTCTGCTCTGTTTCTGGTTCTACCTGTGGAGATGTCATAGAACATTGAACATTCTCCTTATGCGGACTCTCTTTGTGTTTTATGCCTTTCTTTGATTTGAACAGCAGCTGACCCGCCTCCTTTACCTTACAATTGTAGCACTGCACTTTCTTTTTAAGACTCTCATAATAAATAGTTTTATTTAATACCAATTACACCTGGTTTTATTTTGCTTCTCCGAGCAGGGACGTAACGTGAGTGAATAGTTGTCTGTCTCTATAAAGGTATGGAATGTGCCTTTTAATCGTCCCACGGCGAGGGAAATTTCAATAATTTTTATGTGGCCCTGCGATCAGTCCAGGGCCAGGCCACTCGCCCACTGACAGCTGAGAGAGGCTCTGGCATCCCTGGGACCCTAAGTGCAGGAAAAGTGGTAGATAATGTATTGAGGGATAGACTTGAGAATTCCGTATTCCACAAAATGTAGTTGAAATTCAATACAGTGTATAAATATTAGCCATAGTTTTTTTATTAGAGATGTTTTGTCCTGGGCCCACCATCATTCACACTGACCCTGCAAGAAATTCACATGGCTAGACTGAGAACTGTGGCTTGGGCTGTTGGTGCATCATTTACTTTCGCGTTCTTTTTCACCTTCAGCTTTCCTTAGCTTGTTAACAGCAACTGAGTCCAACGCTTCTCAGCAGGCACAAATACACAGCATATAATTTGGAGCGAATATGTAGTATTTGAAATATTCAACACACTTTTAAAACAAAAAAAAAGTATTTGAGAGAATTGGTACTATTTGCCTAACAACCCACAAAGTTGTTCTTTTTTCTTTGAATCAACAAGTATGGTTCTAGAGCCAAATCCGTTTTTATCATAATTTGGATTCATTGTTGAAAACAGAAATACCTTCATCACAGGAAATAGTGGGATGCCTTCACTTTCCAATGGTTCTCCCAGCAGCCACACGCTGTTCTCTAATGATAACATCCCCATTAAAATCGGGGATGATAATAGATAATTTTGGAAATGTACAGGCATACAACGCAGCAGGAAACTTTTTTTTTATTAGTTTATTAAGTATATGCGGTTTCCCAACTGCTCCTGGGTTTGTGTTCAAAGTTCTACCAGGCTAATGGTTTTGTCGAGGGCAAAGACAGAAAAAAAAAAAAACCAGCAAGAAGATGTTCAATTAGTTTCATCTGGCAGCCAGTTTCAGCTGGTCCTGGACGGAGATAAGAAACAGCTCCATAACGTCTCTGACTAATAAAAGCTTTTTGCTTAATCAGTAATGAACTCTGTGATCCATGGCTCCTCTCTAGGTGGTAACAAGGGAGATTGGAGAGAGCAGAGGGGGAGAAAAAAAGAAAAAAGAAAAAGACTGAACATGGGGTTCTGGAGGTTGTAAAAATCTCTCACTGTGAAAAAGTCATTTTTAAAGATTTGTTTTAAATCCTCTACAGTCTCACACAGAAATAAGACCCGGGGATATGACGTCACCCCGGCCAAGTGAAGCTATGGTTGGACAATTCTGGCAACAGGGCCTTTCTGCTTTTTGGGCATTGACAATTAAGAGGCTGTGTTCCAATCACATTCATCTTCATCATGTAGTACAATGTGTTGTGTCAACAGATGGACAACTATACATTCATATCAATTTGTAGGATTAAAAATCTTTGAAAATGCATTTGAACATCACATGTTAAAAAGGGGGGGGGGGTGGGGACAAACATAAAGTCCCTGCAAACAAAAAAAAAAAAAAAAATCTTTACAAAACAAAATGAAATGACTACCTGGACCATATATCGTGTAAAATAATGTGGAAAACAGTAGAAAGAACCTTGGATACCATTCTTTCTGGCCCCTCAACTTGAGACATAATCACATTTATAGAAACCAATAAAACAAACCTGGGTGGATGGCCTTCAGCCTGGACCAGCGTGGATGACGAGAGCAGGATCAAGCGTAATGTATTACTGGGGCAGAACATCTTTCTTCTGGCATCCTCATGCTGAGTTTTATGATCAGTGAGTGAGCCACACACCGCTGATATCAGGATTTTCTGGGTTTATTATTTTTCCTTTGTAAAAGAGAATAAAAAAAATGGTCACAAACACACAAGGTTACAGTCACCTCATTATCACACCTTTGACAGCCTGCACCCACTGAATCCGAGCCAGGCATAGAAACTGCAACGAAAATGATGAATCTAAGTGTTACAATAATAACCCCTATAAATTATTTGAAATAAAAAAAATAAAAAAATAAAATAAAAGTTTATTAGCTTATTATCACCCACAAATTCTCATCATCATTAATATACGAACGCAGCATGCTACTAAGAAAGCTAACCGTGCTACGAGGAAAGTTAACCAAGCTAACTTTGTGACGAAAGCTTGTTTCTTAACAATAGAAACATAACACAATTGTCACACAGACAGCATCGCTCAATCATGAAAAAGATCTACAGAACATTTTGGACGCTTTTATAAGTGTAATGTTGTGCTCAAACTCAGCATGTGATTCTCTCGCAGTCAGCAAAAGGTACTAGCAACATGACGGTTAATGAGGCGACGTAAAATCTACTCGACGGGCAATAAACATACTGCACTAAAAGAAATGGCTTGTACATGAATTCTTAAGCAAACAACAAACACATTAAATAACGGTGTTAGAGGGACGACAAGACTTCTCACCGTCTCCGGGCATGTAGCATTGAACTGAATGACCCCTGCGGGACAAACAGCTGTGCTCCAATCAGTGCAGGTGGATCTCCTGAGGCCAAACTAATCAAACCATGACAGGAAATCTGCTCAATTCCAAATCATGTGGGAAACTTTTTAACATTTTCTCTATTTTGGGGGGCGGCGTGGTGGAACCGAAGTTCCTGGGGCATTTCTTGTGCTCCTCCTAGCCTGTGGAAGTGATGTTGAGCAAGACATGCTCATGGTTGATCCATGAGGGGTAAATGCAGCAGTCAGCTTTAGCTGGTCTTTTTTCTATTAAAACCTAGATTTTGAATATGAATCAATAAATGAACAAAAGAGACTCCTCATGCCCTGTAACTGGTGCCACATGTATTTCATGTATTTCTGCCGCAGCTACATCTTTGTCTTCGTCTCCTGATTCAAGGCTGCTTAATAGAAAACATCACAGTGCCTCACGCGACACCTGAAAAGTTGCGAGCATCTGTGTGGAAACAAATCATGGCAGCACTTCTTCATCCAGGGTAGAAAAACACATGGTTTCAGTAGCTGTTTGCTTTAATTTAGAACTTTATTACTGAGACACTTACAAACATAATGGCATCAATGCAGCTTTCTGTTCCATCCACATTTCTTATTGCAATTAGTTCCTGTCCAAATGTTTTAGTAGATCATTGATTTTTTACAGCACAATGGTTGCAAACGGGTCTTGAAAATATTATTTGTCTCTTCTAAAATACACAACTTTGTGTTACATTATTAGGTTGCTCCGTTCACTGGTAACCCTCCCACTTTTATTCCGACTGTGTTTCTCTCTGTGCCATTGCTGGGAAGTTGTCCTCCAAGCCTCAGCGCCCAAGTTCAGCTTCTCCTCCAGCATTTTCATTTTTATAATCTGTCTGAGCAGGTCGATCTGACTTTGAACTCCAGCTGCGTGGCAGCGATGACGTCGTGTTTTGAATCCCTCCCTCCGGAGCGAAGCCGCCTCGAGGCTTCTCCTGCCTGTCAACCTTCCCGCCGCTCGCTGATGCTTTGATTTATTGATGTCAGGAAGTTGCAGCTTCTAATCTTCTTAGACTCACACGCTGGCAACTTTAAAGTCTTTGAACAGCATTTAGACTCACTTTGTAGTCTCTCTGAAAGGCGAACGTCACCATGAAATACATTTATATTTATATGATAAGTATCCAAACGTATCGATCTACCTATTGATCTATCTGTCTAAGTACTAAGCCTGAACTTCTCGGACATCGTTTTGTGACTGTAATGGCGAAAATAATCTATTCATTGCAAAATTTCTTCTCATTTGAGATGACTGCATTTTGAGATGTTTTGATAAATAATTTCTCGGTAGCTTGATATTGAATCTTGGGTTCGTTTTTGTTTTTTTCTTTTTTGCATTTCAGGAATTTTAGGTAATTTCTTATTGATTTAAATTTTTTTTTATAATATAAGTTATTTATTTCCGTGTTGATAAGCGAATCTTTTTGCTGATGATTGTGTAATTCATCACTCTCGGTATTTTGGAGATACATTGGAGATTTCTTAGTAATTTATTTCCAATGTATGACCCATATTTTTCATGAAAGAAATTGTGAGCTGTTCAATTACTCAACTCATTTGCTGCACTAAAATTCTTCTTGATCCAATGTGCTTTTTAATACCATCCTGTGCATTTTATGATAGTATGTCAAAAAGTTGTTTCATAATTTACTTTTATCCCAATTTGAAATCCAAATGCTTTTGTGTTGGATTGCCTGCCAAACCCACACATTGAGTGATTTCAGCTCAACAGGCCACAGAGTCACAACCAGGCGAATCCCCTCTGACACAATTAGATTATCAGACTGATGAAGCCCAGTGAAACTGGGTTGACTGATTTTACTTATGAATGACACAATTTTTTAAGCGGTCGAACAGAACAAGAACTGAGGAGGGTGTGTGTGCTTGTGTGCCTGCGTGTGTGTATGTGTGTGTGTGTGTGTGTGTGTGTGTACGTGCCAGACATCTGTTTACTCTGAGGAGAAAAGCCCGACAGACACACTTGTGGCAGCAGCAGGAGAGCACAGTATCATTGACTTGCTGTTTACTTGCGGAACAAATTCATTTTTGCAATTTTCCAAGACCTTGTGAAACAGTGCGACAAACAGGAAGGAGCAGCTGCATGACTTTACCGCTTCAATACTGACTGTTTTGACGACAGAGATACGTCAACATGATGGACCCCGAGCTCAGGTTCCTGGAGGTGAGGTATCCCATAGTTATAGATACTTGTGCTTGTTATGGAAGTTGAGTTCTAGATATAAAATCCTTGAAATCTTTTGTCTGTCTGAAGTACCAACTCTGTCATTTTACCTGACATTCATAATCAGATTGAATGAAAACAGCGCAGGTAACAGACCTCCGTCCGGAAGAATGACGGGTGATTTTAAATGTGAAAACCCAGGGGTGTGTTGCCGACACCTGAGATTAAAAAAAAAAGAAGAAGATCCTCTGGGATTAAAAGTGTGTCAGGCTGCTGTGTGAATGTGTGTGTGTGTATATTGAAGTCAGGTAAATGGGCTGGGCTGTGTTCCTGAGAGATTTGAAAGCAGGTTAATATGTATGTTGCACACTCCTCTGTGCCAGCTGTTGTCTTCAGTTGAAAGAATGATCGCAGCCAGGGGGACACACTCCCACAATATAATGTCTGAAAGAAAATGTGTCTATCTGACATTCAAAAGCATTTCACGGAGATTTCTATACGTATTTCCTGAGGAAAAATGTAACAAGACAAATCCTGAGGAATACCTGAAAACTGTATTCAATGCAAAATGAGTTCAATTTCTCAGCAAAGAGCATCACAAAAAAGCAACACAGAGCTGACTGAAAAATAAGGAATGTGTTAAGAAAAATGATAAAGCAGTATGGTACAATTTTATGGATAAATTTACTTCATAATAAGATTAGAATTTAACTCTAACTTGATGAAAATGCTGCTCAGACGTCTGGGGCAATCTGTTAGCACAGTTAGAAGGGCAGAAAACTGATTATTTCCTTGTCACATTGATTGGAATTAGAGGCAGTGCAGAGGGCTCGCTATTAGCGGACATTCGCAAAGTTTTCTGAGCAGTAATAATGTGTGGCTAAAATGGCAGCAGAGTAGAATATCCGAAAAATACACAATTTGAATACTGGAAGAATAGATGGCAAAGTATAGACATGGTGTCGCTCTCACTACTGCAGATACAGTACGTATGGTGGCAGATTGTTAGATATCTGTGGAGGCGACTGGAGACTTCCTTGAATGAACCTATGAAGCACCCAGGCATGCTCTTCCTGGAGCAGAAACAGCATCAACTGCCTTTTTTTTTTAGGATTATAGGGCCTGTTTCAGTGAGGTATTAAGCCTCAAGTGGCCAGTTGTGCAGTTTTTCGAACTTCTGCATTGCACTATGAAATTACCCTGAATCCCATTTACAGCGGTGTTTTAAGATGTCTTACAGTATGCAAATAAAACAACAATACATCGTAATGTCAACTTAACATTTATTGAATGGAGGCATTTTCCCCTTCACGTCTCCCTGATGATGGCTTGATGCACTTTTTAACGCTTAATATGTCCATTTTACATTATTGAAGACATTTTTTCACTTTTTTTGTTTGAAAGGTGGTCATGTTGGTCATTTGTGCCCCAATCTAGGGGTGAAAGCACAGCAAGAAGGGTGCAAACATCCCTGTGATCGCCCCAGCTGAAAAAACACAAGGGGAAACACAGGAGGGGAGCAGATGAAGGTATATTTATTTCAGTAGTGGAGCTATTTGTATGCCGTGATTTAGGTTATCAGGTGTCTAAAAGAGGGCTTGTCTTCCTTACAGATTCAGGTTGGCTTGTTTACATGGAGTGTTTCAGCCAGAAAGGCTGATTTATAATGTAAAGACCGTAGTTTATCAGACTCACATGTATATTAGTTTGATCTCAATGTCATAAATGATATGAGTATGTTTGGCGTTTATGATTGTGAAGAAAAGCCAACATTATGTTTGATATCATTCAAGTTACTGGTGAAAGCCGAATTCTTCTTTCACCCAGTTTGTCCTCAAAACCCAACTTCACGTTGGATTTTTAAGTGTTCGTCTTCCTTGTTATGTTTATTATATTGAACGCTATTGGGTTATATGTTCTTGCATTATGGTGGGATTTTGCACCAGCTTCCTAGTCTGCATCCATCCATCAAATAATGTGTAAGTCTTGCAGAGGATGAATTAAAAACGTATTCTTGATGCCATACTAATGCAGGCTCTGGAGGTCACAAGGCAGAATCTCTCTGAGCCGATCCCAAGCCCTGATAAATGTAGACGGTTGCATCAGGAAGGGCTTGTGCCAAAAAAAAACGTATGCCAAAACCAAATATGCGAATCAAACCTATGAATCTCATGCCTGATTAGTCGAGGCCCAGGTTTAAAATGACCCCCATTGGTGCCTATTTCCTATGCCTATTCTCATTGGTAGTCAAATTTGGATATTGGACCAGCAATTTGAAAACTGGACAACTTTGGGTCGAAGAAGGAGAGGAGGAAGGCGTGTTTGGACGGAGAGAGAGAAGAGCAAAGACAAGGGTCTGGGACAATGACAGGAAAAGCTAAAGAGTTGGTTGACATGATGCAGAAAAGGAAGGTGGACATACTGTGTGTTCAGGAGACTACGTGGAAACGTAGGATGTAGGTTTTTCTATCATGGTATTGCTTGGAAGAGAAATGGAGTGGGCGTTATCTTGAAGGAGGAGTTTGTTAGAAATCTGAAAAGAGTGTCAGATAGATGTATGAGTCTGAAACTGGAAATGGAAGGTGTGATGCTCAATGTTATTCGTGGCTGAGACCCACAGGTGGGATGTAAGTTTGAGGACGAGTGACAAGGCAGTTAGTCCTTTCTGAACTTTCATACTTTCACACTACTTCATACCTCGACAGGTACATGATATACCTGTCGAGGTATGAAAGTTCAAAATTGCGATAACTAAAGAGGAAGATAGTTGATGAGCCATGCAATGAAGTTATGGGGAAAAAGTATGCTAGGTTGGACAGTAAGGAGGGAGGGAATGATTTATACAGGTTTGCAAAACAGAGAGATAGAGACAGAAAGGATGTGCAGCAGGTCCGGGTGATTAAAGATAGAGAGGGGACTGTATTGACAGATGGTAGAGGAGTGACGGAGAGATGGAAAGACTTCTTTGAAGAGCTGATGAATGAGGAAAATGACAGAGAGGGAAGGGAAGAAGAGGTGACAAGTGTGGACCACAGTAACAGAGACTAGTAAAGGTGAAGTGAGGAGGGCATTGAAGAGGATGAAGAGTGGAAAGGCAGTTGGTCCTCATGATATCCCTGTGGAGGTATGGAAGTGTCTAGGAGAGGCAGCGGTAGAGTTTCTGGTTAGGTTATTGGACAGGCTCTTAGAGGAGGAATGGAGAAGAAGTGTGATGGTCCCCATTATTAAAAATAAGGAAGAGGTGCAGAATTGCGCTGACTATAGAGGGATAAAGTTGATGAGTTATACAATGAAGTTATGGGAAAAAGTAGGGGAAACTAGACTGAGATCAGAGGTCAGCATTTGTGAGCAGCAGTATGGCTTCAGCCTCGAAAGAGTACTACAGATGCAGTGTTTGCTTTAAGAATGCTGGTAGAGAAGTACAGAGAAGGCGAGGGGAGGGAGCTGCATCATACCTTTGTAGACCTAGAAAAAACATATGACAGCGTGCAAAAGATAAACTGTTGTGTTGTATGAGGAAGTCTGGAATGACAGGGAATTACGTGAGACTGGTGCAGGACATGTATGCAAGATGTGAGAAAGTGGTCAGGTGTGCTGTAGGTGGGAAAGAGAAGTTCAAGGTGGAGATGGGACTACATCAGGGTTCAGCTCTGAGACCCTTCTTGTTTGGATTAGCTGACAGATGAGATTAGACAGGAATCTCCATGGACCATGATGTTTGCAGATGACATTGTGATCTGTGATGAGAGCAGGGAACAGGTTGAAGAAAATCTTGAGAGGTGGAGGTTTGCTCTGTAAAGGACAGGAATGAAGGTTGGTGACAGCAAGACCCAAGACGAATGACGAGGAGTGGAGATAAAGAAGTTGGAGGATTTTAAGTTCTTCGATTCAACAGTCCAGAGCAATGGTGAGTGTTGAAAAGAGATGAAGAAATGGGTTCAAGCAGGTTGGAACAGGTGGAGAAAAGTGTCAGGAGAAATGTCTGATAAAATAGTTTAGCCAGAATGAAAGGTATGAAAGGTGTACAAGATAGTTGTGAGACCAGCGATGCTGTGTGGTTCGAAGACAGTGACGTTGACGAGAAGACTGGAAGCAGAGCTGGAGGTAGAAGAGATGGAGATTTGGAAGTTCTATTCGGGAGTGACGAGAATGGAGAGGATCAGGAATGAGACTTTCAGAGGGACAACACATGTTAGATGCTCTGGAGATAAGGTCAGAGGAGCCAGACTGAGATGGTTTGGTCATGTACAGAGGAGCGATACTGATTACATTGGTAGAAGGATTGAGGGGTTGGAACCGCCAGGCAGGAGGTCCAGAGGAAGACCAAAGAGGAGATTAATGGATGAAGTGAAAGAGGATATGAAGTTAGCGGGTCTGAGAGAAGATACAGAGAATACGGTTAGATGAAGGAGGCAGAATCACTGTGGCGACCCATGACGGGAGAAGCCGAAAGGGAAAAAAGACGAATTCTTGATACCATACTCTCAGATCAGGATGGAGAGGGAGCGGAGAAGGACATAACGAGGAAGCAATCAGGTCATTTTTTTCTTATTTCATTTGAATATCAAAAGGTTCACCCCCGCCCACACACAACCACCGCCCCCACCAGCATCACCCTTTACCACTCAGGGAAAATTAACATTCCTTCTGATCAGGCCGGAAAATACCAGGTTATTTTAATTCAGATGATTCCGTGAATCATTTCTATTCAGATGGAGAAATAAATCTGATTGGAAAAACAAAAAAATTACTCAGGTTAAGTGAGCTTTTACATGACTGGCTGTAACCGAAAAGCCAAAAGGCAGCGGACACCTAGATAACAACAACAATGTGAAATTACTTCCATAATTAACTGAAGTGTTGTTATAGTCAGTATAAAAGGAAGCCTACCTCTACTGTCAGCCGTTAACAAATGCCGTAGGCATCCCCCATACAAACCCCATCCCACACAACCAATTGTCAGTATCGGGTGTTTGGAGTGGAGGAGGGCCAAAGTGCTGCCCTCCAGGGTCCGCCGCTCCCCTTGATAGCAACAGGCTCGGCTGCAGGACCAAATTTATTGAGATCCTTTCCACCTGTCAGTCATTCAAGCGATCAGTCACTGACAGCGGTGCTTCTCAGGGGAGACCCACTAATGTGGCCGCAGTCATTACAGCACCCCATCCAAGTACAACCGAACACTAGTTAGCTTTGCTGTTTTAAAAATGAGTTGCGCCCTGATTCTTTGATAATAACTCGACAAAACTAAATGACACAAAACAAAACTCTCTCTCCCTCAATCTCCATTTGGTCACACACAATTTTTTTCATCTTACAAATATTTTAAGGTAAATTCTAGCTGACTGTAAGCTGAGGTTATGGTGGTTTTAAAGGACTGTTCTTCAGATTTTTCAAAAGCGTCTGGTTGAATTACAGGTCACGTTATTTCTGGACTGCTTTTTAAATGTATCGTCGAAGAACTGATGGAGTGATTTCTTTTTTAATTAATACCCAATATGTGTCCCTCCTTTTGAAACCAAGCGACTTCACTGATAAAGATATCAAAAATAATCAGGTAAGCCAAAATTTCTCAATCATTTAATTCGTAATAAATTTAATGCAATATTTTTTTCCTTGCAAATTATATAGGTAGTAATTTTCTCGAGCTTTCTGTGACAATTTACAGCTCTTTGACCTGTGACCCTTGAGGGATGGGGGATGGTGGGTCTGATCTATCTTCTAATCACAACAGCATGTTCAGGGACTCCTGAGATTTGTGCTAATTGGAAAAATATTGAGCTGACATTTAAACCACCTTGTCTTTGGACTCATATCTTCCGTTCTTACTAAATAATACATATAACGATAAACTGATATAAAACAATGAAGAGAGCTCTTGATTATACATTATTTCTTGAGTTTCAGAATTCATTGACCCGTTCTAATTTCTTGTAACGCAGGTCCAATCAAAGATCAAGTGGCAAATACTGGCTGTTAATAGCTGTTTGCCTATTCGCATCCCTTCCTGACAGTGTATCCTCCGTGGGAGTTCAGCAGACTGACGCCGAGTCAGACACAGAGGCAGGCATGCAGGCTGCTGCTGTGGGCTTTGCACCTCCGGCCTGTTAATGTGAGCTGGTGGGTCAGTAAACCTCAGCCTACTTTTTCTAGGTCACGAGAATGAATCCGTTTTTCTTTCTCTGTTGCTAGTTTCTCTGCAGATAGAAGGTTTGCTGTCATTTAATTTCCCATTGTTAACATAAGAAAGTATTTTCCTGGTGAGAATGCTGACCATATCGTTTCAAAATATGATTAGAACAGCAAAGTAAAACCGAATTCAATTTAATATCTTGAAATGAAACGATATAAATTAAATCAAGAAAAAAGTGGAAAAGGTATTCCAAGAGCGTTGGGTCAGGACACACATGATGAGCTGGGAGTTTGTGTGTGTATCTGCGGGAGACTGCAGGATATCAAATGAAAATGGTGGATGAATGAAAATATCTATACCAGTCTGAGTTGCTGCGGCTACTTCTGCCATTGTTTAGTCCTTTTATAGCATAGTCACTGTTTTCATTGACCTTAACCTAATCTATAAAACTAAAAAACAACAAGAAAAGCAATATTTATGAAGACGAGATGATAAAAATGCACTGAACCAGCGCCGAAATGCACCACAAGGAGTAAATAAATTACTGTCGGCACGAAAAGGAGAAAAGGCAAAAAAAAATGCAATTACAATTCCGATCCATGGATTTAAATGTAATTCTTTGTCACAGCCTTACATGACTTGGATTCATGGGTTTTATTCATCCGGCCCGAATTCTTTTCACTTGATGAAAGCTTTGCTCAGCAGCCATGAGAAAACAGTCCCTCCTTTATTTATTTTTGATCGAGAACACTGTAATTTGGGCGCTATTAGATTGAAATCTGTGGGTGCAGATTAAAATATCCACCATGTCATTATGAGGTGACTAATATGTTTTGCAGTTTGATGCTTTCATCTGGCAGCAGCATCCCAGTCCCACTTTTACTACCTGCTCATTGTCTTTGTTTCCGTCTCCAATTTTTCCATTTATAAAAATGGATCTAAAACATTTCCATCAATGATTGGGGGGGTCTGAGCTCCGCCTGCTGTGACACAGAAACCCACTATTACTTTAAATGTGGTTACTCCCAGGTGGCTTCATAGAGTCCCTGCTTAGATGAAACGTGTTGGAGTAGAAAAGAAAGACTCCACTGATCCTAATTGAAACACAAAACATCAGGTTTTTTTTTGTTTTTTTGTTTTTTTTTTCAACGGTAAGTGAAGGGTAATTGGTTTAATCATGAGTTGGCTTAATTATTTGAATTAAAAAACAAAACCTGAGATTTTAAATACGAAATTGCTCAAGGGGGCATGCCAGCGCTGAAAAATTAACCTGCGTTTTTTTCACTCGATCTCAGACTTGGAGAGACACTTTCGGCAAAGAGATATTTGCGTTGCCGTCAAATCCTCAGAAGTAGAAAATGATGGTTCCAAACAACCCCAATAATTGACATGTATATATTAACACACAGACATAGATATGGTGCTGTGATTAGAAGATAGATCAGACCCAGCATCCCCCAACCCTCAAGGGTCACAGGTCAAAGGTCAATAACTGTCACAGAAAGTTAGAGAAAATTACTACCTATGTAATTTGCAAGAAAAATACATTGCTTTACATGTATTATGAATTAAATGATTGAGAAATTTTGTCTTACCTGGTTATTTTTGATATCTTTATCAGTAAATTAGCTTGGTTTCAAAAAAATCCTGAGATTTTAAATACGAAATTGGTCAAAGGGGCATGCTAGCGCTGAAAAATTAACCTGCGTTTTTTCACTCGATCTCAGACTTGGAGAGACACTTTCGTCAAAGAGATATTTCCATTGCCGTCAAATCCTCAGAAGTAGAAAATGATGGTTCCAAACAACCCCGATGATTGATATGTATATATAAACACACAGACACAGACACAGCCGTGGTCACCGGATTTGTAGCAAAAGACAGCATCTCGACCGATGATCCGTCCAGCATCGTGAACACAGCTGGACGGATCATCGACGCCCCACTCCCCTCCCTGAAAGAAAAACACAACACCCGCCTCACCCATGAAAGCGTCCTTGATTGTGAGTGACGCCAGCCACCCCGCACGCAGCCTGTTCAGCCTCCTGCCCTCAGGGAGAAGGTACCGGAGCCTCCGGGCCCGCTCCACCAGACTCACCAACAGCTTCATCCACCAGGCTGTTGGGATACTGAACTCTCTTGCCACTATCCCACTCTTTACATTCCTCCCCACCCCAAGATGCTGAACTCTCCCTCTCCTCATTCTTCACTAACCCCCCCCCCCCGCACCCCCTCCTCACACACACACACACACACACACACTTTGTACTGGACTCTGATAACATTATCGAAACATCGCCCCTTTTTTTTGGGGGGGGGGTACTGCTGCTACTTTGCACTGAGAAAACCGTCATGCTGTTATTGCATCATATACCATTACGGTATTACTTACTGACCTTTTGCACTAAACTGTACACACACAAAAAACAAACAAACCAAAAAAAAAACTCTGCTGCTCCTCTTTCATGCCGTCAAATATCACTGAGTATCTGCTTGCACTTTTTACTTCATACCTCGTAGTTTAATGTTTCCTGTTTAATGTAACAATGCACTGTGCAGCTAATTTGCACTCGATCATTTTTATTATATATTGTTAATTTCATGTCACCGTGGGGTTGTGAGAACGGTCTTCTTGATTTCTCAGAATGTCCAGTAGACGTGGAGAAATGTAACAATACAGCTGACTTTGACTTTAACTGGAGGTTAAACATTGAAAATGGTAGACTTGTGGAATAACGGTCGAATGTAAAATGTGTTGATATGCAACTGAGCAGTTTAATGCCTGGAAATCAGTCGATCATGTAAAGGTCCAAGTCTGCGGATAAAGGGAAAAAACCTTGGCAAAGTATCGATGAATGAGTATTAATGATGAGGAAATTCCCCTCCTGTGGAGCGATTAAATGCATATTTTTATTCTATTTTATGATGATTATTTAGCTCGTGTCAGCTCCTCACATTTAAAAAGGCTGCCAGAAGGTCAAGGGACAAACCATTGCCAACAAAAACAGGGTATAATGACTCTTTGATCACAATTTTCTTTTTCAGAAAATCAGTACTTGAATCATGTACTGATATTCTTTTCCTTTAAGTTTATTTTTGTTGTTTTGTGACCCTCGACATCATCGCCATTCTAAATAATGAGTTGTTGTTCAAAATCCTCCTTTGGCTGAAGAAACAAAACTTCAAGAAAACGCCGACAGCTTTTCGACATGATTTTTCAGTCCAGGTCGGTGATGTAATTTGGTTCGTGAGGCTGAAGTTCTGGATTAAAGAAACCACAGACCCGCTCTTATCAAACCTTTGCCTTCGATCATTCCGGGTCAATTAGGAGCCTTCCTTATCAAAACAGCTCATTTTGACCAAACCTCAGCGGTTCCCAGCTCTTAGCCCTGCGGGTTTCCATCTCGGCAGCAGGTTAATTACATTCACCTGACATCCCAGGTGGAAATTAGTCCCTGATTAGACAGCGGGAGTGAAACCCTCCGGGGTTGGAGAATCAGAGAGGAGGGCAGAAAGAATCTCAACAGTTTTGGCTTGTGACCCAATAAAATTGTGCTGGCTTTCAGCCACCGGCACAAACTGCCAAGCGTTGCGTGATGGCGCTTAAACTCCTCGTATGTCGACAGCTTTTTATTCTGTTGTTAAATACCAAAGGTGAAATGCCTTTCTCCACTGGACTTTGATGCTTTTTGTGTTGCAAATCCGGTTTCCCAAATAAAGTGACATCTTTTGTTTTTGCAAATGATGGATGATCCAAGGGGAACAGGAAGCTTATGAATGATTGTAATCACTTTATACTTAGTTATGAGACATTGGAACGTAATACGCAATGTCGAATAAGCCCAATATTAATCAGTTAGAAAACATTTTTCTTTGTGCTTCCTGTTTAAACAATATGTTTGGCAGCTGTTTACAAATCTTAAGATGGTCCTCATCAGGAGGCTGGTTTCGATGTTTGTTGATACCTACAGACAACAGAATCTGCAGCAGGGATTGGGTGTTTGAATCTCTCTCAGAGCTTAGTGCACCCTGGAGGATTTCACAAATGCAGGAAACAACTGACAATGTAAATGGTCTGAATAATAAAATTGTCGGAGCACTCGCATTAGGTGAAATGAGGATGCAGGATAACACTTAATGTTTGGAGTAAATTTCAAAATGGTGATTCTAGAAACTCGGGATCTCACAGGAGCATGTGATCACATGGGGTTTGGGAAGGCAAAATAAATACTGGTCAGCATCTGTATGATCGGAGAGCCAAAGGAAATAGTGATTGTTTTCACATAATTCAGCCTTTACAGGTTTGACTGACCCACCTTGTCTTGTAGTTTTTGGGGTGTTATTTTGCACTGATGCTAATCATAATCGCTGCTCCTTTTCAGTCAGTTTATTCATATTATATAGCTGTATAACTCTATAGGACACCATACAATTACAGAAAGTGAATGATTTTAAACTAACGATTTCATGTGAAACCATCATTAGGTGGACCATCCGCAAAAAGGCCTCGGGGTTTGGACGGGATGGCACACATTGAGCTATGGGCATGCTGAGCGCTGGCCTGGCAACCTAAAATTGGATCATGGTTTGGGAGTGCAATCTGTGTATGTCCTTTCTGGGAAGTGTATTATTGGATGTTTCCAGGTATTTTCAAGGTATCCATGGGGAGGATGTCTAGACACAGTCTGGAACAAGAAAACATCTGCCTCTGATTTTGCCAGATTCGTTGGCTTTGTCACAGAATGACCTCCTTGGCTTGGGATTTATTGTGAAAGGATGGTGGTGAGAACCACAACCTCCATGTCAGAGGTGAAAGTTTGAATAAGAGGGGTACGAATTGGGTCTTGTTCTCCAGGGTCAGGTGGTGATGAGTAGGGGTGGATCGGGGGCAGGATCATCCGTCATGCAGGTGCTGCCTGGATCTGATGTAGTGAAGAAGGAGAGCAAAGTCAACCATTTATAAAGTCTGCTCAAGGTCCGAACTTGATCAAATTCATGTGATTAATAGAGAGCATAAGAATGAGGGCCCAGACGCACACGACTAAAATGAGAGCGGCCGAGCTTCCCCCTTAGAGAGGGTGAGGAGCGCAGACATCAGCAAGGTGTTGGGAGCAGGGCCATGGCTTCTTTTTTTGGATTACAGTCAGCCGTGCCGGGTCGGGTGCATTGTGAGGAAACACCTGCGAGTGTCCTGCTGCAGGTGACCGTGGCATGTCCAGATGGCAGGAGTCCCCCGTGGTGAGCTCTGAACAGTGGAAGGATTCCGTACCTTGTTTGGTCTGACGCCCCCCTGGGGTCCCGGGAGGAGCTTGAGTGGTCGGCTAAAGAAAGGAGCACCTGGGTTTACTTATTCAGTCTGCTGTCACAGAGACTCGGCTCCAAATGACTGCGTGAAAATGAATGGAATGGATAGATTCAAACCTCTCCTCTTCACCTCAACGAAGCCACCCAAAACCAAACCACAATGTAACTGCATGCACTCTCCATGAGCATTGTTGTACCACAGCATGGGTCAGAGTGGTGCGGTTAGTGGGTAGAAAAGTACAATTTCAATTATGCATCTGACTAAAATATGAACGGAGTATTATAGCAGTAAAGTGGCCCCTTAAGATATGAATCACCTCATATATGATTTTTTTAAGATACAAAGCGCGATTAGAGCAAATTTTATCCATGAAACACGAAACAATCTTCATGATGTGAATACGAGAGCGAGAATATAAGAATGCGCGATTTGCCCGGCAGCTCCCACAACTCCAGTACATTTCTGGCGACTGTGATTCGGAGGAAAATGAATCAAACAAAAGAAAAACTAATGGAGAAAAGTAAAACTCGAAAGTAAAATCTAAGTTAATTAAGTCAAGTTAATTTTAAATCAATAATCCTCATATGTTTATTTTTCCCTCTAATGTTGCTGCTGCAACACCCGAATTTCCCCAATGGGGATCAATAAAGTATTATCTTATATTATCTTATCTTATCTTATCTTAATGTTAAGTTCATTGTAAGTGTACGTTTTTCGCTCAGTGTCTGTGTTCGTAGCCTCTCTCGCACCCTTTTAAACACTCACCGCCATCTGTCCTGTCTGTGGTGAGAATTCACATTACAACACTATAAGTTTACAATAACCATGAATTTTCATTTTGATGCCCCTTTTATTATTAAAAAAAAAAAAATCTGGTTTTTTTTTCCATTATTAGCTTTAATTTTGTGAGTTTTTTTGGGGGGGTGGAACGAATTTATTTTTTTTCTGATATTTTAAATGGGGAAAATTAATTTAAGATATAAAAAAAAATTAACCTGGAAAACCCAGGTTAAAACCCACTTCTGGAATGTAGTAAATTTTGTATCTTAAGGGACGACTGTACATGCATGGGTGTACAAAGAGATGTTGATACAGTGCCTGAGGTCTAGATGTGACTTAAAAAAAATGCTATCAGTACGTCTGTTGTTAGATTGTTGAGTTTCCTGTGGGCTTATTCTGCTTACGGCATTCAATTCTTGCAGGAAAACATTTAGAAATGATCATCTGATTTATTTCATGAGACGAAGATTATTACTTAGTATGTATCGAGAGTGACAGCATGGTATGTTAAAAAAAATTTATTCTATCATGTGACAAAGTCTAGTTGAGCACAAAAAGCTCAAAGTCATGTTGTTTCGAATCTAACCAGCCCAGCTTACCGGAAACGCTCTTCATAGACGTAGCAATATTCTTATTTTTAATTCACAAGCATTTGGATGTTACGTCCTAATGGTTTGCATAAAAATAAATTGTCAGCGCATCATTATGCAAACTGAGCCCTTAGAGGAGAGCATCTTCTATGGCAGGAAATTGGCATTGCAGAGTCTCAACAGGGCCAGGAAATGAACCTTTTTGTTGTGCGTGATTTTTGAAAGGAAACAGAGAAAAGCCAAACATAGTATTTCACAGGATAAGACTCCAAAAAAAATCATGAAAGAGAACCTGACGCGGATGGAATTAAAGCTGTTTTCTTCACAGTTGCAGTTCAGTCCAATCAGCGGTTGCAGTCTCATTACTAATGTTCAGGCGGACACACATGAATATAAACCAGTGCAAACTTTCAAAATAGCAACACAGTCAACCACTCGTGCAGGCGTGAATTCACGGTGGAGGTCAGAGTGAGAGATCACCATGCGGTCTCTGATTTTGCCTATTAAATATTTAATGGCAATGGGAGCGACTCCAACCGGAGCTTTGAAGATCTTTTCCCTCCCTGTTCCTGCCTCTTCTCTCTTTTCTTTATTCTTCTCCCCTCCTTCGTCATCTTTGCCCTCTCCATGCGTTTGCTCATTAATGCTTGCCCACCACTTTCTTCTGAATTTTTGATCCATGTCCATTTTCTTCCCCTTTCGCCCACTCTCGTTGGCCTCTCACCTCCGCTGCCGCTTTCCGCTTGAGCGCCGCTCTTTCGATTTCCATCGAGCTTGCATTACGCTTGAACTCCAAAGTCATCAAAACATCTGCTTTTTATTCACCGCAGCATTTCTTAACCCTTTAAGATGAAAAAAGAGAAGATCGAAGACAGGGAAAGCATCTTTCAGAGCACCTTTCCATCTTAATTTGTCATATCAAATGGAGGAGGGTATAAAGAAGAGATGCTGCTCACCGTGCTTGTCAGCTCCAGACATCTCGGAGTGAAATTCAGCAGCATGTGGCCATCAATAAAGACCGCAGATAACCATTTCCAATTAGAAGATCAGAGCTGGGGAAGATAAAACAGCAAAATATGATCTTACTCATCTTGGAAACAACGCATGATATTCACATTTGGTCCTGCGATCAAAGCAAGTCATCTAAAAGCTTTAAATTTGTCCTTCTAATACGAATCACAGATCCATTTCACACATCAAAGTCCGTGGGTGACAAGCAGTGGCCGTGAAAAACCCTCGGAAGACCTTGGAAACTTAAAAAACAGGGATTCTCATCATTATAAGAACAAATGCTACAAAATGAAGACAAATAAGGGAAATTGAGACTGAGGGAAGCTCTAATAAGAATAATAAGTCAGATGGATTCATTGGTTAGTAACTGAAGCTGTGTCGTTAGTTGTTATTTTTTGATGTTTTCAGAATTTTTTTGAGATGAATCTGAACTCCGATGCCACCTTGAAATAAATGAAAACAAATATCTCCCGTTCTCAGGATCTGAATTGAAAATCGATAAATTGCCGTATTCTTTTTTTTTTTATCATTGCTAGATAATCATTTCTTTTGGAAGTACGAGAAGAAAAATAGTCTCTTTGTTGGACAAGTCCACGGGAGCGAGCTACCAGTGAGTGGGTTCCCTTAATGAGGCTCAGTTGCTCGACTGATCTCCACCTGACTGAACATCCACTGGATCAAAGCTCTCCATCACCATCAGAAAAACACCCAGAGAGTGGATTTGTGATGGAATGGCTTCTGTTGTAAGTCGAATCCAAAGATTCTGGAGAAATCCAGATATCAATTCAGTAATCACGAACTAAAAGATATTATTTGAGCTGGTGCTCTCCGTCTGCCTGGCGCTGATCACTCGTCATTGAATATCCGCTGACGCGCTGGACCCTCGGTTCATTTCTGATCAAGTGGTGGAATCAGTGGCTGTGACAGTAACCAATCAGTTTTCAGCTGTTATTAACACCCTGCCCGCATCATCACCGCCAGGAGCCTCTCGGGCTCTGCTTTGTCCAACCGCTGAAAGTTCGCACACCGGTGAACCGGCCGACCGCTTTGATCCAGTCTGCTCGCTCTCTTTGGACTCGATGGCTCATTTTAAGGTGAGGCCAGGCTTGGTTGAAGTGCCGGCCGCAGAAAGGAAAGAAAAAAAAAAAGAAAAAAAAAAAAGAATCAAGTCTCCAAATATTACATTATGACATAATGAGGAAAAGATTGCAATCTAAGGATGCAAGATGTTTTTGTGAACTTGCTCGTTAGCATAATCTAATAATTTGATCTAAAACTGTTGATTATTCAGTAACTCCCACCCAAGCCTGTGTCTCGGTTGAGAGTAATGCAGATTGCGGAACGATTTTTATCTCATTTTGCAAATAATGTTGAGTCAATTAAAGATTCTATCACCTTGAGTGCCACTTAGTCTGATATCCCTCGCCTGTAACCAGATATTTCTAACAGGCTTTATCTCACGAACTCGTCTGAACTTTTAGAATCAGCGTCCCAGGTGAGGTGTGTCCTCAACCCCCGTGTTGACGACATTCGACGAAAAAATTGAATTTTCATTTTTAAGAATCAAAATTTAGAATATCGTGGTCATCTCGGGCCGAACCCCGGATCCATCCCTGCCTCGAAACTAACCACCGAATTCCTTTTATCAAGAAATATGGAGAAAAGTAACCTTGTAGGGGGTTTTCAGTCTGGCTACCATGGTACGAGCCAGGATTGTTGGCCGCCTCAAGGTTGTTGTTGAGCCGAAAATGGCCGCTGATGAGGCCACGTCTTCATCTGTCCTTCTGGTCCCAGACATCAGTGCACAAAGAAAGCTGTCGGAGAGGGTAGAGAGTTTAGGATTTGCAGTGCAGCTTCTTAATGGGTTACTTCCCATTTGAACCTCTCAAAGACATACTTAAAAGTATTTTGTGATTAATTTGACTGAATGTTTTCCTGTTCTTTACCTATTCATCTTTTTGCTATTCCCTGCGTTTTTACCAAAATGGATTTGCTTATTACTCAGCTCTAACCTTTTATGATATTAAGCTTGTTTTTGTTATTTTTTTCAGTTTATATTTCTGCCTTGTGAAACACTTTGCAACTTAGGTCTCATGCGTTCTCCATTAATAATTTTTCCTCTTCTTCTCGGAATTATTATGCCGCAAAAGTCTGACCGTGCGTTCGTTTGAGATATTTATCTCCGACAACTAAAGGCTGCTTTTCATTTCAAACCTGGCGTGTATCTTGCGAGACCGACTCTAAGGTGTAAGACCACACTGGAAGCTGTTTGGATGAGCGGTTCTTGAACTGTATATCAAATAAAAACAATTTTTTTTCTGCCATGCTAACACTGCAGACTGTTACCCTGAGGGGAGGTACTGCACTGGAAATTACAAGGGCTGCTAGTTTGACTGTTCGTGGCTCAATATCAGCATGAAGCAGCTACCAGAACAGGAGCGTTTTGGAATGGTACAAGACTAGTTAGGGAACAAACCCACATCGACCTGATCTAATAAAAGCAGTTCATCAGGCATGATGGTGTCGTTATTAGCAACGTCACCCCTACAGCGGGAAGGTGTTGGATTCAATTCAGCAGTCATGTGTGTATTCTGTATTCCATCTCCTTGTTCTCCTTCTGCCTGCACTGGGTTCTCCCTGGCTTCTCTGCCCCCCTCCCCCTAGAATCCCCCCCAAAATCCATAGGTTAACAGACTCTAAATTTTCAATAGGCGTGAGTGAGAGTGAGATGTTGTATGTGTCTTGTTTATAGGGGGAGACTTTATTTGAAGCCTTGTTTACAGAGTAAACGCTCCAGGAACGAAATGAAAAAAAAAAAAAAAAAAAAAGCTCTAAAAACCATGGCTGCTTCCTGTCTGCCTTCCGTCTGAATACATGTTGGGGGACAGATAATGATATCGCCCCACACCTCAGTGAAACTTTATGTTGTTGTTTCTTTTTTTTTTTTTTTCCTCTCATTCGTCACACTAGATTGTCACACATTTCCAATAAAAGGGGGCGAGTGTGTGAATCAGAGCGGAGATCTAGCAGAAATTGCAAGTGACACACTAATCAATCATGTTGTTGTTGGCTGGAGGAGCGGCGTTTTGGCTTAAAAACCAAGCTCTTTAACCCTTCCAGTATTTACATTACCGTGAAATAAACGTCCTCCTGAGCAAGGCTTTACACTTAATCCATAAAAACTCAAATCCCCATTCTGTGCCTTGTCTGTTCTGGCAAGCTCACAGTCCCCACTAGTGCGGAAAGACAAGAGCGCACACGCCAGATAAATAACCGCAGGCTCTGTGTCTTTTTCTGTCCACTCCTCTGTCTTAATTTGTGTGCTTTCTGTCGTTTCCCCCATTATCTTTTTTTTAGAGGGGGTGGCAGGAAAAGTGTGCACGTGCATGTGTGCACATGTGCATGTGGTGTCTTAAGGGCTTTCAGTGACACCTATCAGTTTGCATCCAGTAACATGGCAGCAGGAAAGGCCAGCCGGCTGCTGATCTGCTCGATTGTCTCGCCTCATCCTGCTCTTCGGGGATTTCATACGGAGCCTCAGACGACACACGCCGCTATAATCCCATCATTCATTTCTGAGGGATATTCTAATACTATCGCAGAATAGCTTTCCAGTCCCAGAAGTGACACCGCTGTAATCTTAGAGTGGCACCATCCGAGGTAAAAATACCACAAAGTGCAGACAGAATTGTGAGATACAGTGGTCCCTGTGGGGATCTTGGAATGTGATTAAACTCTCTGAAAAAATAATGATAGTTTTATGATTTTTGGAAGAAAAGGATCATAAACTGAGTAACCGTATATTGGAATTTGATATTAAAGGCATTCAATCACTAAGGTGTGATTGAGGGGATCATGATTGAGGCAAAGCACAGTATAATTAATCCTGGATGCTAACAAAGAGTCAAACGCAGACTATTAAATTACTCCCTGTGCCGAGTTTTCGTGTATTTATTAAATCCAAACTTTTCTTCCAATGACTGAAGCCACTGGTAAAGGTTTGAATTGTCGTAGGGGGGGCTCACGAGAGCGCCTTGTGGCTGTGGACAGAGAGGACTACATAATATTATTAACATTGGGGAAAAGAGGCAGAAATAAAAATGAATAAATTAAGACACAAGGAATTAAATTAGCCACAAATATTTTAGAATTAATCAAAATGAAATAAAGAATGTAAAATCTTCCAAATAAGAAAGGTATTGAGATAATTAAGACATAAATTATTCATTTACATGTCAAAATGTATGTGAAATTTCAGCAAAGTCTTGTTTTTGGAGACCCCTGGCCATTGAAACGAAGCTGAAATTAAACCAACTTTCATTTTGCCGACAAAAACATTGGAATTTGTCATTTTCCTTCCTTTATATATATATATATATATATATATATATATATATATATATATATTGTCAGCCTTATGACATTTAGATATAAAATTGAATCGACATGTTGACCAGAAAGGTTGGCGCATCTCCAGCACCCATGACGAGGTAGCAATAAGTCTCACGTCCAGCTGGAGGAATTCTTGAATTGCATGCAAATTCAGTCATGACCGGAGGAGCTGTGACAGAGTTAAAAAGATCACCAGTCGATTCCCCACATGCAACGCCACAATAACAGCGTCGCCAAGGCCAGAAGCTGTAAAAGCAAATGTTGTTAGCTTTCCCATTGTCATCAAATGAACCATCTGCCACACACACTCATACACACACACACACACACACACCAGAACACACTTCTGTGTGGAAAAAGAATCAAATCTATGCTTAAAATATGATATTTGATCTGGTGGTGGTATTAGCAGTTTCCTAGAAAAAACAAACAAACAAGAAAAAAAATGCATTAAATGCTGCGGCTCTTGGTCCATCTGTGAAATTGTGAGTCAGACAAATGGCATCAACAGTCTGGCACAAATTAATAAATGAATAAATAAATAAATGGATAAACAAAAGTCCTTGGGTTTTGAATAGATGTAAAGATGTGAATATATAAATAGAAAAATGCATAATGACATACTTGCATGTTATTTAGCCTCACACGTGTTGACACCAGGCAAAATATCTGTGAGGCTTAGTTTTGTTTTTGTGCTAATGAGTGAATTCAAATCCTTCTAAAAAATGCTCTCATACACAACAGTTCTACCTACATTTGCTCATCATCATCTTGTCTCAAGGCTGATATCAGCAGCTGTACATGCTACACAACAAGAGCAGAAACACAGACTCACAACTACACAGTTAAAATTCTCATGCTGGCGGCAGGATTACTCCAAGGCTGCTTGCTGCATAATCAGTTACAGGGTTATATCTTATTTATTCATTTTGCAACCGACGCGAACTAAACGGAACAGTTCACCACTTTTTCAGAATGTTCGAAACTTTTACATTTAAAATGATTCAAAATAAGTGGTTGCTTTTGCATCGTCCGAAACGAGTTATGTCCAATTTCAACGCACAGCAAATGCGGTGTGGTTGTTTGAACTCGATTTTTAAATTTTATAAAGGTTACCTTCAGAGAAAGACAATTTCTTTCTAACAAAAAAAAGCATTTTCTTATTTACAAAAATCATGTAATCACGGTTAAAGCCCTCTGATTGAACAGGACTCATTATATATAAAAAGCAATTTCGAGCGTTATCCTGGTATTGAAAATGTGTGCTCTGCCATTGTCACTGCAGGCCCTGGATATAAACACAGATTTCTCCCCTGTGCAAAAAAAGAAATAACAAAGAAAGCATATTTTTCCTTTTAATTTTCCAAAGACTTCAGAGGGCTGCTTCACCAACAACGATAATTAGGCTTCCAAGCAACCGCCAAAAAAAAAAAAAAAAAAAAAAAGGTTTTCTTACACTTATTTAAAAAATTCTTGTTTGATTTCAAATCAACACAAACGCTGTTTTGGTTTGAA
>CAAKHD010037695.1:77149-88045 GCA_901007705.1 Fistularia tabacaria
TTTTTTGTGTTTGAGAGAAAATAGGGTATTTTTTTTCCGGTTTTTTTTTTTAGAGAATATATTTTTTTTTTTTTTTTTTTTTTTTTTTTTTTTTGTCAGTATGTATAAAGCCAAAATATCTACTAACTGCTGAAGTTGAACCGCTGTTAGCCTTTTTAGCCTGTATGCCTCATCACGATAGCCATAAATGGGAGCAAATAACCGCCCACTGCGGTGCCACGTTAGAAATCCTCCAATATACCCCTCCAGTAATTTATATTCATTAATTCATTGTCTTCAGAAACTCCCACTGCAGTCACATGGTTGCATGGGGAGCTAACGTCCGCTCACGTTCACCGTTAAGCGGGGTTTGACCTGGACTGATTGACAGTTGGTCACATAACAACATTTCCTCTTTCAATTTAAAAGTATTCGGTCTCAGCAGTTCTCACTGACTTTTTATTGCCTGTCCAGTGCTTTAGGATCGGGGGAAGAAATTAATAATGGGTGCTGTGGTCGTCCAGATGTGATGTGATAAGGGTGACTCTCTGATTTTTTTTTTTTTTTTTTCATTTATTTATTCATTCTTTACTTTTTATTGTCTGATAATAGATTTGCCGATGACGATGCTTGTTGGTCTTACATTGGGAGCTCTGTTTTCTGCTCTAAAGCACCCTCTATCTTGTTCATATACGTATATTTTCCATTCTTTTCTGGGTGTTGAAGGGTGTTATTTTAATCAAAGGGGAACTGTGTGTGTAACGCTTCAGCCTCACAGCATGAAGGACCCTGGTTTGATTCTGACAGGGGTGGAGTTTGCGTGTTCTCCCCGTGTGTGCGTGGGTTTCCTCCGGGTTCTCCGGTTTCCTCCCACAGTCCAAAAACATGCAGCAGGTCAATTGGGAAAAATTGCCCCGAATGACAGAGTGAATGGTTGTCTGTCTGTATATGTGGCCCTGCGATTTTATTATTAATACTTTATTAATCCCTGGCGGGGAAATTTCTTCTGTGCATTTAACCCATTGTGGATGAACACACTGGGAGGAGCTGAGGATCGAACCAATGTTCGGTTCCGAGTACGATCGCTTTACCTCCCGCGCCATGCCGTCCCTAAATTGACTGACTGATTGACTGGCGACCGGTCCAGGGTGCACCCCGCCTCTCGCCTGATGGCAGCTGGAATATACTCCAGCATCCCCTGCTGCCCTGAGTAGGATCAGCGGCAGATGATGGATGGACGGATGGGAACTGTTACAGGAGTTATTGGCAAAGGCGCCAGTGAAAGAACTGAGAACCGAGCCTGTTTGTTTATTGAGGCAAATCTCTTGCACAAAGATGACGCCCACTTTCCTTTTTGCTTAAACGTCGTGACGTTCGGGCGATAATATGGCCATATATGGGGATGAATGTTCATTAATAAAGTGGATTATTACTTTCGCCTTAAAATGCACATCTACTGAGCAACCTCGCAGAGCTCACAGGGTAAATGCAGTTTTCTTGCTTTGCTGCGTTTGTTGGATTCACTGGTTGATTTTGTTTTTTTCATGAGAGCTTGAAGTTTCATAATTGATGGGACTTTTTCGGTTCCTCTTTGAATCCTCATTAACATTGGAAATTGCTTCCGCTGCTTGCTGTGTTAAATTTCAACCTGCACTGTTTCAGATGAGTGTTTGTGCAATTTCTCACAGTTCTGCTTCATCAGAGGGAATCTCATGCTATTTGCTCAACTTAATTTAATAATTGATTTCACTATTTCTGGCTCAGTTTGGGCCAAAAACTTCTTTTATTTGTCTTAGAGATCATAAAGTCCCTCAGGAAATCTCCAGACTCAAATAATCTGTTTCTCCTGCACAAACACACCCATAAACACTCCTCGAATCTTTGCTTGCTTTGCTCTCAACTGACATGAGTCTGATCGACAGCCTGTTGCAGTGGAGTGTGTCTGCTTCAGCTTGCTCTCTCTCTCACACACACACACACACACACACACACATTGAGCACACTGAACGTGCAGAGAATTAGTCCAGAGATGTTGAACTAATACTCAGAGAACAGTCGATGGCCCAGTGGTGTGCAAAGAATCCTCTACCCACTGCTGAGTGCGTGTATGTAAGCATGTGTGTTTGTGTTTGTGTGTGTATGAATGCATGTGTGGGTTGTTTGTGTGTGTGTGTGTGTGTGTGTGTGTTTTTTTCTGCTTCATTAATTAAACAGTTTCCACATCAACAGCCGATTCAGATGCTTGTGCATATATTTGTGCCTCTCGTCTAGCTTTTTTTTTTAATTACAGTCTAATTTCACTGCAGCCAAAGCCACAGTCAAGTAGATTTATTGTAAACATGTAAAGTGCTATAATGACATCATCCAAATATGTAGCGCAAGTGATCTATGAGCTATTAATTGCATTCAAGTCTTTAAAATGGTTCCGGCTTGGGAATCAGTTTCCGGCTAAACTGCCTTAGGAAAACAATTATTTTTGATTTTCATATTCGATGATTTTTATAGACTTGCAGCTCAAGATCTATCATTCACAGGGCTAAGCTGACTTGAGGGGAGTCAGTCTCCGTCTTCGCACTGCAGCGCTGGGCCAGGACATCTATTTTCTGGTCTTATCTTTGGAATCATGTAAATCGGTGAATTACCCTCTAGTCATTCCCCTTGATGCAAATCTACCTGACTGACTCTGATCATGTCAGAATTTGAATAATTTATTGACGCTCAATGACTTTTAGATGTGAGTGTCAAGCATCCTGCATCATACATATTAAGTACACACTACACATTTTTTTTTTCGTTTGAAAGAACACAGTTGCACCCACGAATGGACAACATTAAATGTTAACATCAATGTTAAAACGTTGGAGTCTGCAAGCGATTTTTTTTTTTTCATATCTCAAAAGAAAAAGTGAAAATAACGTAATATGATGAAATTATGCATAAATGTTGTTTTTGCTATGGTAGTTTCAGAGGAAAGGGGCTCTGCCCCTTCAGCAGACCTCAACATCACTATGCAGGGATTAGTGCCTGTTTTGTGTTCGTGCCTGATATAAGGAAGTACTGGAAGTTTGCAACATTTGCTTTCAGTCACTCAAAAGCAAAAACTAAATAAAAAACATGTTTGCAGGAAAGGATGCCATTTCCTTTGGCTCTGAGAGCACTGTCGCCGCTTTGAAACCTAAAAAAAAGGGCAACAACATTATTTCGGAAAACCTTGAGGATCCATTTGTGTCCAAGGACCTGACATGGTCAAAATCTTTTTTTTTTTCTTCAGCAAAAGAAAGTCAGCAACTCTGATAAAATGTTGAACATTTACTTAAAATATTATATGTAATGGTTACATGGTCTCACAATGGCTGATATTTTAATATTCAGGCATATATATACATATATGTAACACAAAAAAAATGCTCTTGTATTGTTTCGTTTTTGAAGAAACCTGATTATTAGTATTGATATCAACCTGAGAGCAAAGAGAAGAGACGACAACTTTGGTTCCAAATGTAGTTTTTATCTGTAAGTTTTATCCCCAAAATGGGAAAAAATATATATATTTCTGGATGATATTTAGCCTCTTCTCAGTCATTTTCACAATAAAAAATTGGTAAATCACCAGAAAGCAACATGTGATTTTCCTCTCGGGGCCCAAAGCCCGAGAGGCTTCTGTGTCCCTGACAGCAGCTGAGGGGCTTGGACGGAGCGAACCTGGATTTCAGTCAATCTGACACCTTAGAAGTGAGAAAGAGGCTTCACACTATCCTCCTGGCTGCTTGTGTCTCAGCTCTTTCCTTCAGCTCAACAAAGGTGAATTAGATGCCATTTGACAGCCTCCTCGCTGCTTCTCACCACGCTGTCGCTGCTGGAAACACTTCGGTCAAATCTGAGGATGAAGCGTTGCATCATTTTCTCCTCTTTCCTCTGAGTTTCTAAAGTCTTGTCTACAGGTGACTTTCATCAGAACGGCCTGAAGTCAGGCAGAAAGGTGATGTAACGTGATCATGCTCCAGCAGACATGCTAGGGATGTGATCACGTCAAAAGAAAGAAAGAAGTTCAATAGTCCCCGAGCAAAGCGTTTCGGTCTTTTTTTCTGCAGCCGAAAGCTCGGATTTCATTTCTTTTGTCTGGTTTTATCTGGATGGTAATTGCCTCTTTGTCTCAGCAAGACGAGTCTAAGCTGCACTTTCTCTTCGCTGCTCAGACAAAAACAGCGAACCTCAAAACCTCATCACTGTTATTTAAGTCTTCGCGAAATTGCGTCCTGTGTATCGTCCGTTTTATATCTTCACTTCTGTTGAAACAGCCAGAGCTGAGTAGGCGACAAATACATCAGCGATGCTAATGGTAGATTCGGCTTCAGGTGCTCTTCAGTATTTTGACAGTATATTGTATAATATGTAAATTAAAAAAAACAAAATGTTTATATAAATGGTGTTCGGTGACATAAAATGCAGCAGAAATAGAATTTTTGTATCCAAAAGGGCTGTTTTGAAATGATGGCAGGGTTGGAAACAAGGAGAATTATAGCTATCTGCACTGTTCATTTGGTCTTGTAATTCTTATTTCCAGGGCAAAAAAATAAAAAAGTAAAAAATAGTTCTGCCTTGCGTAAGCCAATTCTGAGATGCAAATCAGCACAGCAGTCCACGCTCTCCCATCCAAATCCTGACCAAGTCGCTGTGAAGGCACAGCACAAGGTCAGGATTTCTTTGGTATTATCCAGAGTATATTTGTTGTGCAGGGGGAGAGATTTCATCAATCTGACATTAAAGTGAGACATCATCGCAGTCAGACTGATAAATAAAGCACAGCCGCTCTCAATCCAGCCTCAATGCAATATCAAAAACAACACTTGAATACTAAAAGTCTTGATAAAGTCGTGGCAAAGTAAAGTAAGGGCAAAGCAGGCCCTCCTAGGACTCCGAAGTGCGATGTGTGGATGAAGTTCTCTTCCGAAGTTCCAATGACAAAGGTGTTGCTATAGTGTTTGGATTACACTTAGCCCTGAAGAAAAGCCTCGTGTGAAGTGCAGAGCAGACGGGTTGTGTTGAGACTCGCCTGCAGGGGTTTTTGTTTTGCGGGGACAACTTACTTCACCGGTGGAACGACGATGAAAGAAGGTATTCTTGCAGCTGCATAGAAAAATGAATGTTTAATATGCGAAAGAATGGAGGAGTTTAGCAACCTTGCATTGTTCTACCGTCTTTGTTTCCATCTGCACTAAAAGATTTTTTACATTTCCACATTATTCCGAGAACAACGGGATCATCAACCTTCACTAATTCTTTTTACAGTACCTTTGGCTGATATTTGCGAGGGAGTTTCATCGCAGGATGAATTATTTACTGAACAATATCAATGTCTCAGTCATGTGGTTGTTAGCTTGCAAATTAAGCTTTTATTTATTTATTTATTTATTAAACAGGATCATCCCAGTTGATTTTTTTTTTTTTTTTTTTTTTTTTCTCTAATAGTTATGAAGAGCCCTCAATTGTCTGCTGGGAAACACAACAGCGCTGCTTAAGTGCGGCATGTCATGTCATAAAGCTGTTATGTTCGTGTTTTAAAAATATTACTCTGTACAAATAGCGTGGCAGGGACCTTGAATATATTTGCACTTTAGTTTCCAGAAAACTTATAGATTGGAATACTGACTTGGATGATTATTTACTTATACAATTTGTAATATTTAAGGAATTATGTTTTTCTTGCCTAAGTTGCTTTTTCTTGTTCAACTCCGTAGAATTGATGTAATTTATTTAGATTTCCACTCTTTCACTGTGCATTCATTTTTACCATGCCCAATGTACTGTCAGAAAACAAGCCAATTTTTACAAGCCAATTTTTTTTAAAGTAGAACATGAGCCTCTTCTTTCCTATATAAAAAAAAAAAAAAAAAAGAATAAAATGGTCGGGTGAAACAAAATGAGGATGTATTTATTCAGAAGTTCAGGGTTTCAGTGCCGGAAAAAGGCTTACTGACAAAATGTAATCACAGTGGAAGGAAAACAAAGTCTGAGCTGCACAGACCTCGCAGCTATCTGACGGTTGACCGAAGCGTGACGCTGTTACCCGTATAGAGCTTCGACATATCTGTATATTTATGAATGTGTGTGTGTGTGTGTTTGTGTGTTTTTAGGAGTTCGTGGATGTTAGCCCCCCGCAGAGGAACTGGAAGGGGATCGCCATCTCCCTGCTGGTGATCGTGGTGGTCTGCTCCCTCATCAGCATGTCTGTGGTCGTCCTCACACCAGGTACATGTCCACATCAAGACACAGAGATGGTGAAAATGAATATATTTGCGTATCCTGTATATATTTGTGTGCATATTTATATTTTTATATAAAATGTAATCTTTTCTGTGTTTAAAAAATATGTCTTATTTCATTTTAAATTCAAAAGAGCTATTGCTGCTCTACCACGTCCACTTTTAAGACCACCATTATAAAACTATAAATTAATATGTATGTTTATATATAAACATATATCTTATTTACAGTGAGGTTCAGGGCTGGTGAGGCAATGACTTCATCACAGTATCAGTGGCTCTTTGCAGCCATTCTATGATCGCTTAGGACAAGAAACAAGTAACACACATACAGTTGTTGACCAAAAAACACCGTACATTGGAAATGTAGTCTATATAGCAAAAGTGTTAAAACATTTTAGTAGTGACATACGGTGAGACAGGAATACGGTCTTCATGCAGAGCATGCCAGCAGTCAGCCGTCATTGCACAATCTACGTTGAAGTTCAACAGTCCACAGCCTCACTGCAAGTCTCTTCCCGGTATTTTAGAAGTACATGTGAAAATCAAGTTTTTTTTGAAAAAAAAAACAATCTGAAACTGATGAAAAATACCTTTTTGTAGTGCAAATCACTGATAAATATAACCATTTAATAACTTTTTTCATTTTACAATTTTTCTTTCCAAGGTTGGCAAGTGAGGCACGGCCTCTCTTGCCTCCCCTGACTGCAACCCCCCCCAACATACATATATATATATATATATATATATATATATATAATTTTTTTTTAGTTCCCTTTTCCTAACAGCAATTGAATGTCACATGTCAAAGACATAAGGGTTTGCAGACTGCTTTATTGTGTGTTTTCAGTGCACTTGTTTTCCACAATTATACGCTTCGTACTCAACAACAGCTGCACCGAAGCCCGAATGCCTGGATTAAAATGATCCCTGTGTCATATTTGCTGGTTTCTTTCTTCTGGTGTAGAAATGAATATTATTGATTGTCTTTAACCCTCACGGTGTTAATGTGAACATCTGGTGAAATTTAAAAACTAATAAATCCAGTGAGAAAAGGAATTATGTCAAGTCCTTTTCACTTTGCCTATATTAAACGCTATCATGACTTCTTCAGGACTTCTTCAATTGAAATGACTAAAAAGCCCTTCAGCTTTTTATTAATAACATTACAATGATGTTGCCTGTGAAATGTATTTAAAAACAAAATGTACTGGCTTTTGTTATCGGTTTGTTCGCTCGCGACGGAGCTGCACATAATCTTGTTAATTCACCCTGCGTTCATTCAGGACACATTA
The DNA here is from genome assembly GCA_901007705.1 of Fistularia tabacaria. NCBI lineage: Eukaryota > Metazoa > Chordata > Actinopteri > Syngnathiformes > Fistulariidae > Fistularia > Fistularia tabacaria. Next base: position 84,687 of record CAAKHD010037695.1, read on the forward strand.
AATACGTCTTTATTTCATCACCCTTCCACATGTCCTCAGTGTTGTTTTATTCGCTGTTTGAATAAACCGGCATTGGCTTTTCCTTGTCCACAGCCGAGCTCCCCAGCAACAGCAAATCCAAGCTGACCGTGGCGGATCTGTTCAAGCCGGAGTTCACCGTTCATGACCCCGAGGCCACGTGGGTCGGCGGTGAGTCCCCCTCTTTCGGTTTCTTCTTTGAGACTTTCAACAACTATGTGCTGAACATCTTTCCTAAGATGTAAGAAAACACAGGTTCAATTCTGGTGATCGATGTAAGGCCACGGTGTCGGTCGTGCTGCAAGAGCTGTGAGTGGGACGTCTGAGGAAACCTTCGTGACAGAAACTTCCCTCAAAGTTGCTAAAAATGTTCGCTTGAAGTGGAGGTTCTCAGGTCATGGTGAATTCTTTTTGAAATCTTCTGTTGTGGCAACTGGACTTGAATTTCTTCACTTGAAGAAGAAGAAATGCCTTTCTCGTAACATATACATGGAGCACAACCTCAGGGAAAAAACATTTAACCCATCATGGATGCACCATGAGCAGAAGGCAGCTAAGGGACAGCGCCAGGGGAGCTGTTAGGGGTTCAGTGTGTTGCTCAACAACACTTTGACAGGTTAAGAGGAACCGGGAATTGAACCACGAACGTTTGCTTCCATGGACGACGGCTCAAACCCTCATCCTTCTTTAGTTCGAATGGCCTGTTGGGGGGTTTCCAAATATAACTGCCAGGGTTGCGGGCGGGTCTAGGTTATGGTGGCTTGGTCTGTCAATGGAAGAGTTGATCGGCAGAAACTAGGTCTAAGGTCGTTGTTATGCTAATGCAGGTGTCATTCGTTGGGGGCATTGAGACAATCGGGGGGTTGAGAGCCCTCGCCTCTTTCAGGGGCACACCGCCAAAGCCACTGGTTCAGGTATGAGGACCACACAGGGGTCAAGATCAAGAAGAATGAGGTAAAAGCGGTCACCACTCACCTCAACATGACCGACGCCCACATCAAATTCACAAGGGAGGACATCACCACTGACCAACTCCCCTTCTTGGACTGTTCACATCCGACAGGACCGAAGCCTGGACATCAAGAGTTACAGGAAACCAACGCACGCCAACCAGTATTTACTTTTCGACACCCCCCCCCCCCCTTGAGAAAAAACTCGGGGTTATTGGAACTGAACACCACCGGGCCAAGAACATCCTAGCAACAGTGGAAGGCAGCGAGACTGAGGTACAACATATTAGGAAAGCCCTAAGATCCTGTGGGTACCGTAGATGGGCCTTTCAGTTGCCACGACAGAAAATTTCGACAAGTATTCACTTAAAGGTTAAAATTCGAGAGCTGAAACGAGCCAGTATCTTTTTGTGATGGTTGTTATTGGTTAGTGCTTTCGCCTCGCAGCATGAAAGTTCCCGGTTCGATTCTGACCGGGTGGGTTTTTCTTCGGTTTCCTCCTGACGTCCAAAAACGCGCTGTCAGTTCATCACTAAATATTTCTGTCCATGAGAGTGAATGGTTTGTTTCTAAATGTGGCCCTGTGATCGCCTAGCGTCCAGGTTAAACCCCACCTCTCGCCCCAACGACTGCCTGGATTGGCTGCCGGCGAACCGGGAGGAGAATGGGATAGATGATGAATGAATGATCTTAGAAAACGCTTTTTGAGCGACTGTGTGGTTGTTTAAACACAATTCTTGCAGAGTCCCTTTGTTTTGAACATCAGTGTTTCCTTTAATAAAGGGATGAAAGAGTTGAATCAATGGTCAGTGTCAATCTGACTATGTTTTTAGCCTGGTGACGATGAACACACACAGCAGGAACACTGAAGATATTCAACCACGATTGGTAGAAATGGCCAGTTGGATTTCAACGTTTATTCTTTTGCTGTAACAAAAGAATTTTTCCGCCATGCGGATCGATTTTTGTGGGATTATCTAACGGCAATGTCAAAGGTCAGGGGTAGAGTTACCACACAGGACATGCTTCGACATGGTATGGTATGTGACGGTCAAAGGTCGCGGTCAACGTTACACAGCAAGCCAGCTTTTCATCTTGACATCGAGATGGTTGTTGATGAAGGGATTTTCTCAGGGATTTTCTCTTCGGGTTGTTGCCTCCACAGCGCATCGGGATCCAAACAGAGTTGATTTTTAGTGCTTATTTAAGTATTCCTCCACAATTAGTGCCACTAAGTTCCTGTTCCTCCCCTTCCCTCCAGTTCATGGAACTGCTGCCCATTTAAACTGCGCTGATGGTCGCACCTGCGCTCCGTGAATTAACACACTAAGCTTCACTCAAATGTCTTTTTGCACTGCCATCATTGTTCATATTTCTAATAATGTTTACTATCATTATTTCTTGTCAATACATATCCAAATGCACTGCGGACAGCAAAGGAGGAATTTCACTGTACAGGGAAACACGTTTTTTACACTGCATGTGACAATAACCGCTTTGAATCTTGAATTTGGAATCTTCTGAGTTCAATTTGGTGGTGATCTTAAGACCTGCGGATTTATGCTCCAATCTTTTACTTTGAAAATGTGACCATTCCCGTGTTTGCATTTGGCTTCCAGTCCTACTCGATATGCTTCATCCTGCTTCCATCCCCTGAAAAAAAAACAAAGACCTCTGAGGTTGTCTTTTTGTCAGGACAGGAAGACGTGTCTTGAAACCTTTAAAAATCTGCTCGGGTTTCGCTCGAAGGACAAAAACAGTCTGGAGGGGCCGCAGTGGGCTCCATCAGCCAGAACACGGCAGAGGCTGCGGCGGAGAAATTCGGCCATGTAGCAAAATTGACAACGTGTTGAAATCGTGAGAGGTCAAAGGTTGAAATTATTTGGCATTTCAGTTTTTCAGCAATTCCCCCATAAATCCACATCATCAGACGCATGGAGGAAGTCTTGGTAAGTCGGTATTAGTCAAGGAGACACTCCGGATAAACCTTTCCAACAAGTAACATCTCTTGAAAAGGTCGGCTCGTTCAAGAGGGTGTCGTACATTTTCATATCGAATAAAGACTGAACTATATCCCAATAATAATTAAATCTGCATCAAACATCAGACTGAACACGCAAAACACTACAAAGAACATAAACGCTGTTTTCAGCCTCAAAGAAACACCGTCACTCTTTACACGATGGGAACAAAACTGTCAAACACAAAAGAAAATGCTTTGAGATAAAATCAAACATTTGAAAAGGTGCCTTTAGAATAACAAATGCATATTTACATTCACTCCCTTTTAAATCCAAGGGATCTGAAAGAAATAGCAATCCCCCCCCCCCCCCCCCCCCCCCCCCCCCCCACCAACACACACAAAACCAACACCCTCATTCATCATTTTAT
>CAAKHD010037695.1:107350-169252 GCA_901007705.1 Fistularia tabacaria
GAGAAGAGAAATCCAGGTGGTGCGCGTGTGTGTGTGTGTGTGTGTGTGTGTGTGTGTGTGTGTGTGTGTGTGTGTGTGTGTGTGTGTGTGTCCCTAACATTTTCATTCATGTGTGCGCTGCTGGGAATTACAAATGATCCTGGTGGACAGACAGCTGGGCTCAGAGCGACGAGCTAATGAACTGACAGACTCTGAATCCCCGGAGAAATGGAAATCACAGAAGGGGGGGTGTGACGCTCTTTTCTTCTTCTTCCTCTTCTTCTGACGCTGCTGCTTCCTGTTTTCTTAGCACTCCCAACCCCCCACACACACACAAAAAAAAAAACCCAAAGGAATCCAACCCATTTTCTCATGACTGACCTCTACCGCTGATTGATGTCGTTATTAATTTTCATACAAAATGTGGGGCAGTGCTAAACTACTTTATTGCATTCATAAACTACAAGCGCGCAGCTCGTCCTCAGCCAAGGTCCGTAATATTTCCCGGGAAATTTATGAAAATGTCCCAATCTAAAATCTAATGGCTTCCTCCCCGGACCGTTCGTCACCATAAGTTTCAGGAACAGTCGACAGGCAGTATTTTCCACCGTCCTGCTGACAGACAGGTGAACTCCTCGATAGAGGTAATTATGATGAGACCATAGCTTGAATCAGTGCCCAAAACCCAGGAATAAACTCCTCATTTTTTTGGCAGTTGTGGACATCTAACCTCGGAACATGACAATTATAAGGATGTATTACCGGTTAATATGGTACGTCGACCAGCTGTTTATCATGTGTTGGTGGAAAACGTCTCGCATCAGAGCAGTTGCGGTTGGATCTGACTAGAACACCCACTCTTGCGTTTATTCTTGGGAGTGACAGAATTTCTCCCATGAAACCATCTATTCTGAGCCCTTCAGATTGCTTCTCGGACGTTTACTGGTCGGCCTTTCCCGCTGACAAAGACGAACCTGTTGCTTTCGGACTCGCACTAAGCCTTCGGTTTCAAGTGATTATGGGATTGACAGTGGAATTTTCTAATGATGGCCGGCTTTATCAGCGCTATTTCACGGGGTGCGAGCGGAGGAGGTTACTGTGACCACAAGACCCCAATACTCATTACCACAATAACATTGTCACGACAACGTTATTCCTGTACTTTCCACCAGTGTGTAGTTCAGGGTTTGTGTGTTTTTGGCCTTGAATCTCCAATAAAAGGATACCTCTGTTTCTGAATGTTTCTCATCAATTGACTTCTTAAGCCAATCCACCGATGCAGAAAACGTTCAGCTCTTGGAGTGACATAACGAGACACTCGTCCTTGTGCCACAGGCCGTGACAACTTCCTTAATGTTTGCCACTTTTTTTTTTTTCCCATTGCGGATCAAATCAAATCTTCTGCCTGGTTTTACTTCAGCAAATATAGAGGCCTCCACCACAGAGAGAAGTCATGATCTGTTGAATTTCAGCACTTCCCTGAGGTTTCCTTCGTCTTGTACATAGAATTATATATATATATATATATATATGTGTGTATATATATATATATATATATATATATATATATATATATATATATATATGTATATATATATATATATATATATATATATATATATATATATATATATATATATATAAATAAATAACAAAAAACAAAATACACTCACAAACTTAACCTTTGCTTTAATTAGATGTGGTGACTTTTTTAATTCCCCTCGTCGGTTCACTTGTTCTTTGCGAAGGCCGTGACCTTTTACACGAGCAGTTGCCTGCGGTGCCATTACTGTTTTTCTTTTTTTTTTTTTCCCCGGCAGATTCGGAGGTGGTTTACAGGAACCGAGACGGCCACGTCATCAAGTTTAACTTTGCCCTGAATGAGACAGAGGTCATTCTGAGCAACAGCACATTTGTAAGTCTATCCCCTGAAGCTTGTTTATTTTATTTCATGTATTCATGTTTCATTTTTAGAAAACCTATCGTTTGCTCTGAAATGCTGCAATGTTTTAACTGCTGTAGTGAATTAGGAGATGGCAAGTTTTTGAAGGTGAAGAATTAAGTAAATGATTCTGAGGATGAAGGAAGAAAAAAAGAAGGCTAATGGGATTGAACAGAATACATTCAATAAAGACGCTCCTTCAGGAAAGGCGGTGTTGAAAAGTTCCTCAGGCTAATATTATAATAACCAAACCTATCCGGACTTTACCTACTTTAAATCCATCTTACTTGTTACTTCAATTTGCTTTATATTAATATATTTCCAAGAACTTCCCAGCACTGTAAATCCATGCATGATTAAAATGTTCCACTTTTTCTGTACTACATGCAGTTCAGTTACGGCTGCACGAGACCGGAAGTGGCCTCCAATGTGATAGCTTTTTGTTTGTATTTTGTATGTAAGTATGTAACACATCCATGCGTTTACCACATGCAGAAAAAAATTGACAGTATTTTTTTTTATCATTCAGGTCTGTTAAACAAAAAAAAAAACAAAGAACCCCCCTTTGGGGGGTGAACCAAAGGGGCCCCCCTTTGGTTCAGATCTCCACCTCCTCCGGTGATAACAACTGAGACTCTGTTTCTGACTTTAACCATTCTTTTTCAAACCCATGCTTGGAAACCGGCAGGTCACGGCAGAGCGGCTCCTCGTCCTCTGTTGTTCTTCTCGTACAAAATCGGAACTTTACAAGCTTCTCTTTCTTCGAGCTGCACAAACGCTGCTGCTTGATGTTTTTTGCTTTCAACTCAATTTTTATTTATTTTTCCTCAATATCAATATGACAGGTACATGTACATTTTCCCCTTTTATCAGCTGTACATATTTTTGTGTTTCAGATAAGCGTAAAAGTGTTATCAATTCCCTAATGAAGTCAGATCTAAAAATATAGAATGAGATGACATTGTATTCGATAAATAAGTAGGAAATAGTAACAGAAATATCGGGGAGGAAAAAAACTAAATAAATAAAAATCCACTCCACATAGGTACTGTGAAAGGATAGAAAGTTGAAATAGATATGCAATTTGCTCCATCTGGTATATGTCTCATACTTTTTGGATCCGTATATTGTATGTCGGGGAATCCGGTTTTAACCACCTGATAGTTATGCTTTTTAAAGCTGCCGTGAGCAATATTTTTCGGAGGTACTTTTCATCCTTTCTGTCTATGCCCATCGGGTTTGCTCCTCATAATGCAGTTTTAGGGCTTTGTTGAATGTCCAGATTGAAAAATGCTCCTTTCAAAATAGACTTAGCTTGATGCGTTTGAAGCAGTTTGCCTTCCTGAGCAGGGTGAGGTGCGCAATTCCTCTCTGGTCACCATTCCAGTGGTTCATCCAGGAGACAGCACTCAGCAGAGGGGAACGCTAACCAACCCCATCCCTGCTTCCTTTTATTAACTAGTTTTAACGTTTATTGACTAACTATTTAAACCACTTTGACTAACAGAATTCTGCATCTTTAGCAGCAGCAATATGGGTTATTCTCAACATTCGATTTCCTACTCAACATAAAATCTAAGAATTAATGGACCGCATTATTAACAAAGCAAAGTAAAACACACAACATTACGGTTCTAATGATTATGAAACTTTTGTCACCAACTGCACAGCCCGCTGCTGTAATTTGATATAAATCAGTTCTCAGCGGATCTCGAGGTAGAAATTCTGAATAAAACTTTGCTTTGTATGACGTCTGCAGGCCTTCTGATGCAGATACAGATCCACGCAGGCATACAACTCACCCGTGTTAACTTTCTCAGTTCAAATTTTGCACAGTGTTTCATTAATTTACTCCAGATCGATGCCAAAATACAAACGCAATTTTAATGGAGAAGACAGCAATAATAAATAAAGCTTTTGTGTGACAGGAGATGAAGGAAAGTACCTGGTGGGATTTATTGTCCTATACACCGAATTACAAGGTGTAGTTACAAGAGAGTGATGGTGGTTGTATGAATAACCTTCATAGCTGAGTGTTCTTTGTGAATGGGATTTCTTAGTCTCCATCCACCCAAGCGTCTGCTTCCTCTTAGCACTGAGGTTTTTGTTTCCCGTCTCCTAACATCATTGTGAAGCTCCTTCAGATGTCAGAGGGCGAGGGGATGCTTGCTGAGATCTCCTCCCACATGTCCTTCAACAGACCCAGGAAAGAGATGTCCTCCCGTCTCCATAAATTACACGTTGCCTTTTTTTTTTCACCTTCTGTAACAACAACCACTAGCTAAGCAGAAAAAACAAAAAAAAAGACCCTGTCTTCTTCCTGGTAACTGTGGAATAAGACCGCCGAGCCGAGGCTACTGGGCCACTGCCTACTGCCCTCCTCCAGGCCACGAGTGCCGACCCTCTGATCGATTCATCAGTGTTTTCCTCAAAACCGCCTTAAAACATACCTCAGGATTACAGCTTGGTGCGGTGGTCACATAGTGCACCCTTAAAAATAGCAGGAGTTTGGCCTTGACATCATGAAATCGCTCTTCTCCGTCCACCGGACTTTAGATCATCAAAAGAAAGGCAGGACAAATCCTTATTTTCAAACAAAAGACTGGGCTCATCAGCACTTCACCTGCGGAATGGAAAAACAATATCTTCTCAACCCGTCCGCCTCATGCCCCCACCAGCTGTCTGCACTGTAGGTCATTTAATCTCCTCACCTCTGAATCATTGCAGATTAGTTTACCTGCTGAATGCAATCTGTCACAGAATGCTCCCCTCTCACGTGATCTCTGCTGACGCTTGGCTCCGTGCAGCTGTTACCATTCAACTCCTGAGGAATATGAAGTGATCTCAGTGGGCTCTGTCGGATATATTCATTAATACTCCTAAGAATGCCCTTTTTTTTTTTTTTTTTTTTTTTTACTTTTGTATTTGTTTGATTGTTTTATAAGAGGATTCGGAGATGGAGAACCTTTGGTAAGCCTGACAAAAACCAGATGGCCTTAGGAGAAAGTTACAGGAGCAAAACTCTTTTATTTTGTCTGTTATTTATTAGTGTTTCCTCTCGCGTTTAATTGAAGGCCAAACTGCTTCATTGCGGAAAACAAATTGGGTCAAGGTGGCTGCCACTCTGCTACTAGTTTGAAAGCGCTGCGTACAGTATGTACTCGTTTAAATGAATGAGAAGATGAATGAGCTTTATTGCCATTGCTTTTCATGTGACCATTGCTGACGGAACGTGACTGCGTTCACGTGCTGTTAAAGCACCCGAATCAAACACCGGAAACTACTCTTTCTTTTTTAAGGTCTAATAAATCCCTCATTTTCAGTGCAACACAACAGAGGCCGGATGTTTTTCAATACGTGTCCACCCCATCTTCCCACAAATGTCAAACACCTGACATGGTCCCCTTGTGGTTTAATGGCCTTTAGTTGCTAAATTAGTTTTTGCTCGCTGCATTTTCTTAGAATTGTCATGGGAGGAGAGATGGATGTGGATGTTGGTGACTTGGCAAATATGAAACCATGAATGGTGCAGAGCATCACTCCTGTTTCTAATTTCTTGGGAGATTTATACTCGTGACAACTTGTTCTTGTTAATATGATTTCCATTAATGATAGTTTGTAGAATCAATGCAAGTGAAACTGAAGTTTCACAGCCACATGTTTTTTTCAAGGGGGAGTATAAGATACTTAAACACATTGCAGTCAAATGTTCAATGGTCCTGAAGGGCAAAATAGAAATATATCATTATTTCACGAAACATTTTCAAAAAACATGACAAATGTTTCAGTGTTGCCTGAAATCTTACTGTTTTCTGTAAATATGCTTTTATGAGAAATGCAATTTTCCCAGAAACAGATATTTGTTATCTTCCTCAAAACCTGCTTTTTTAAATGTTAAATTAATTCGGGGAAGGAGCCTAAGGTTGACCAGGAGGTTGAGAGGTTCTGGCTAAGTCGGGCTCGCCTCGATGCACGGCTCGGGCTCTGGAACCAGGCCTCTGGAGAGGGGTTGGACGCTTTCCACTCCGGAGTTGCCCCTGGTGAGAGGTGTCGGGCTTTTGCGGGCATATCGATTGTCTGGTTATGTGGATGGATTCTGACTGCAGCAGTTCAGAGTACCCAGCCTTTTTGGGGTCCCTGGAGGGGCTGCTAGGGAGCACTCCTGTTGGGGACCTCGTCGTCTTACTGGGGGACTTCAACGCTCACGTGGGCAGCAACAGAGAGACCTGGAGAGGCTTGATCGGGGGGGGGGATGGTCCCCCCCGATCTGGACCCCAGCGGTGTTCTGTTACTAGACTTCTGTGCTAGTCACTGACTGGCCATAACGAACACCGTGTTCAGACATAAAGGTGTTCACATATGACCATGGCAGCGGCACACCTTAGGCCATAGTTCAAAGGTCGTATCATCGGCATTGAGGCCGCATGTCTTTGACACTTGGGTGAAGAGGGAGGCGGCGGAGATGTCAACTGATCACCACCTGGTTGTGAGCTGGCTCCGATGGTGGGGGAGGACGCTGGCCAGACCCGAACGCATTATAAGGGTCTGTTGGGAACATCTGGCAGAGTCCCCAGTCAGAAAGAGTTTTAACTTCCACCTCAGGCAGAACTACAACCACGTCCCGGGGGAAGCTGGAGGACATTGAGTCTGAGTGGGCCGTGTTCCTTGCCTTCATTGTGAGGATGCAGACGGAGCTGTGGCAGTAAAGTGGTCTGTGCCTGCCGAGGCGGTCACCCCAAAACCTGTTAGACAACTCTGGGGACAAAGGTTGCTCTTCTCCTCTGGGTTCTGCAGACGGGGCAGCGGAGTCTGCGGCCTGAGGGGAGGGCTGGATGTAAGGGATTGATCTTCGAGTATATTTTTGGCTGATTTTAAGATTTGACTCACATAGAAGCGGGAGAGAGGTCTGAGGGGTCGGCCTCTTACTTTGGAGCACACCAAGGCGTTGCGCTCCAGGTCATTCCTGTTGTGTTGGGTGATGGAATGGAACCAGCAGGTGAAGGAGAATGTCATTCCATTCTCAATGAAGGCGTAATAGAACATGGTTAGGATCGAGCTGCTAACCCCAAACTTCCTGAGCAGGTACTGCCGCTGGTGACACTTCCTGATGATTTCCTCTCTGTTAGAGGAGAACCTCACGAAGTTGTCAAGGACAGTGCACAGGTATATTTATGAACGGATCTTCTAGGCGCAACCAGTTTGTTGAGGGGATCTGGTTTGGTGACCTCAGGATTGGATGTCTGCTCTTTGCAGATGATGTGGTTCTGTTGGCCTCATCGGACCGTGATCTCCAGCTCTCGCCGGAACTGTTCGCAGACGAATGTGAAGGGGTCAGGATGAGGATTACCACCTAAAATCTGAGACCACGGTTCTCAGCCAGAAACGGGTGGAGTGCCCACTCGGGGTCGGGAAGGAAGTCCTGCCTCAAGTGGAGAAGTTCGGGCATCTCGGGGTCTTTCTCATGGGGGAGGGATTGAACAGGATATCGACAGGCGGATCGGTGCGGTATCAGGAGTGATGCGGACTCTGCACTGATCTATCCAGGTAAAGAAGGAGCTGAGCCGAAAGGCTAAGCTCTCAATTCACCGGTCAATCTACGTTCCTCCCCTCACCTATGGTCACGAGCTGTAGGTCATGGCCGAAAGAAGAAGGTCACAGATCCAAGCAGCTGAAATGAGCTTTCTCCGCAGGCTCTCCGGTGTCCCTTAGAGATAGGCTAAGGAGCTAAGGCTAAGGGTGGGGGCTCAGAGTAGAGTCGCTGCTCTTCCGCGTGGTGAGGAGTCACATAAGGTGGCTCGGGCATCTGGTTAGGATGCCTCCCTGGTGAGACGTTCCAGGAAGAGGCCCAGGGGAAAACCCGGGACACGCTGTAGGGACTATATCTCTTGGCTGACCTGGGAACGCCTCAGGATGCCCCAGAAGAGCTGAACCAAGTGGTTGGGGAGAGGAAAGTCTTGGCCTCTTGGTTGCCGCTGCTGCGCCCCCACGACCAATCCCAGATAAGCGGTGGGCAATGGATAGATGGGCTTTCAGAAGAAATGTTTATTTGGGTTCCTTTTCATCGAAAATGTTCTTTTCCACTAAAATTCTTAAACAAAAAAGTCTTGCTGATTTTTGTTGCTGTAGTTATTTGCGCTGTCTTGTTACACCCGCAACCTCTATGTCACATATCATTGGGATATTGTTTGAATAATCACCTGCTACCACAACCACTGGAATCCATTTATTGGTTCAAAGCTAGCCCACACATTTGGCAAGGAATAGAATCTGAATCAGAAAAAAAAATCATTTGTCCCCGAGGGGCAATTGGAGGGCACGTGGGTTAGCAGCATCACATTGTAAACAACAATAAATATAAGGGTAAATATAAGAAAATATAGGTAAAAATCAATAACTGGACAGAACTGTGCAAATTGTACCAGAGGTAAGAGCCTGTGAAGTCAGCTACGCTCTACATTTATATAATAAATACAATAATATGTAAAGTTTTGCTCACACTCCAGCCAAATGTGGTAGAAATCTCTGTTTGGTTCCATAAGTCATCCTGCATTAGATCCTAGTTTTTATTTCTTGGAGATAAGAGCATCTTCATGAATACGTATTTATCAACAACTTGGAGCTCATGCTATCTTGATTCATTGATTTAAATACATTTTCTACACATTACTTTTTGTAATTGTTGTCCTCCCTCCCATTTTTTTCTGTTAAGAAAACATTTCCTCACTCCCTCTCGGTTCGATGTAGTGGGGGAGCGATTGTTGTATTTCTTCTTCCTAGCTGTATGGCGTCCTCTGTGTAAATCACAAAAGGAATGAATAAAAAAAATAAATCATTTCGAAGTTTGAAATGTGCCATTTAATTAAAGACTTTGATTATCGCCTCCCCTTTTTGTTTTCAGGTGGCTTTTAAGGTGGCAAAATACTCTCTATCTGCTGATCTGAAATACGCTCTCTTCGCCTACGACGTTAAGCAGGTAAGGCTCGGCATAAAATGCACATTTATGTAGACGTTGTGGTGTACCTGATTGTGTGCTTCCTCACAGACACATGAGCAGTGAGGATCATCGTCAATGTTGTCAGACATTCTCTGTGTGTTTTGTTTATTTCTTGGCAAAGCTGTCATTTACGTTGCTCTGCTGCAGAATGCCCTGAAGCACTGTCACTCAGAAGACTAACCCTTCTACACACACAAATGCACATATGAGGAGAGAGAGAGAGAGAAAAGAGAGAAGGAAAGAGAGGGAGATTGAGAGCATTCATGGTGGTGCATTGTATCTGTCGATGATTTCTACTTCTGTTTCAGTCGAAGCCGCACTATCAGTGCTATGTAGATTCAAGATCTTGGCTTCGCAGTAGAAAGAGAGACACGTGGGCCGACAGACTGCTGCCTTATTTAATTACATTTTTTTGTTCAGAGAACCCCCTCACAGAGTCTACCAAAAGCGTTGGAAACGTGCTCTATCAGGTTTGGTTGCCTCCGTCTGTGCTAAAATCTTCAGAAGAGATGCTTCCTGGATATTCAAAGCCTGGCAGTATTGCAAATAGCTTGCTGCTTGATGTTGAAGGTGGATTAAATGGATTCTCCCTACATATCCATCATCGCGGGAAAGCTGAAAAGATACTACACACAGCGTTACAGTCCTCGGCTAAAGCTACATTGCGACTTCGCCGGCAGTTTGTTTTGATATACTCTGTATGTCTCTTCAAATACAGATAGAAGTGATATGCTCCTATCACAGGAGCCACAGGCAGACTTTTAACCCTCACCTGTTTTGTCTGTGGCTGTTTCATGCCTCCCCTTTCTTGTTCTGTGGCTCAAGAGCAGGGCAGCGATGCCAAATCAGTACGGGCAGGCCGGACCTCATTCCAGACAATTCATGACGCTACTTTAGGTTTTCAAATGTAGGGTTCTAAGAACTGCGCGATGTGACACGTGCATGGTTCGGAGCCCAGCGAAAGTGCTTTCTGATCTTCCATCTCACCGATACCGGAGTTTCCTCTGAAGATTGTCCTCATTCTTGATTTTTTTTTTTTTTTTTCCGTTCTTTTTTGCTGCTACAATTGAATTTAATGATCGGTACAACATCCTAAGCAAGAGGGAAGGGTAAGAAGTTAACAAGGCCAGATTTTGTGACAGGGCTTTTTTCCTCAATAGTCTTTTTCAGTCATACTGGCGTCTGCTCATAGCAGCTTCCTCTAAAAACCCAGTGGCTTGCAACCATAACCGCAAAATACAGGTGTCTGGATCGAAGGACCCAGTCGGCGACGACAATTGACTCACCGATACGAGAATGATTTAACTAGCAGTTCCACTTCCCAAACTAAAGCCCCAATCCAACACAAAAGATGATGGAATGAGCCTCAGCCTTTGTCTTTCCATAAACCTGGTGAGAGTCTCAAAAACTGCTATCAGATCAGAATGAAGGCAAATTCCATTGTGTTTCTTATTCCTTGCTTGTAATATAAGATAAGATAATACTTTATTGATCCCCATAGGGGAAATTCTGGTGTTGCAGCTGCAACAATAGGAAAAAAAAAAAAACTGCTCATGAATGACCGTGGCAACAGGAGAGAGAGTTTATTGACATGGCGACGCATCGGCTCGGGGTTTAAATCGTCCATTCCTATGAATTTCAATTAAGTCTCAATGATGTCCAATAATTCACAGCCAAGATGTGTCTTGAGAAACCAGCTGAGATGCAATCAGTTTTCCTTTATTTTGTTCAAAGCTGTTTAAATCAACTGTGTTTTTCTTTGAAATTGCATTTATTTTTAGCATCAATCTTTTTTTTCGTGATCATTCTGATACTGTGTTGTTGACTGACTGCAGCCTGCTACGAAAGGAGAGAGCAGAAGATTCCCCTTTTTTTCTTCCTTCACATTTAAACGGGTCCCGTTTCGGGGCTTCCTTTTCCCCACTTTACACATTATTGACAACTGCACACACACACACATACACACAACAACACACACACACACACAACAACACACGCACACACATAAACTTTATTTCTTTATACTTTATCTTATCTTGTCCTTTTTCCCATGCTCTTTCTATTCATATCCATGTGCTTTTGTTGTCTAAGGAGCACTTTCTTGTTTTGTGTGTCATGAAAGCACAAAATTGGTGTCGGCTCGAGTTGAAAAGATTAGCGTCGGATAATTCGTGTAATTCAGAGTGGGTGGCAGTGCTGATGCGCGCCTGTCAGAGCGTCCATCAACTGTCTATGAAGTCACAAATATATGCTGCTTGTCTGAAAACCAACTGCACCACCTGCACTCAACAGACAGAGGTGGATGGATTTGCATCTCCTTTCCATTCTTTTGTGGTGCTGCTTTAACTACCTCGTGGTGTATCTTTGGATTTATATGTTCAGTTATCCACCATTGTGTTCTCACACCCAAGGTTTTTGCATTGATTTTCAGCTCTGTTTGCGAACAGAAGGATCCAGAAGCATGTACAAACCAGGGGAGTACATCTTTCCACCTGAAGGCAGCTTAAATCTACATTGTGACCAGGAGGAGGTTTATCCTTGCCTCAACAATCATTTATAAACACATTGATTTCTGACATTATTTTTCACACATCACATCACATCACTTCTTCTTCCCAAATGAATTGATTGCACTCTGTCCGTATTTATTGCCACAGCAATGGGGGCCCCCTCAAGGTGTGAGCAATAGTCACCACAGTCTGAGATTTTTTAGTTGTTCTCAATTGAATTTTTTTGCCGGTTACTGCACCGCCGTGCATGAAGAGAATCAGCTGTGCAAATTTATATGCAATCGTAGCTCTAGGTAAGGGGGGGAAAAAAGAGAGACCGAAAAACTCTTAACTTTTGCAGGGGTAGGGAAGTTAAATATAAATATTCAAGATGGTTGGTTTGATTTTGCCGTTTGAGATGACATGATATCATTTTTCAACACGTTTCAACACGTTTCAACACGTTTCAACACGTTAAAGAAGAATCTACGACAGATGGTTGTCATAGTGATGTAATATCAACTCAAAGACAGATGTGAACAGACAGACAAAGAATAAGAAGAATAAATGTTATCTGAGCAAAAAGAGATACCGATGATGATTCGTCATAATGCAAATAATGATATTTTAATCGGTGAGATTATAACCCGAGTCCTTGGAGGCATTTGATATGTCTGTGTAGAAACTACGTAGACCCGACAGAGCTTCTGGTTATAGGCTGTAGTTCCCTGTAGCGTTACAAAACTCTTGGTCACTTTCAGGGGAAAAAAAAAAAAAAGAAAAGATGGATGAAACCAACAAGCTGAAATCCTTTAGAGTGTAAATTTTCTCGAAAAGCACACTTGAGTGACTGTTCTGACTAAAACTGACTTTTTTGATTGAACTTTTGACCGCTGGATGTTTCCATGGTGGCTCGCTGATCAGAGCAATCCTTGGTCCTGCACACTCACTCCTTGCGAGAAGCAAGTGCATTAAGGACGTTTGATCCATAGCAACAACCTTTTAATTGCAACCAAGTATAAAACCCAGAACGTCTGCAGCTGCAGGTTTTCAGGTTAGACCATTTCATGAAAGGTTACTATATGCTCAATTATCTTTAATATTGCAAGTATTTAATTTTCCAAGTCCCCCCCCTTCCCTACTTATAGAGATGAGTGTTCATAATAGCAGTCATAAACTGCAATAAAAAATGAATAAAAGAGCAAACGCGATAAATAAAATAACAAAGCCGGCGACAACAGTCAGATTTGGAGTAAGCGGCAAAAGAGCGAGTGGCTCTGTGAGGACCGATAAGATCCAGCAAATAAAAGAACAGAATGAAAACTAATCCCAAATGAAGCGCCGGCACAATAACACACACAGTATGTTAATGTGTATCAACACACAGTGCAAAGAATGGATGAATGTTGACACCCTCATCACATACAATGAGGCTTTGTGTCCAATGACCTCTGGGTTTCCTCTGGGCGCCGCAGCAGCTGTTTGTTTATTCATCCTTCATCTTTCAGCGTTCAACAGCAACATTTCAGGCTTTCAAGGCGTTTGGAAGGACATGTTTTGGGATTGTATTTCCCTTTCTGCAATAAATCATATTTATATAGTTATCTGCTACTGAAACCCCACTCCATCATTGCGACTCTCGGAAATCGGCCTGGTGTTAATGAGGAAACAGCTGTAAGATGTCCGCTGAGGCTCCGCTGCCGCGTCACATCTGGGTTATCTTATCGCCTCCTGGGATCGGAGATCAGGACTTTGAGTTCCGAAATAGGGGGCATTCGAAAGGCGGCAGAAGATGAAGGTTTGCTTGGGATCTAGTCATGCAAAATGACAAAGGTTGTTTGCCGACCTACAAATATGAACGTTTACGAGTAAATTGCTGGAGTACCTTTACTTTACAAAAATATCACGCATTGTCTGTTGGGTGAGGATGGGTAAAGCCCATTCAAGCAAATCAAGTAGATTTATGTCATTTATGTCAGTTACAAGTGACTGCCTGTCACCGACTAGTCTAAAATACTTGCTATTTTTCAAAGTATTACTTTACTTGGATTATGTCAATGGAAAGCAATTACTTACATTCTGCCGAGACGTTTCTGTTTTTTTTTTTTTTCTGAAAGTCTCTTTACATTTGGATTGTGTCCAAAGTAGCAGAATCCCTTAAACTTAAAAAGTAGGACAAACACAAGATGTTTCTTTTATGTACTCTCATAAAGTGACAACAAACTGACAGCAGAGTCGGTGAAAAAGTGAGTGGAAAGAACGCTTTCAAAAAAGGGAAAAAAAAGGGTTTCGTTGAGAAGATCAAGCTGTGGAAAATAAAGCCCCACTTTGGAAATCAGATAAGTTGATGTCAATAACAAAAAAATAAATAAATCTAAGAAACAGATTGTCATGAAGAACAAAAGTAAATAGGCCAAACAAGTCAAAAATTTTGTTTTTATCTGTAGAGGAAGTCTGTTATAGATCTGCTGGGGTCTGGACCAATCGCAGACCAGACACGAACATCAAATATATTTACTGAACGTCTCTCCAGCGTGATGAGTTATCATTTTACCTTATTTCTCTTGCTCCTCTGTTACTTTTTTCCCTTTAAGCACTTTTAAAACCATTTGCAGTTGAGGTAATTTTGAGTCGATTTTTTTGAAGTACTGTCTTGCCAGAACTGTTTCCTTCTCAATCATCTGAAACAAAACAAAGGAAGCACCTCCACACATGACAATGACCTGTTTCTGGATGTAGTAAAGTTGTGTATCACAGCATTTGGATGAAAAAAAAAAATCCCCATCAGAACATTTCATATCATATATCGAATAAATTACCCTTTTTTAATGGATTAATCAATGACAGAAAAACATAGATGTAGGCATAAACTGGAGAGTTGGACTTTATGCAGGAAGGAGTTTCACAGGAGCACCTCCACCCTCTGTTACCACCTCAACGCAAAACATGTGCAAGCTAGCATGCAGGTGGATAATGCTAATTCAGTACAAGCGCGTTGCTTGGCAATGTTAGCTTTACTGCAGGAGCGATAACAGCATTGTCGGTAGGAGAAGGCAGAGTCACCGGTCAGCTCTCGACTACTTATCGGGGTTCGGATTTAGAGGCAGAATGTCTACAGTTGAAATAAAATGAGCAATTTACTGCCGGGGTGGGCCGTGGAAAAACCTCCTCTCCGTGGTAGAAACAAAGGCGTACCAGGAGGCGCTGCGGATTGATTCAGCTAATGGTAATTATGAACTGCTGTCCAGAAAGAGGACGTCAAAACAAATCCAGCAGCTATGTGAGGGAGAAAGGGAAGTACAACAGGTCCTGTTGAGGAGAAACACGAATGTGTTTTCTGCACCAATTATTGGTCTGTGTCGTAGACTGGTGGGAAAATAAAAAAAGATTCGGAAGTTTATTCTACGGCAATGCGAATCATTTGATTGATTCATATAACAAACCAAACTTTATTTTTCTAAGTGTCAATTATTGAAATGCCATGAAAAAGTGATTATATTGATTAATTCATTGCAAAGCCACAATCAGTTACATTAGTTTTTTTCTTTGGTGTAATATGTTTTGTAGGCATATGTATATGCTAAGCTAACCCACTGTCATGGCTCTGCAAGGAGCTGTAGAGAGGAAGAAAAACAAATTTGAAAAATGAAATGACAAAAATAATTGAAAAAAAAAATATCCAGTGTTCAGAGTTTTGATATTCAGGTCTTAGAAATAAAAATCAGTCGTCGTCAAAAAAATCATTATTTCAGTGAAAAAAAGAAAGGTAACTTTTGGGGGAGAAGCTGTGAAAAGGAACGTGAAGAAGAAACATTTTGTTTGATATATGATTCTAAGCTGATTGAAAGTGCCAGAATTTTTTACATCTATTATAAAGTGTTGTTTCCTGTTTTGCATGTTTAAACAAAGCTGATTTCTGGTCTAGATTCCCTGTCACGTGTAAATGTTAAGCGCCACTTTGCTTCCTGGACTAGGGCTGGCATTGCCGCGGGCCATCAGGTCGATCACTGTTAGTGATTAACTCCGCTCTCTTTGCAGATGTATAGGCACTCCTACACCGCGTCCTACATTGTTTACAACATATATACACGGTAAGTGATGTGTTTTAACACCTTTTGCATCCTGGCTGGATTATTTCAGCACCTGATGCACGTACGTGGTGGCTTTCGACAGCAGATGGTGGTGGTTAATATTTATGTGTGTGCATCAGGGAAGTTTGGGAACTAAACCCTCCGGAGGTGCAGAATGCGGTGCTCCAGCACGCAGCCTGGGGAAAACAAGGACAACAGCTGGTGAGGCTGAAATCTGTGTGTGTGTGTGTGTGTGCGTATTTAATCTATTCTCTCTATCGCCTCCCCATCTTCTACTCTCTTGGCTTTCTTTTTTATGAATTCATGCAGCATTGTATTTGCCAGAGGGATTTGATCCAACAACAATCTGCTGCGGTGTGGGTTTTTTTAAATTTTACTCTGGAGTTCCTCCCTCCTTTCATTGGTTGGGTCAAACTTTGCGCCTGCCGTCACCTATAATTTTACTCTGCCTATTTTCATGAGGCAGAAATTCTGCAACAGACCCCCCAGAATGGAACAAGACAGTTTTTCTTGACTTGGCGGCATAAAATTTCCATTACTGGAGTAATTTCAGGCAGAGAGCAGCAGACCCTGTAGGGTAAGTAAGGATATAACAGCAAAATGTTCGAGCACCATTAGCAAGACCATAACACAGCAATTCAGGAAGCGGTGGTTAAACTAAATAAAATTGAAATCTTGCTTTACATGTATAATATTTGACGAAGACCAATTCCGTTTGAGCGAGAATCTGAGCAGCAGGAAAATCTCCCTTTTTAACAGAACTTTAGAAGAAAGCTGAAGCGCAGATGGACATCTGCCTCGATCGTGGCCTTGAGGAGACTCCAAATCGATAAAGCTTCAGCATTCGCTCACTCCCAATTTTCATCGAGCACAGATAGACTTTATGAAGGTTTTCACACCGCGTCGGGCGTCTGAGTGCAATGCAATTTCGAAAAGTCAGGTTTGATTGATTTTGACAATATGAATGCAGTTTATTAATACTTCCCTGTCTGCAACTGGGAGGCTGAGCTGAAATGCATTTACTTCCGGAATGGCTGCCTGCTTCGTGAAGAAAAGGCAATTGAAAACTTTCGTAATAAATAGATTAACAGTTTAGCGGGTGGAAAACACATTTGAAATGACTACCGGGGAATACACAAAAATGCATTTTGCTGTCTATTGAGTATTTTAAATAGCAAAAATCTGAAAAACAAAACGGTAACTAAGGAAACGAATGAATTAGCATCTTTGCAGCATGCGAAGATGAAACAGTAGCTTCTAAGTTTCAAAAAAAAAAAACTCATCAGAGGGGAATCAAAAGAAATTAAATGGATGAATAAAAGCAGTGGCAAGAATAAATTAGATGAATTAAGTCTTAATGAAGACTGTTTTTTTTTTTACCTCTTCTCTCTGCCCTCCCCCTCCTCAGATCTACATCTTTGAAAATAACATTTACTACCAGTCAGATGTGAGGAGTAACTCCCTGAGGATCACCTCCTCTGGGATGGAGGGCGTCGTCTTCAACGGCCTTGCAGACTGGCTGTATGAAGGTGTGTGTGCGACCGAGTCACGATCATTTGTGAGCGGAGCCGCCTGATGGCTCATTGAGGCAAGTAACCAATGAGCCATTCATGTGGTGTGAAGTTGCAATGAGTTTTATTTGTCAGACTTGGAAACAACATCTGAGAATATGATGAATAAGTAATAACATTCAAACAAAAATGATTATTGCATTTAGTGCTTGTCAAGTTCTTATTATATCCCCAATTTGCTCCTCAATTACAAGTTTATTATTGTGATTATTCTAATTTATGCCCATCACAGTGCAAGTTTAAAGCGAGGGACAGAAGTAGTGTGTGGCATTTGTGTCACATCTTTTAACCGCTTTATTCGAACACACAACAAATATCCAATCCAGATATAGGAAGGTTTTTGCTTTTTCACTTTTTCATTGGAGTTTTGACAGAGTCCAGTCTGTAGAGCGAGCTGCGCCGCAGCTACTGGTTCGGGATGAGAACACTGAGCATCCCAAAATTCACCTGTTTAAAATGTAGCATAGCTTTATTTCGCCATTTAGAAATGCTGCAGGGCCATCCCAAGCTGAACAGCGGGGGAAAAAGTCAACAATAAGCCTCGGTCCATGAAATGGCCGTGTAAACACGGGCTATGGCTTGAGTTAGTCAGGTGACAGTGGGCCGGGCTGGGAGTTTTGTGTGTCCTCTCTTTTTTTCCCATGGAATTATTTCGAATTGAAACAGACGGCTGGTGCTTTGGATGAAATGACAGACCGTTTGACTTCCTGTTTCAGCAATGATATCAGCTGACGGCGGCGGGGAGGGCAAACATCGTCCGTCATGCACGTTAAAACGAACGACAAAATCCCAAAGTAGTGTCCAAGTGTGTCGACAATAATTCCGGTTTCATACTCAGATAATGTTCCGCTTCAGTCCTTTTTATCAACGCTTTTTTTTACAGATAGCAGCAAAAACACAATTCTTATATATCGTTCTTATCATTACTATAGAAATGTTGTACTACAGAGTCGGAAGGTTTAAAGGAAGTCTTCAACAACTTGGGGCAAAAAACATTGGAAAGTCAGCTTTAAAAAGCGGCTGTTTTGAGCGATAAAAAAGGAGATGACAATGAGCATTAGGGCTCACGACGTCGTCACCAGCCAGAGAAAAATAGATTTGCGTTTCGTTTTTTAAACAGAGGAAATCCTGGGTTCTCATTTGGCTCACTGGTGGTCACCGGATGGAGAGAAACTGGCTTTCCTCACCATCAACGACTCCCTGGTACCCAACATGGCACTGGCCCAGTTCACCGGCAGCACCTACCCGAGAGGCCTGCAGTACCCCTATCCCATGGTAAGACGCCCCTTGCTCCCTTCTCAGCGCTTTACCATTTTATTACCGTCTCTTTCAGAGCTCTTGGTTTAAATAGAAAATAATTCTTCAAACTCTAAAGCATTTTTCCATCTCCAGTTGCAACAAACCATGAGTGTCTTTTTTTCCCCCCGATGAGACTGTGTTTTAATAAAATCTATGTTTTAATAAAGAGATAAGAAAGCATTCTTATCTTCAAGAAAATAAAAGGTGGAGTTTCAAGCTGAAAAATAATCATATTTCACAGCTTGCCAGCAGGCTAAGTTACATCAAACACCGCAGAAGTATTAGCTATCCTAAATATATACTCAGGGTTCCTCATACATCTGATGACAAATAAACCGCAGGTGTCTTATCCACAAGAACCAGCTCTTGTCCTCTCACCTCACCTCTATAAAAAGAGAGAAAAAATAACATATTAATCCGAAATGAATTTGGGTTACAGTAATGATAAACAGAGATAATTAATCTTTTAATCTGTTTAACGTGTCAGCGTCAAACGGGAAAAAGTCTAGAGTGAGCCCTTCCCAATCCGCATTTTATTGAAGATAAGGAATCTGATACAGAACCCGGACGGGCCAGGAAGCACGGCGGGACGAAGATATGCACGTTCACAGACAATTTGCAGTTGGAGACATCAGACAGCCGAACAGCAGAAACCAGACTGGACCCTGACTATCACTGAGTGTTTGCCACTATGCTCCCCTGCTATTTACACTGCAGGGTATTTTGCTCATGTTATCGGTCGCTCTGCGTGTAAACAGATAGATTGCAGGCTCCAGGTTATGAATTCAGGTATTGGTATTCAATTAAAAACACCCCCTCGTATTTTCATTATTTATTTTTTTTCCCTTTTTTGTATTTTAGTTCTGTGTGTAGATTGGCCATTGTGTTTGCATGTCTAAACGAAAAGGAAGAACACCGCACCGCTGCCCAGCTATCGTCAGAGCGAAAGACATTTCTACATTTTATCATTTTTAACACACCTCTGCTTGTTATAAAACAGCATTATTGTGATTATTCACATTATTGGATTTAGTAAAAAAAAAAAAATAAATAAATCTACAACATAGCGGTGTCGCTGACACAATGAGGCCTTCATTTACTCAATACAACACTTCTTCATTTGTCTATGGTTTGCATTCTGCTCTGTGCTGCAGTGTCTTGCTCAGATGACATGTAGCACCAGGGTCGGCATGAATCCTATATTCAGGGATTACAATAGAAGCATTGCATTGTGAAATATATTCTATTTCAATGTTGTGAGCCAATCATGCTGCAACCTTGGAGCCTCCTGTCAGCATACTGTATCCGAGCTTCGAAACCTGCTCTGGTGCAATCATTTATGGCCCGCAGTCTAGTTGGGAAAGTCCGACTGACGAGGCGTACCGCAAGTTTTCATTTGCTTTCAAAGCTGATCGATAGAAGCCGATTTAGTTTGCGTCCCAAACTCGGCCTCAGATCCACGAGGCCCCTGTCTCGAAAACTAAACGTGATATGATGCGGCCGGCTGATCCGTTTCCTGAAATAACCCCAGAGATCATTTCAAGAACCCTGAGCAGAAGTTAGAGGAGACTCTATCTCACAAGGCACCTTGTGGATTATCAGGTTTACCAAAGAATGGCAGGTCAGGTTCTTCCCTGTGGTTTTTACAGAGAATCTAAACCATCAGTAATGGAGGGGAAAAAACGCTTGTTTTTTCAGGAAGTATACCAACCTTTCTGCTTTTGTGGGAGCGAGTTTACTACATGAGCTTGAGAAAAAAGAAACACCCGCACATTCGCTGCCCAGTTCGGGATGGGTGCCGGACCATAGAAAACATAGACAGAAAAAGGTTGAAAAAGTCTGCACACCAAGAGGGCTCCAATGTAAAGCTAATTCAGTATAGCATAACGTCGTTTCGAGCCAACATTTGCTCTTCTTTAGATGTTTTTAAAACTTTTTTTGGATCTACAAACTGGGAACACAGGGTTAAATGAAGATTTCGATATCAGACCTTGTCTTTTGAGACGATTTTGCCTATTTTGCTGTTTTTGTCACATTCTGTCTTTTTCCTTTCTTCCTCTGTATATATATCGACTCTCAAATATTTAGGATTATAAGAATAACACTAATGTATACTTTATTAATCCGGCGTGGGGAGATTCGGTCTCTGTATTTAACCCATTATGGCTGAACCATGAGCAGTTGGCCGCCGTCTGCCAGCAGTTTGGGGTTCAGTGTCTTGCTCAACAACACTTCGACACACTAGGAGAAGGGAATCGAACCAGGGAGGTTCGGTTCCAAAGACGATCGCTCTACCTCCTGCGCTACGCCGTCCCCTACGCATATTGAATCGAAGCTCATGACTTTATATTAATTGTCGATTCCTCCATGTTCTCGGGTCATGTTCTTCTGATCAATTATTCTTCAGCTCCATCAGGGAATCTCAAATATTCTTAACATGTATTTAGAGTATTTTTGGTCCCATCTCTGAGCAAAAAGAAGATAAAAAATGTATATTTCTAACAAGAGGTGACTTTTGTAACCGCTGTTCCTGGAAAAAAAAAGGGGAACATAAATACCTATTCAAAGTTCCTGGGGTTAATTGATGATGGACAGCGGGTGTGGGGAATCGCATGTTCGACCCCTTAGAAATGGCGCCTCTGAACACTCTTGGTGAAGCATCTGAAGAAGAGCGAATGTTGGCTCGAAACGTTCTGCTATAAATCTACTTTAAATCGGAGCCCTCTTGATGTGCAGGCTTCTTCATCCTGTGTGAGTTTACAGCAACCATTGCATTTGAAAACAAAAAAAAAAAAAACAGGGTTTTATCGGGCTGACTGGAAACTCGCTTCAAATATATTTAGTTTTTTTCATGTACTCTGAATATAATTGATCAGATTATAGTCCCTTTAGGTCAGAACGGTTCAAACAATGGCTTTATAACCACCATTATTGTAGCTGCACTCAATTTCATTGCATTTAAAAGAAGTACACACAGTTATCGTCTTATTTTTTCATTTTTCTTTGATTCGGTGCAATTCACTAGCCGTGTTCTCTTCAGCTGCCCAAAAATACGATTTTGATAATAAATCCGCATGATTTGAACATTAGTATTCGTCATGAATACATCCAGGTTCTCTCTAAACTGCTTTTTATTGGCCGAGACAGTCACTGAGTAGAAAAAATAAATAGAAAGAAAGAAATTTCTCCTGACCTCGAGCAAGCAGGATGTGAAAAGCTAAAAAGAAAAGAAGAAAAATAGAGTTTAAAGATATGAAAAGCTCAATAGGTGCCAGTGTGTACAGGTCTTCTTCAACACAGCCCGCACATACAGGCCATTTTTTTATGTGGTCTGTCTAATTCATTTTTTGATTCATTGAATTCGTATCTGCGCTGCTCTGCACAAAGAAGGTGTTTGACTTTTTTCCATCTCCTAACTGTGGTCGGAGCTGTTTCTTTAGATCCACAGGACTGAGTGTGACTATAAAAAAATACTCCGGCAGAATATAAAAAAACGTTGGAGAAGCAAAAATCAACCAGACATTGCTCAAGGTTCAGAGGTTGAAGTTGTTTTTTTTTCCACACATTTTTCAAAAAGTACATGGAGGAGACACAGCTCATGTACTGAATGAAAAAGGTCGGTCTGATTTCTCTGGTTAAAATTACGCTGGGAAAAATTTCTACCTCCTGCTATTAATCCTATGTTTTGAATATGGCTCTTTCGGTGGCGAATTCATAAAATCCCATTTATTGCGAAACCTCAGTGACAGGAAGATTTAGCAGAGACACATTTTTCTTCTTCCTAGAAAAAACATAAATTACATTTTTTTTGAAAGTAATTTCTTTGCTTTCAGATGCAACGAGGACATAATAATTTCACCCTTTATTTTATTTTGTTTTTTTTCCATAAAAAAATGACAAACCACTGAAGAGTTCTTTCACATTGGGTCTTTTTAATTCCTTTTTCATTTTTTTCAGTAAGTTCGGAAATGTCTACATTTTTGAACCCAATCATCTTAACATGACACCGATTCGATTATTTTGCAATTTATAATACGTGAAGAAAGAGATATTGGTTATTTCCTTGCAGTGTTTCACAGTCGCAGATGAACTCAAATATTTATCATGATTCAGTGGAAAAATCTAATTCCATCACGCAGGGGTTCTTGCCTCATCCTGTGTCTTTTTGTTTCACCATAAGGCCGGCCAGATCAACCCCGCTGTCAAGTTGTCGGTGGTCAATCTGTTTGGAGTGACACACACCCAGGAACTGCAGCCTCCCGATCTGTTCAGCCACAGGTGACTCACGAGCACGCGATTACACACACATGCGCACGCACATACACATTGAACCCCAACGCCACGAAGACGCAAAAAATCCCTTGCCAATCTAATTCTGCTCCTCGTCCGCAGGGATTTCTATGTGACCATGGTGAAGTGGATCAGTAACACACACCTCGCTGTGAGGTGGCTCAATCGGCCCCAGAATGCCTCGCTGTTGACCGTATGTGACGCCACCATTGGAGTCTGCCTTCTGGTGCGTGCGCTTGATTTCAGTGCAGGTCCATCACTCTCCGGTCAGCGCTCTAATCAGTATCCATTCAATGCCCGAATATAACTTCAGTCTCATTCCTCAACCGCTCTGCTTCATCGTTTAAAATTGATTGATTTTGCATAATATCGTCCCCCCCGCACAGTAACACAACTAATTTGGTTAGTAATTATGGCACGTTGGTGTGCGTTGCCAGTGTGCGAGGCCAAATTCTATTGTTGTAAAAAATACTCATTTACTTAATTGTGATTAATCCCTGATTTTCAAAATTCTGATTAGTTGTATTTTTAATTGCATGTGAACAGCTTTGTCTATGGCACTTAATAAGTCCTTTTCACCAAATGCCGGGTATCTTGATTAAGGACCAAATTAGTGTCAAGTCAGGAAAGACTGCCGTCCTCAAAGATGGGGACAGTCTGTAATTTTTGTAGTTTATTTCTTGGATGTGGTTCGATCTCCTGGTCGGAGGTGATTCCAACCCCCTCTCATTGCCCTGAATAGCCGCACCCTCATGTCTGGCTTGCGTCCGCTAGCTCATACTGCTTAGACAGCATATGCTGCTGTCACTTGAGTGTTTAGGAGTCTTTAAAATCAATTTTTAATTGCATTTATTATATTCTATTAAGGCTTGTTGGTGCAGTAGTTACTTTGCAGTTGTTGCTTTGTTGCCATGTGAAAGAGAAAGTTAACGGTTTTGCAACTCTATTTGTGTATGTATTTATATATTTTATTTTATTGTCTATGAGATTCTCACAGTAACTACTTTAGTAACAAGGGAAATATGAGGTTGTTGTACAAAAACACATTACATAAAAACTTGTATTTCTTATGCTGTAAATTGAATGGCATCGCAATCAGTGTGTTTGTATTCACGCTTTTTTATGAATAATTGTGAACATGAGCACAGCTTGTCATGTTATTGCCGTCCTGAAACGGGTGGTGTATAGCCCCAATTGCATTCCAACGACTCCACAAAAACAGGGTGAGGGTTCGTAGACTTTACTGTAAGCTCTGGCAACTGGAGGACAAATCGTAGGAACAGAACGCAGATGAGGGCGGAGCTTGGGAGATCTGGCAGGAGAGTGCTGGGGGCTCTGAAGAATCAGGAACAGACAGGGTCGGTGTCGAAGAACCAGAACAGGAGACGGCTGGAAGGTCTTGCAAAAACAGACTCCCATCTCAAGCAAAAACAATTTGTCCATTGAGGAGGAAAAAAACAACCGGGTAGTGAGTGAGTCAGAGCATTTTGAGTTACACTGATTGCCAGTGATGAGCAACAGCCGTGAGTCCAATAATGAGCTGCAGCCAAGAGTTGAGGAGACTTAACCGTGACACGCCCCATTACTATTCAACTAAATTAAAACCGAAGCTAGGATTTGACCGCCTTTAAATTTCAAGCCATGGCCTTCATCCTGCTCCGGGCGTGACACTTGTTGGACTGTCAGGGAGAACCCGATTTCGGTTTCATCTTTACTGATTCAGCTTACGTTGCGTGCAGTTTGACAATCGTTGAACACAAAGTATTAGTTTTCCTGCGAGTTTGTTCTGGAGACCTTGGGTGATTTTTAATTATTCCCCTCCATGACAACCTGCTGTCTGTATTCTGTCAGGTAAATATTTGAAGTTCATAGATGAGTCACGAGCAATTTATCATATCAGCAATATGAAGTGGGTGTTTTTTGTTTTTTGTCTTTTCACAAGGTCATGTTATTACCATGGACCTTTTTTATCCCTGTCTTTCAGCGTCTTTCCTAGATATGTATGGGGGCTCCATTGAATACAGTGGATAAATGTTTAAACATTACTTTTTGGTCGAATCCAGAGGGGCACCAGAGCAAGTCACATTTATTATTTCTTTCCCAAGATGTTATGGACCATGTTATCAATTGCCTTTAAAACCAGCATTCATCCCGAAATCGAAATTTAAAGAGCCCCTTTGCGTGACCCGTACCCAGTTTTCTTTCCTGCAGCAACCATTTCTCTTTTTTGTATGGTATGTGAGAAAAATGCCTTGACATCACATCATCTTGATAATTACAGTATCTCTGGGTACAGAAGGGACCAAATATATCATTTGTGAATGTGCAACATGATTTACATTTTTTTTTTTTTTTTTAATATGACTGTGCCCCTTACAAATCATGTTCGAATTAGACAATATTGCTATTAAGATGCCTCTGACATCACTGGGGTGAAAAATGGCAGGCAACTTCAGATTTAGTGATGTGTTTAAACTCAACCGGGTGCTGGAGAGCTCGCCGCTGTGCGGAAGCATCATTATCCATATCTGTTTGGATGTCAGGCCTGGCTTGTGTCTGATTTTTTTTTTTGCAAGAACGATTATTGTAGAAGATGCTTATTGTTTGATGTGAATCCGACTGGAATTACATTTCAACCCACGTCTTGCATTCAATTGTTGCTGCATCCATCAGAAACAAAGGAGCAAATAGGCACTGCTGGCAATACACAACTGTTCAAATAAGAGAGGGCCAAAACTTAGCAGTAATGGAGGGATGGATGCTTTTAGTTTCTTTGTTCTTATGTGTTTTTTGATAATGTTACTCTTGCTTTTTTCTGAATTTCCATTCAGATTTGTGCTCATCTCCAAACCCCAGGCTCACAAAGAACATGAAAATGGGTTTTGTAGCTCCGTGTTTTGTCCTGATGAGTCACACAGTATATCAAATAAAATAAAATACCAGATACCAATATTACCAGATATTTTAATATTGCATACATGTACAAGTAGAAATTTAGAGGCCTGTGTAAAATACAGAAGAAAGTAAAAGTAGAAGTACTGATTTGAATTCTTTGCTCAATGAAATTGAAAAAAAGAAAAGTTTCAGAAATGTGCTCAGTGTATGAAAGTAAAAAGTACAGAGTTGAGTCTCTCTGGCTTAGGACAAATCTTCAACATCCTCTTCGTCTGGCAAAAGCAAACTATTGTGCAAAATAGAATAAAGAAATGTGGAATACGCTCTTTCTCAAGTCATGCCTTTTTATAGTTTTGATTCCCTTTTCTATTTTCATGTGGAAGTGCATGGATTGGAAAAACATATATCTTTTTGGTAAAAGTAAGAAGTTATCAGAAATACATTGCGAAAGTACAGATTCATGAATATTCTAAGCAAGTACCTCTGGTCAAAGTCAACACGGTATGTAAGCGTAGTATTGATTTATTTCTCTTTCACTGCCTACAGAGACACGAGGAGTCCTCAGAGACGTGGCTCTCCAGACAGGTGAGCCAGAGTCAGACATTTTAGTGAGACACTCCTGCAAATGCACTCTTAATATGCAGTGAAACGACCTTCGCTATGTTTACGTCCATCTCCGACCAGAGTGTGATATCTTAGTGACAGTGCTCCGTTGCTCCGCCGAGACCTTTATTCATGCTTAAAGACGTGTATTTTTGCAGCGCCAGGAGCCGCTCTTTTCCAAGGACATTAGTAGGTTCTTCCTCACCCTGCCGGTGAGACAGGGAGGCCAGGGGGATTTTCACCACATCACCATGTTCACCAAGAAGGTGATTCTCTCTCTCTTTGTTTTAATCTTGCGGAATCCCTTTGCCTGCATATTCAATTCCCCGTCTTTTATCGTTTCGTCTTTCAGCTACGCAGCGACCAAGATGAGATCCGTCACCTCACCTCAGGTAACTGGGAGGTGACTGAAATCCTGAGTTATGATGAAAGCAACCAAATCATGTAAGTTTACTGGCTGTTTTTTTTTATTTTTTATTCTAAATAAGAACGGTGCATTGAAATATTACCCTGCCAAAGGATTGTCTAATATTGGCTACGATGAAATGATAAATGGTCCCTTGTTCTCTGTGTTTGTAGTAGGAAGCTCGATGCCAACGCTGCGAGTTAGCTTAGCATTTTACATTGTATATTTGTTGAATAGGGAAGTGGAAGAAGAAGCAAAGGGAAGTGCCTGCCTTCTTAGCAATACTCTACACGATTAATCTAAAAATGCTCTCTGGCAACTCCAAAATAGCAAATGCGTCAGACATTAAAATATTGATGTGAAATTACAATTTAAATTTTTAAATTTCTAAATTTTTAAATTTTTATTTTTTTATTTTTAATTATTTTCTAAATTTTTAAATTTTTAATTTTTTAAATCTTAAATTTTAAAATCTTAAATTTTTAAATTTTTAAATTTTTAAATTTTTAAATTTTTAAATTTTTAAATTTTTAAATTTTTAAATTTTTAAATTTTTAAATTTTTCAAATTTTTCAAATTTTTAAATTTTATGACCCTTGGACCAGGATAAGCGGTGCATAATGGGCAGCTGGATGGATATTCAAATTCATCAAATTTATCAGAACTTTTTTTTTTTTTCCAAGGTTACGCCCCAGTAAACCAAACTCCATTAAAAAAAATAAGCATTTTAAGTCATTTGCTTTTAGAAATGACAAAGCAGGAATCCGTTAAGCGTACTGCTCATCGGATCTGATCTTTTCTATTTGATTTTATTTAGGCTGTGTGTTACAAGGTTAGCTCCATTCAGTTAAAAAAAAAAGTTAACAGTCTATTATTCTGGACAAAACCATGTGAAGCAGACTAAATGGAGGCACAAAGATTTCGCTGGAGCTTTTACTCAAACGTCACTGTGATTTGAAGTTGAAGATCAGTCTGTTAATCATTCACTACACAGCTTTTTCCCAACTGATGACATTTGCTGTAATTATTCATTTAAATGTTTTAAACCTTTTCATCAGGCATTCCTTTTTGTAAAGCACTTGTTTTAAAAGCTGTTAAATTTATATTTATATATCTTTTTAAATGTGTCAGGCAGAAAAAGAAGCCATTTCCTGGCAGAGGACAGTATTAATTAGGACAAAAAAAAAAAAGTGAAATTCATTTAAATTTCATTTCTCGGGGTTATCTTAGATCACTGGAATGAAAAAAAAAATCGGAAGAAAAGAATTTGTATTTAAAACATCTCCTTTTTCGATTATTTAAAACAACCTGTTGCTGTGGAGGTTTTACATCTGCTAATTTCCATGGTCAGAGGATTACGTTATCAGCTGTGTCGAAAAAAGGATTTCTGATGTTTTGAATATTTTACAGACTTTAACCAGATATATGATGATGTTATTCCTTCAAACTTTGCAAGTGTCGTTCTTCTGAATGTGGTTTGATGCTGTCCTTCTACGGACGTACTTTTGCGGCACAGTGTGAAAGATAGACTGGTGAGGGCACAACAGAGATCCTGTGTCGCCAAACATCCTGGCCAGCACTATGAAAGACACAGGCGACACAGAAAACAGCAGATGACGGACTGACCAGCTTGAGTCAACCAGACAAACACTTCTCAAAGCCATATTGAAAAGCTGGGCACTTTGGTTAAATTGTCAGTGTACAGTATGCAGTTATGAATTCAAGGTCATTACCATGGAAACAGATGCAGCTGTGTTGGCGAATTCTGCAAAATGGATGAAATAATATCAGAAAGATGAAAAAATGTTACCCCAGCCTTAATTTGCTAGCTTCAACTTGTTCTGACTGTTAAATATATGTTTAACTGCTTTAGCCGCACTTATTGCTGTTATTCAATCATGATCTTCGGCCCCATTTCAGGATATGCGTGACCCATGGCATTTTCAAGTAAATTACCCATCAGATGAATAAAGAAGCACAGCAACCAGACTACATCTGAAACTTTGACTGACTAATAAGTAACTTCCAGCTCTTTTCCGCGTAGTTTATTTTCATTCTTCGAGTTGTCATCTCCCTGAAGCGGCATCATCAGCATATTTCTACTTGTAATGCTGTTTTTATTCCTCTTCTCGCTTTTTTTTTTTTTTTTTTTTTTCTGTTTATCTAACCACTGCCACTTATGTCTATGTTACACATTTTGGGAAATGGCAAGAATATTGTGGAATGAAAAAAAAAAGCTCTGCTTCTGTTTGGAAAGAAAATGATAACACGTCACACCTTTTCAGTCCTGACTGCTTCAGTCTGCGATGGTTGTCCGGAGACATTGTTCAGTGATGAGTGAAAGCAGACGCATAACGGATCAATGACCTTGTCTGGCTTTGCTCCACAGATATTTTCTGAGCACGGAGAACTCGGCCCAGCAGAGGCATTTGTACAGGTAATAAGGCGCCGCTCGGCAATTAACTAGAATCACATGACTTGCTTTGTTCACGGATTCCTCCGACATGTCGTTCTGTCAGCGTTTCCGCACTGGGTGAGTTTCGCCGGCAGTGCCTCACCTGCAGACTGAAGGACGAGTGTTTGTTCTTTGATGCCACAGTCAGTCCAGACGCGCAGCAGGCCGTCCTGCACTGCAGAGGTAACCCGCCGAACAAAAGCTGTGGTCAAATGCACATGTTGCTGCTTTAAAGACTGTAAAGACAAATCCACAGAGGCAGCGACATGCTTTTCCACCCGCCTTTGGGGAAATGTATCTCTAATGAGCAGAGAATTTCAAAAAACAAGTTGTGAGACTGTAAAACCTGCTTGCAGTAATAAGGCTGGATCGAATGGCCTCCCCTAGTTTTCTCAGAACTGCGAGAAAGTAATTGATCGACCAACGGGCCACCTGATATTTCCAGAGTCGGCACCGTGTTGTGAATCCTTTAAAAACAGAGACTCCTATTTACCCTTTTTGTCTTTTTAGTATCTGAAATGTGATGGAGGGTTTTTTTTTTTCCACTCCGGCCTCTTCAGTCAGACTCGATGTAGGCAATGAACCCTTTGTGCAGAAAACATTATTTTCATGCAAATTGACGGTTACATAAAACAGCACAAAAACAATCAAACTATGGTGCGGTACACCTGATTAAATCGTGTGCTTAGTCGAAATAAGACCGGAGGGTAGCGTTTCATCAGTCATGCTTTGTATAAATGTCAGCTTTCACTATATCTGCCTTCCTGATTATGTCTCGGTGTGACTGACATCATATGACCGAGCTAAACATTGAATCCCATTGCAGGTCCCGGTGTTCCAGCTGTGCTGCTTTTAGGTTTCGAAGATTTGGACTGTGAGTATTTTTTTTTTTCCCCTCTCATATGTAAACCGTTCTCCGTCGGTTCGACGAGGCAGGCAGATGTGTCTTTTCTCCTCCCTGCTCTGAAATGGAAAGTAGCGCAGCAATTAGGCTTCATCATCTTGTCTGTATGGAAACATCCGCAGCTGTTGTATTGGTCCCAGGCTCATTTCTACATCTCACAATTTTTATTTTTTTTGTCTTTCTCGTCAGACTTTAATTTGGTTGATCATCTGTCCCAGGCTCATTTCTACATCTCACATTTTGTTTTTTTTTGTCTTTCTTGTCACACTTTAATTTGGTTGATCATCTGTTTTTTTGTAAAACAATGTTCAGCTTTGGACAGCAATTGTCAAACGAAGGGCGACTTAATTTGGATATCAAATAAAGACTTCGTAAAGAAGTGAAAATAGCACTTGATTTCAAAATAACATCCATACTGAGGTGCTGCTGGTAGAAGTCCAAGTTAGTGACAACTGCTAGAAACATCTTACCTTCTGATAACCTTCACTGTTAGCTTTGACTTATCAGTTCAAACTCAAACATCTGTATAACTTTTTCATCCATTCAGCTACATAACGGACAATAGAGAATTGTGGGAAAACGAGTGAATTAAATCTACAATGGATATGGCACTGAATGAATGAATAAATAAATATATAAATAGCAAACAAATGTAAAAAAGTACAAATAAATTAAAATAATACAAATTTGAAAGAGTATGTAAATGGTTTACTGGATACTGACTTGCAGATCTGGTACGCAAGACAAGAATTTTTAAAGTACCTTATTTTTTAATGGAACATGACGACCTTATGAAATAAATATACTTCCTTTGCTGGATGAATTTTTCATAAAAAAGGAACACGCTCTTTTGTCAATTAAGTTTCATGTTGACCTCACCTTTGCTACCTCACTAAAAGAGAAGTTAAATATTCATAGAATATTTACCCCTCAGTCTTTAGGATCCCTGGGATTTGGAACAGTATTGATTCACATTTTCATTTAAATTTTTCATAACGTCATGCCTGAGGTTGCCAAGGTAGAAACAACGTTAAATCACTCTGCTGCAGATCCTCACAAAGAGGTTGAAAAGATACAAAACCCATCCGCCTTTAGTATTCAAACTTCTTTTTGATGATTTGATGATTTTCTTTCATACTTGAAAAACTAAAATTCAAAGTGTCACATTGTTTGAATGAATAGATTAATGTTTCAGGATTATCTGATCTGTTTGAAAATAATCTTCCTCTTAGTTTTAATTACAATTCAGGTCCCACTGACTGTAAATATTAAAGAAGCATTAATCACACTTAACAAAGGTCCGGGTGTCAGCCGGCTCAAAAACTCTTTAAAAAATGAGCTGACGTGTTATCTATTTGGCTTTCCATCTTGACAGTTTTATGGGAACGTTTGCCAGCATCTGAGTGTATTCAGCTCTTTGACAGGGGTTGTGAAGTAGCTCTGCAGCCCCGTAGACTGACTCTCCATCAGAGAACAGGGGGTAAAAATAGTCAGTCTGCGAGTGTAGCGTTACGACCACTGCAGGGTATTGTTTTCCCACATCAGCCACAAGGGGAACCGTTGAGCTCACATTACATTGAGTGTCATAATGTCAGAGCTGCACTTTATGCTCCTGGTCATAACTAGTCATAACTACTAACTAGAACACCGGCAAATGTTGCGCTCAGTCATCTGTTTTTTTAGCCCAATAAAAAATGATAATGATAAACATATACAATAAATAAATATTTTCTACAGCAGTGGTCCCCAACCTTTTTTGCCCCACGGTCCGGTTTAATGTCGGACAATATTTTCACGGACCAGCCTTTAAGGTGTGGCAGATAAATACAACAAAATAAAATGATACGACCGGCTTAAAAACTGGTATTTTCCAAGTAAAATAATTAACTTGAATCCACTGTGTATGCAACTTTATTAGCAGTGTCCTCGGGACATCACGCCGACATCATAACATGAGTAGCAGCCTCCAAGCCCCGCACTGTTTGGACGTAATGGTAAAGGTTAAACATGCCCTCAACTTAAGATACACCACAAGACCAAATATAAAGTGCGTGACAAATACAACTCACCATAGCGGGAAATCAGGGGGAGCCCTGAGCTTGTTTCTCTGCAACGAGACGGTCCCATCGAGGGGTGATGGGAGACAATGACATCCGAAGTGTGTTGCTTATGTCAAGTCTGCTCCGTAATTTTGTTTGCGGTGAAAACGTATTTCAAGTAGAACTCCTGCTGTTGTCCATTAAATGCAGCCTTGTTTTTCTTCGAAGTCGTAGGCTCTTCTTCTGTCTCCTCCTCTTTTACCCGACGCGAAGAAACTTTCCAAAGAAGTTTATTTTTTGTTCATTTTTTCTAGCTTAGGGGTTTCAATTTAGCATTGATGTTCCATGTGTTACCGGCCGGCGCAGCCCCTTGGAGAAGTTAGCGGATGTAGGTAAGACATGTGACCGAGGCGAACATCTTGGCATACGTCAACAGTGAGTCATAGACAGATGAGGCGGATTTTTCAAAAATAAAACATCGTTCAGAATCAGATAATAAATAAAACGGAAATAATGTAAGTTATGTATTCTTTCTGTGCGGCCTGGTACCCATTGACCAACGGACTTGTACCGGTCCGCAGCCCGAGGGGTTGTGGACCACTGATCTACAGTATGAATTATTGCTGGCATCTTCTCCTCCCTTATTTCTTCTAAATACTGTTTTTTTTCTCCTCTGATGAGCTTGATTTTCCTCTCTGCAGCTTATCTCATCTTAGAGAACAACCTCCCCCTGAGGTCTGCGCTGGAGACCAGGAAGACTGTTCAGAGTCAAATCCAGATGTTCACTAATGACAACTTTGGTACAAAATATTTTGCATTTAACAGCCATATCGTAAAAAAGCAATCTCCTCCCAAGTACATTTGTCTAGTTTATAGTTAAAATATTCCTTTAAAGTGTTTACAACACTCACCGAGTCCCTGCTGACTAGTTCTATGATGACTATAACATTTGTCTCAAATTAGTCGGGAAACTTTCAGTCATTTCTGGTCAGGATGCTTGCTGCTGTGAATTGTTGCAGACCGGTGAAAAATATAACCAAATAAAAATCCCGAGAAAAGAATTAACATATATATTTGTCAATTTTACCATGCAGATGGGGAAACTGGTTGCTTTTGGGGATGTTTTCATTTTTCTCCTACCCAGAAATTAGACTAAACAGCAGCATGTATTTCGTGTGTGTGTGTGTGTGTGTGTGTGTGTGTGCACGTATTGATTTGGGCTCATGACATTTAACATAAGAGTTACTGAGATGCAGAGGACGAATTGTAGGTGCACGCGTGTGCGTAAGCGTGTGCATGTGTGTGTTCTTTTGGCTGTCCTCCCGTCCTCTCTCCCTGGGTCACCTCTCCATCCGTTAATGCTCTCTCTCTTACAGAGCTGCCTCTGAAGCTCATCTATCCTCCTGACTTCTCTGAGTCCTACATCTATGGCCTTCTCCTTATTGTGTAAGCCTCTATATAGAATTACATTTACATTTTTTCCATCTACATTCACCGCGGGCGGATGAACTTTTATGTCGACTGCCAATCCTCTCCACCTCCAGGACTCAGGGCCGGAAACATTTTGACAACTTTTGCAAATCCAAATAAAAAAAAATGGTGCCGATTTGATCCTTGGTTTTTACTAATCCTTTTTGTATGCTGATTTATTCAACTAATGACATTTAATGATTTCATGGTTTGAGGGAAATTCTTTTACTCGGCCTTCTGAATATAAAATCTCAGCAACGTCTTGCGGGAATAGTCTCCCAAATTGGGTTAAATATGTTAACTAGGAAAAATCAACAGATTCTATTTTGGTGGTCAAGGCTGACAGCACCCTTAAAAATGTTGCGTTTGGCCTTATGAATATGATACATAAGGTTTCCTTGAAAAGTCCTGCAAACCTGGCACACTACCAAGACTTTGAGTTTTATATACTTTTTGCCTTGAGAGGCATTTTTAGTTATTTTTCACAACATATCATAAGGGGTCAAGGAACCAAAGGATTTTAATGATGGAGTCTCGACTTCACGGTGACCTTTTATAAATCATTTTGTCCAGACTTTGAAATGTCATTTTCATAAATCCTCAATGAATCACCTCAAATCTGACAAAACTGTTCTCTCAAGAGTGAACCAGTTGCCTTTTTGGGGTCAAAAGTCAAAAGCTTGTCACTCCTAAGGTATGGCTTTTGCTTTTTGTTTTTGTCAAGTCAATCTTTTAAGGAGCTAAAAAAAAATAAAAAATCAGCACCAAGCAAGTCATTTTCTGCCGCAGAGGCTGAATGCTTTGTTTTTCGGTTCCTTGTTAAACTCTACTTATTGGTTGCTGATCCTGTCAAACCTGAGGCTGAATGAAGCTATTTTCAAATCCCACGGACCTGCTCCTGGACGAAAGCCTTTCTCAGCCCAGTAAACGTTTAAAACCACAACAATCAAATAGACGCGCGTTTCATACTGGGTCACATTGTTTTTGTATATATTTAAGATCAAGTCTGGCCAATAAACAAGGACATAACTCTGTTCACTGAAAAACAAACCCCAATGGTTGAGCATTAACTTCTGCCTCTGGTTCCTCTCTGACAAATCATTTTCCGCCAGAGTTTTATCACTACAGTCAGGGATCCAGCAGTCAGGAAACAAAGGCGCAGGTTTACTTTAACCTGAAAAAATGTCTGCAACCCAACTGAAATGAACGAAACACAAACCTCCTTTTCTACTTCATCGAGAGCAAACTAAATTATTTGTATTTTCATTTAATTATGTGGTTGAGGATGCAGCCATTACAGTCTTCCTTTCGGGCGGGCTCGATGCTGGAGACTCAGAAGGGACCTTTCAACCACGATTTCTCCCCGTGAGGCAAGGACGGGGGGCGGCGCCAGCGATAGCGTTCGAGGATGACTTCTCGTCTTCCGACTCAATGTGCTTTTATAATCTAAGGACACTTTCAAACTCTTTTTATGTTTGTAGATGGCTTCCATAAATCCACAAATTGCTCTGTTTTAACAGTCCCTCAACCATGTATTGACATTTTTTGGGGTGGGAGATTATGATATAATCGCTGGGGTCCTGAAAGTTTCCTCAACCCAAGAAGTTTTGATGTTGCTGAGTCTTTAAATTGAAGCCGTGTGGTTGCTGGGCGAGGCACCAGCGTGTTCGCCACTATCTAACCAACCAAACCATGTATTCTGTCTTATTATGAATTCCTCCCCTGTGATCCAATTCACAGAAGCTTTCCTCTTTTCCCCCATTGATTCTTGTCGTAATCCAGATGTCAATATAGCCTTAAATAATTTTAACGGCAGCCCGTATCTGGATCCTGTACCATAGTGGACCTTTAAGCAGAAAGCCACTTACAGTCCAACTTGAACTCAAAGAGGGTCGATGGGGAATTTTAATACAGAACTCTTATTGGACAAGTTATGAGTCTGAAAAGTGTAGTGCATCTCTTTAATCTTGTGTGGCATTTATAACCTTTTTAAGTTAATAATGTTTGGAGCAGATAAAGAAAATCTGCACATGCACAAAACACTCTTTGAACGTTTCGCTTTAATATTTATACATTCTCACTGGGTTTTTGATTCCTTGAAGAAATATGTCAATCTGTCAGCCCCTCCATCCA
Source organism: Fistularia tabacaria (assembly GCA_901007705.1). Lineage (NCBI taxonomy): Eukaryota > Metazoa > Chordata > Actinopteri > Syngnathiformes > Fistulariidae > Fistularia > Fistularia tabacaria. Next base: position 142,911 of record CAAKHD010037695.1, read on the forward strand.
CTCAATTACTGACACTTCACCCTTGGCCTGTCTTGTCCTGGCTTATTTTAAAAAATCCAATTATTCAACCACTTTAGAGAAGAAAAGATTCTTCTTTGGATTCTTTGATCAGTTTTAGACCAATACAAAACTACTTTTTTTTTTAAAAGGCTGTGGAAATAGTTGTGACAAAACTAATCTACATATTTTGGAAGAAATTAACCATTTCCACATAATAATGTGGATTCAGTAACAACCACAGAGCTGAAACGGCACTCATTAATGAATGTTGGTTAAACTTGATGCAGGATATGTTTTCTTTTTCCAAAAGCAGTGCATTTAAATGCCTAATAATTTCATTTTATACGGATGTCTTGAAACTATAGGTAAATTTGGGACAGTTTTGAAATGTACTCGGCCCGTACAGTATCAGCTTAATAGTGTAGCCATTGGCAAGTTTGTATTATAAAGATAGCCCGTTGGAGTGCAACAGAGATCTGTCCTTTGCCCACTACTATTCACCTTGCATATGAAACACCGGAGACTTGACGTAGCAAAATCCTACCCTGCTCTCAAGCTTCTTCTCAACAGATGTGGGGTTGGACTGCACCGCCCTGTCTTCTAACTCACAACTTTTAAAAAAAAGTCTTTACAATAGCTTCTCTTTACTTATCATCCTATTTTGTTTTCATCTTGAAATTCCCAAATTGTTTCTTTTTTTCAACAAATTGCAGTGTGATGTTAAAATATGCTGTACAAATACAGCACATATATTTGTATTACAAATTTGAGTCTCTGTTAAGATCAGAATTGTCATAAATGAGTGCATTTTCATTGATTTAATTGATTTAAGAATCCAAATGTCTCAAAGCTACACCAAGAACAAATCAGTTTTCAAAAAACGTTAATAGTAAACCGTATTATGCATTCCGCGGCTCCATTCATAATTGAAGACCTGTCCTTTGTTGGCACAGAGGCAGTTCTCCAGGCGCCCAGGCGGTTACAGAGGAGTTCAAGCTGGACTGGGACTCGGTGCTGGCAGGATCCGAGCAGGTCGTGGTGGCACGGCTTGACGGCAGGGGTTCCGGGTTCAAAGGTCAAAGGTATATTTCCCTGGATTTTTGAAACAGTTTTAGAATGTCAAGGGTTCGTCGTGACTTTTAACTTTTGATAAGAACTTCAGTAACCTGAGAAGTTATTCCTTCAGCACCTCAAGATTCTTTACTAAGTTTATTATTCCAGTCCTGATGAAAACCTGTCACTTTTCAGAATTTTACAGCAGGTTCACCAGAGGCTCGGCACAGTGGACGTTGAGGACCAGATAAAAGTTCTGGAGTGAGTATTTTCAGTTTGATGGAGGCTAACTGACATACATTAATAACATCACATTTCGATACAGTTAAAATGCCAGAGATTTTTTTTTACTTATTTCTCCTTGAGGAAAGACTCCTCAAAATGGAAGAGACACTTCTTAAATAGTTCTAATGGGGGAAAATGGCCTTGGAAAAGTCACTAAAGGAGAATTTTACTCTCGCATTTTATAAGAAGTGCATTTTGCCATGGACGGGCTGCAAATCTGACAACAGCCTGTTATGATTTTTTAACTGATTTTAGGTCCTCAGGTTTCATCCTGTACAATGCATGCATGCATTGTCAACAGTCAGCTGGTTGCCAAGCCAAACAGAAGATAATGCTGCCTTTTGTAATCGTTCGCTAACCTCCCGGTGAGGAAGTGTTTTTACAACAATCAAAATAATCCCTCTGATATTATGTCAAAGTAAATCAGTACATGCAGACAATATGTACAGGGCTATTTTACTTTTGTTAATGGCATCACTTTCTCCACAGGGGCTCTGGTAAGCATGCCATTTTTATCCAGACTGATGTATTGTATTAATGCTGCTTTAGATAAAACTCTTTACCCCATATTGTATTGAAACACATCACTCAGCCACAGACTTGCAATTTACATTCTCTGCAATTCTATGAGTAGCGTCGAAATATTTCAAAGCAGCAGAAATTATAGATTCAATCACTGTTGAACATTGTTCCTAACTCGACAATTTGGTTAAAGCAAATTCGAGGTATTTGAAAGCTCAGTCGACACATTTTATAATTATCATCGATTCTAAAAGAGTTGGTTTTAAAGATTCAAATTATATTCTGTGTTGGTTTTGGTCGGTTACAGAATTTGTAGGCAATAAGATAATTCTTCAAAGTCAGCAGCTTTATCCTACCCTGTATGGATTCATGCTGGGAGTTATGCTTTAACCTAGGCATGCATCAAATGAGCTAATAGAAATGTAAAAAAGCAAAGCGCTGTCTTATCATAAAGCTTTGGTATCCTCATGTACATTTTCTCTATTTCCTTCCGAATCCATTTCAAATGCAAATATACATGCATGTATCGTAGAAAAAAAATGAGTTATCGTATCTAAGCTAACATGATGTAGGATCAGCTGGTTGAAGAATCCAGTAAAAGACTCTCTCCGGTCTGCAAGAAAGCCCTGCATCGTCACATTCAGCTATTCGTACAGCACGACGACAGCAAAAATTGGACGGCTGCTTCAAATTCATCACGGATGAACCTTGAGCAGAAGGCAGTCACACCGATCAGCACCAGGGGGAGCAGCTGGGGATTCAGTGTCTTGCTCAACAGCACTTTAACCGGACTAGGAGGAGGGTCGAAATCTAACCGGAAATGTTCGGTTCCAAGGACGACCTCTTTCACGCCCGGACGGGAAAGAAAGGAGCCAAAATAAAACACTGACAAATTGCTGCCACTTGAGAAAACAATCAGTGGGAAAAAAGCTGATATGCACTCATCAGGGAGAGCTGGCAGACAGAGGAAGGGGCAGAGGCTTCAGTATGTTATTTCGCAAGTTACCCACTTTTTGTCCAGACATCATCAATGCACGATGATGGGGCAGTTAAAGAGTTTTCACTTTGCAATCTGAAAATATGAAAAATGGGGATCCATCATCTGTTTCTTTAAATCAGGGGTGTCCAAAGTCCCTTTGAAAGAGGGCCAGATGTGATTATGTGAATATTCCTGGGGCCAAAATGGCCCTTTTTTCTTTAAATAGTTTGCTTGTTTTGTTTTATTTTCACTTTTGCTTAAAAATCTTTCAAATGGCTATGGAACCACATCTCAAAAACTCGACAGAAACAAAACAATGCAACCTCTTTGTCACATCTGGTATCAGATAACATGGCAAAATATGGAATACAGTGGTTCCTTTAGATAGGAAAATAATCCGTTCCAGAAGTGGGTCCGTATGTTGATTTATTTTGTATCTTAAAGGAACTTTCCCCATTTAAATAACAGAAAACAGATTAATTCATTTCGGCCCCAACCCCACCCCGAAACCAAAACATCAAAAAGAAAAATCATGGTTATTGTAAACGTATAGTGTTATAATATCAATCCTTACCCCAGACACAGACAACTGCAGATGGCGGCGAGTGTTTACGATGGTGCGAGAGAGGCTACGAACGCAGTCACTGAGCGAAAAACTTTCACTTACAATGAACTTAACATTACAATAAACTTATGATGGTTATTGAATTAAAATTAACTTAACATGAGGATGAGGGATGCTGGAAGCTGTGAGGCGTTCTTCAAGGTTAGAGCAGCGAGCAGCGGCAATTCAGACGATGCGGCGGCATCGTGAAATCGAGTCGTGGGAGCTCGCTCGGCTCCACATGAATTTCGAATTTGCATTTTCTGGCTCTCATATTCGTATGATGGAATTTTTTTTTGTATTTCAAGGATAAAATTTGCTTAAATGGCGCTTTGTACCTTAAAATATTGGTAGATAAAGTGGTTCGTACTTTAAGGGGCCACTGTGCCTTAAATGTCCATGAAGTTGATAATTAAGCTAACTTTATGTATTTTATAAGTTTAAAACACATTACTCTTACTCTTATCTTTGACAAGATAATTCAGAAAGTAGTTTATATCATAGCTAAAGGTAGATTAAGACCAGCAGTTATAACTTTCCACAAGCATTATTCAAAATACAACAAGTGCAAGTGTAAATATTTAGTCTTTTTGGCTTTTCTCTGTTAATGATGATGGATGTTGCCATTCAAAGCACTCAGAATTTTGGGAAAGAAACGGGTAAACACTAATGAGAAGGATGATACTGAGTTCTGGATTGCATCACACAGGCCAGGTCTGGTTCATTTATTCTCTGTGACAGTCCTAGCTGGCTGTCTAAAATCTGACTGTAGGCCATGATTGGCCCCCAGACCGGTTTTTGGACACGCCTGCTCCAAACCACTTCATAGTCCAGCAGCACTGTAGATTCCCTGTGGCAACCTCCATGCTTGTCTAAACAATGCTCTTATGACTAGCCTACATTGCTTGGCTTAGCTACATGAAATCACATTAGTCACTCTCATGCTCCTCTTCTGGACTTTGCAAACGTGTGACATTCTGGGCGTGATGGAACTGAGTCATTTCTGTTGTGAACTGAAATGAAAGGAACGAGTTTTATGATAGGAAAGATAAAAATGCTTTTGAATACTTACGTGTTAACTGTGTCTCGCAGGTACCTGTTGAAGCTGCCCTTCATCGATCAAGCTCGCGTCGGACTGTTTGGAGAGGTTTGTCTGCCAGATAGGGAATGACCTTTAAATTTTACCTGAATAAACATGTACTATGGAACCGCATAACTCTGAATTACTCACGACTGGACAGCCGGGCATTGAAAACTCATTACCAGGCTTGCGATCGTTTGAGAGACCATGAGCATGAATTTTTAATACTCTGACAACAGTATCAATTCAGAGGGAGTTCTGTTTTTCTAATGTTGCGGTTGGTTAAAGAAAGTGGGAATGCAGGTATTCATCTCCTGTAAAAAAGATATAGGAATTATTTAAGTATCTTGTTCCGTGCCCTATTTTGCATCACAACTGCCCTGAATTCTGAAATTATTCTCAGAACTGTCATTTTTTTTTTTTTAAGCACTTCAAGTTGAAAGTGTGATGACTCGAGGCTCGACAACACCGCGTTTCCTCCTTGGTTGTGCTTTTCTGTCGATGCCTGTAATTATTCCAGTCCGTTATTGGGAGAAATCATTCGGATTAGCTGGTCGGCTTCTTCTACAGACTGAGATGGTTGGGTCATGTACAGAGGAAGGTAGGGACTATATTGGTAGACGGATGCTGGAATTGGAGATGCCAGGCAGGAGGTCTGGAGGAAGACCGAAGAGAAGGTTTATTGATGTAGTGAGAGAGGATATGAAGGTAGTTGGCGTGAGAGAGGAAGATCCAGAGAATAGAGTTAGATGGAGAAGGTTGATTCGCTGTGGCGACCCCTGGAGGGAAAAGACAAAAGGAAAAGAAGAAGAAGCTAGTCAGCTTCTTACAATAAGTTGCTAAAAACAAGAAAAAAGAAAAAGTGAACGAAGTCGCAAAACATCGGTTTCTTCATTCGAACCACATCCATCAAAGGGTGCTATTATTGCGTTCCTCAAATGCTGATTTTACATGCACATACATGGGTATACACACACACACACATGCACATCAAATGACACATTATTTTCTGTCCCTCTAACCCACTCCTCTCACAATGACATTCATTCTGCTTCACTTGGACTTTGTAATGGTACATAGAGATATTTTTGGAGGCATCGAGAAGCACCAAAAATATGACAGCCATTAAAAACAATATGGAACATCCCTGCAGCAGATCCTGACACTAGACAATATTCTAACACCATTCAAGTTTTAAATGTAGCTTGAAATGCATTCAAAATGCAAACCAATTGAGTAACAGTAACATGCTACATCACTGATAATTAGGAAATACCATCTGTGGACTCTGGGACTCCATCATAAACCCTTCTGTTTTCCGTTGAGAACCACTTGTGATGACAGGGAAGTCATCTCGGGGAGCGTAGTCTGGGAAAAAATGAAACACTTTAAAAACAAGCCCAGATACTCCTTATGCTGTATAATTTGTTGGGCCTTTATGATCTAGGGAACTTTAGAAAGCATAAGAAACAGGATTTAATCGATGTGGCATTTGTAGCTTTTTTTTAAAATTCCAACTAATTGCTGGCAATCATCTTGCAACCTCCCTCGTGCCAGTTGACAATCAGCTTAAGTGATTGCGGGTTGTTCAAGGTCGACGTTTGGGTCCAGACACAGGTGAAACAAGCCAGCGGCTGAAATGCATCCAGCGTGCTTTGACATTGGGATCGTCTTCCATTACATTGCTGGTCGATGGCATTAACCCCCCCACCACCACCACCCCGCCTCCTTGTTCTTACATTGACGTGTGCAAAGCCAGTCGTTATTTCGATGGTATCTCGCGAACTGTGATGCAAAATCAGGAAAACCCATGTACAACCCGGGCTAAATAGTCACAGCTGGCCGTTGCTTCCAGCTCCACATGATGCTATGATGACACAGATAAACACTAATGCGCCGTCTACTATAAAACCGGGTTAATGTATATACATCCATAACTGCCTTTGGCCTGGCTGATGCCCGGAGCGTAAGTGCTGCTTCTCTGCAACAGTTATTTCGACAAGCGGTAAACCTGCTCTGAGGCCAGAGAACAAAGTAGGAGAAAATGCTTGACTTAATACACATAAATCGTATTTAAAGCCTTATAAACAAGTGAATGAACTTTAAAATCAATTCTAAATGACACCTGTAGCCAGGGCAGTGTGTTAAGCTGCAGGTTGATCAATCCCCTTTGATTTAGATAAGACTCCGGCTGTAAAGTTTAGGGGAATCCAATAAAGAGGATTTTTCTCTGGTGTTAACAGCTTACGATAAATGTATTCATTGCAGGTGACAACGATGTTAAATTTTGACTTGACTGCCAGTTTTTATGAGGCGGTCCGCTGACTGATGCTCCTTGGCGCCAATCAGATCTATACTCAGATCAATATCCACCTGGAAGGGAGAAAAAAGTGTACTTAGAAGCCTCTGCAAAGTTGGAAGCGGACAAAAAAAGCCACATATTCAGTTATCTCACCACTTAACGTACACAGTCACTTAATAAAACGTTTTTCTTCTCCGACTCAAATATTTTTTGATACAGTTTTGCCATATTGTTGTACTTCGTGCAAATTTCTCAGCATTTCGAGGAAATGTTGTTTTTCTTTTTGACATTTTGAGATTTTTTTTAATGTATTTTTTTATTGCTTTCGTTAGCTGAACTCACAGAATTATCTAGCTGTTATTGGGGTAGTTTGATGCTTTGAGACAATTTCTCAATGATTGCTCTGAATATCTTTTTCTAATATTTAGGTTTTTCTGAAAGTTTGTTGCTAGATATTTCTAAAATACATAAAATGTATATATTTATTTAGTTTGACCTTTTCTTTGGTTTTGACTCACAGATCAGGAGTTAATTTATTTCTATCTCTTTATCTGTACTTGGTTGTAACCGTTAAGCTCGGAAAATATATTCACAGATCCTGCAAGTTATTACATTTTCCTCCTTGAAAACATGTCTTCTGCGCATTAGAATTTTTATATATTTTTGTATTCCTTAATACATTCATGGAGGGCATCTCTGAGATCTAGGAGGTATCTGTGGGCATATTTATAGATAATCCTTTGGGAATCTCTGCAAAGGAAACCATTTTCATGGAGCTCAATCTTCCCCCCCCTCCAGGACTACGGCGGCTACCTCACCCTGATGCTGTTGAAATCGACAGAGAAGCTGATCAGATGCGCTGCCGCTCAGGCGCCCATCATCGACTGGAGCATGTATGGTGAGCGAGATTAAAATTCCCCCTCCTTTTGTCCGTAACGCAAGGCCCAAGAATTATTCATCGCTACTGCCGCTGGAGTGCTGACTTTTGTGAGCCATCATTTCCTTATTCACTTTTTATAACTTTTTTTTTAAATCCTACATGGGTTTTTTTTTTTATATGTATTGTCGGGGTAATGCGACTTTAATTACCCTCAAGCTAGGCAGTGGGGAATTTGGGTGTATTGAGTTTTAGGATGAAGAGCTTTCTTTATATGATGTCCACAGTAGAGCCAAGGAGCTGCTGCAGGATGTGTCATCCGAGTTCAATACATTGGAGTGTTTCCATTAAGCCCCAGCCCCTGTGTTTCAGGCGGTGGCAAAGACTTATAGGTTTTACCGTTTTTGATTCTCTAAATGCCCCTTTAAAACGCGGGGTTTGTGGGTTTGCGGATTTGTCTCTCCGCCGCTGCCAACTTTATTTGTGAACGGCACACTAAAGAGTAATGTCTGCCATCTGTCAAGCAAAGCACCGAAAAGCTCACTTCTGCTCTCCTCTCCCCTCCAGCTTCGGCCTTTTCAGAAAGATACTTCGGCTCACCGTCAACTGAGGAGAGCAAATATCAAGTGAGCCGCTTCCACACACTCCTCTGTCTCGGGCCTCGCTTTGAAAAAACGGTCTCAAATCATATATTTGCGGCAGCCAGGTGTCCGCGTGTCCGCGTGTCCAGACAGTCTGCGCCATCTCTGCAGAGAAAACAATGACAGCCTGACGCAGGAAAAAGAAAAGCCTCATCACATGTTGAATGCCAGTGAGGTGTGATAGAATTCAGACAAAATATTTAAAAAACAAAGCCAAATATCATAATCTACAAATACTGACATCCCAACCACTAAAAATGAATAAAAATGTAATAAAAAAATAAATAAGTAAAATAAAAAACCATCATGACATCATCAAATTGGTAGTATATCAAATTATAATCTCTAATACTACTATTACTACTGCTACTAGTACTACTACTAGGACTAGTTACAATAAAATACTAACCCAAGATGGCCACAAAAAAAAATGCTAAAAACAAACAAACAATAATAATGTCAATGATAAAACAGATTTTCTTATCCAGAATAACTTTTCAGCGAGATGAGGACATAATAAATCCAAAATTAAATAATCTAATTAAAAGAGGCATGTGAGAGAGAGAGAAACCTAAGTTCTATCTGAGCTCATTTATGCAACTGCGAATATCGAGACCACGTACAGGCAGTATAAATACACCTGCATGTGTAATTACATTCACAAACATAACCCTGTCCACGTAGCTACATGCATTTATATGCACTAAGTAATTGCATATCTACACACACATTCGCACACACACAGACACACACGCAACAACCCTCTTGACAGCACTGCAGCGCTCGCTCACATCAAAGACTTTCAATAAACACTCCGCTCGCTCCATATCAAATTATGGCGCAGCCGTGACTCCCCCAGGAAGCAGGACGGCTTTTATTCTTTACAGTCGACAAGTAAAGATCTCTTGGATGGAAACCTGATTCCCAAATGTGGGATAATTATGAGATGAGTTACATTGTCAGGCTTCTTGATTTTTGTTTTTTTTTCTTCCAGACAGAAATACAGCAAAACTAAATAGGAAAAACACAAATCTGAGGTGTTCTATAATTGTCGATCGTCTAGCAGAAGAGAAGACACAAACAACCTGCACACTGAAATAATACTCTCGTCTCCTCCTCAACGGAGACTTTCCCATGACTCGTTTTTTAAATTGTTATAGTGATGCATCTCAGGCCATTTCACTGATAATTTCAGATAGTCATGAGACAAAGATGTTTCTTTCGTTTGTTTTTTTGGTGTGTTTTTTTTTTCCTCCATGACCTCATTTGGTTCAAACCCCACTGCAACATTGTCATTTTGTGGAAGGACCCTAAGAAACAACCAGAGCAACAGGAATGCACAATGTTGAGAGGGAAATAAACAAATTCTGCGTGTTCTTCATTTGGGAGATTGTTTATCTATAATTTAGTCCTATTGTCATCAACCTAGAGAGCTTCGTGTTTGATGGTTGGTGATACAATTCCAGCGCTCCCCTGTCTGCGATCTAAGAGTCCTTGGGCAAGACATCGAACACCGAATGCTGCCAATGGCTCGGTTAGCACCATGCATGGCTGCTCTGGGATCATTGGTGTGTGTGTGTGTGTGTGTGTGTGTGAGTGTGTGTGTGTGTGTGTGAGTGTGAGTGTGTGTGCGTGTGTGAATGGATGAATGCAATGTCATGAAAAGCGCCTTGAAACGGCAAAATGTGAAAGCGGTGGCGACCAAATCACTGGAAGAAAATAAAAAGACAGAAACGTCCTCTTTCTATCGCGGATTAAACTAGCTTTGAATCCAGGACAGTGATTTTTGAACTAACGTCATGAGATAAAACCAAATGAAAAATCTATATTGTCTAAATTGTTATTACCCCGCATTTTTCACCCAAAGGTTGAATTCACGTCCAGGCAGGGACAACTTGGGCAGCACGATTCAGCATTTTTTTATTGGCCGGTACCACAGACCTAGCCCTGCATATTCGTTGGCTGATGCACCAACCTGTTTGATAAATGTTTCCCGTGTAAGATATTCAGTCAGTGTGTTACGTGTGAATGATCGGCGGACACCCAGCTGGACACCAGCTTCCCTGTCGGTGTCGGCTGTGAGGCGGGTGACTGGAATTCCAAGTCAGTGTTTATTAGAGTGAAAAGGTTACTGTGTGGATGAGTTGTGTTATTAACTACTTTTTCTTTTCCTTACGGCCGTTCCCTTCAGGGGTCGCCACAGCAAATCATCTCCCCCCGTTGAACTCTATGCTTTGCATCCTCTTCTCTCACGCCAACTAACTTCACATCCCCTCGCCCTCCGCCCATCAATCTCCTCTTTGGTCTTGCTCTAGACCTCCTCCTTGGCAGTTCCAGCCTCAGCATCCATCTGCCCAGATATTCGCTATCCCTTCCCTGTAACTGTCCAAAACATCTCAGTTTAACTTTATCTCCAGAATATCTAACACTGGCTTTCCCTCTGCCGGACTCATTCCTGATCCTATCCATCCCCCTCACTCACAAAGAGAACCTCAACATCTTCATCTCAACTACCTTCACCTCCTGTCTTTTCCTCAGCGCCTCTTTCTCTAAACCGTACAATATTGCCTGTCTCACCGCCGTCTCCTACACGTTTCATTTCATCCTGGCTGATAGTTTGTACTCGCACATTACCCCTGACACTTTTCTCCACCCGTTCCAGCCTGCTTGGCACCTTCCGCACAACATGAAGCTGTAGCATTTTTAAGAGTGGATTATTTGGTTTGTACTAAATTTAGGCTATTTTTTAGTCCATTCAGTAATTTGGTGTTGTGGCGTTTTTCTTACATGAAATGACTCGTCTGATGCAAAGAGCCGTTTGCAGTTTTACTGCACTAGCAGTGTGCGCTACCATGACTTGATCCATGAGACAGGTGTTTGTTACTGGCAGGATCCACTAGATATTGACATCTTAAAGAAGCTGAAATTACCTCTTTCTATCCTATGATGACAAATGAAAACATTTTAGTGTTACTCTAGGGCTAATTGAGCCATTTCCTGACTGAGTATTTTCATTTCTGTCTTCTTTATATTTTGATGACAGAAATTGAGTGCTTATTCCAGTTACTTTGGCCTGACATTGATCCATTTATTGAATTTATCATCCATCACAGCAACCCCCCCCCCCCCGAGTTGCGAGAAGTGGTTAATCCAACATTTGTGGAATTACTATCTCTGTCTGTCTCTTCTATTGCCTTCTCTGCATCACACTGCATATCATTGTAACATCAGCGCCTGTCGTTTTCATTAGTTTGACTACCATCCCAGACATGGAGGCATATAGAGGCAAACCAGGCTGACCCCCAGCAACCTGTTTGTTTTGGTTGATGACAGAGAGAAATGGGAAAAAAACAAACAAACAGTGGATTTGATGTGCATTAGACCCAATGCTCTTTATGTAATATATCGAGTTAAAATGTCACAGAGATCGACAGTTGCTTAGACAAAGACAATTTGCTGGAAATTTAAATCCATTTCAGTTCTCTTTGGTTTGAATTGTGTTAGACTTCTTGAATATGCAATTTTTTGACTATTTTCTTCTCATGAAATCTGTGCTTCCCTGCAAGATAGAGGTCAAATGGCTTTCAAAAGCAGGCCAATGCGCACATCTTTAAAAAAAGAAAAGCCCGTTGTGGATCACTTCACAAACAAAACTACTCTGCTCCGGTGAGAAAAAGAAACAATTGTATCCACGAGCAGGTTTGGCAACACTCAGACACACAGATTGTGTCCTGTGCAACCGCTGAATGAAAAAAACAAAAACATACAAACACGAAAAATTGTCATCTACCAGAGGGGGAGGCAAAAAATTCACAATTGTCCTCAAAGTGAAGGTCACGGTTAAAGTGGTTTTTCCTCCTTAGTGGGTTGCTAATATCTGGGCCGCAGTTATTTCGGTGACTCTCCCGGCAGGAGGGGGGTCTGCTCTCAAATCCAGAGAAGGGAGATGTGCTTGGATCTGATCAGACAATAATCAGCCGTACATCAATCGCCTCTTTTGAGGACCGAGACAGACAGACGCAAAGAAATGGGTTATGAAATAGCTGCAATGACACACTGTCGGCTTATTGATGCGTGGTGACGGACAGAGGCCAGAAGAAATTTGCCGGATCGAAGCCCCAGCAGGGAGAGTCTGAGCGATGAGAGGACAAGACCCCCTGTAATGGAGAGGCTTCCATCCACGATCCCCTGCAAGAGAAATTGAAATGCAATCTGGATATTTGTTTTAAAGGAAAATGCATTTAAAGAAAAAAACAAGAGAAGAACCCGTATTGTGAGCGTCATGGTGTTTTTCTCCCCCACAAATGTGTATTTTCATCTCCACTCGGTCTGCTCCACACCCTAAAGGCTAAGCCACTTCCAAATGTCCCTCAATGACCTTTTCAAGACCTATTTTCTGCTCACCCAGCCGTGTTAGAGTTTCTAAAATCACTCTAGGAAATAGTATTCACAGTCTGGTGTAGCAGTAATGAAAACTACATTTACCTCATGCATACATTAGTTTAGAGGAGTATTTTGCCATGCTTTGTTTCATTCAAAAGTAAATATATTGCTGTTAAAGCTGATATTCAAGGTACAATTGTACATAATTTACTTATAAAATGCCAAATATGCCATCTCTAATCAAAGAAAACCGCATTGTTTTGGATGATATTAGACCGTTATGAGTTGTTTTTTCCCTCCAAAACAGATCAGTGATACTTTAAAAATGTCGATAAAAAGCGGGTGTAAGCACTGATAGCAAGTTTTCTGTCTATTGATTTTCCAGTCACAAGCCAAAGGAATGATTTTGATTGTAATCTGCAGAAAAATAAGGACAAATTGTGATGGGAGGAGTGGTCAGAAAGGATTGCTAAAAATCCTGAAAAGTCCCTTTGTAAAATCCCGAGTGACTCCAAACGCGTTTAAGTCAGTCAAAGAAAATGCGTAAATAATACATTTTAAAGAAATTGAAATACAATTAAACAATACTCATTCAATCAGTGTGCTATACGTTGAATGGATGGAACACTTTTTTTGTTAGTAATTGCCTTTATTAATTTAATTGTTTGATAGTAGTTACTTTGAACAAAAATCATATTTTACATAAAATGATCATGTTATTTTCAGTTGAGAATTTTGGTAGCTCTCCATGCTGGGAGCTTAGCTTCGGACTTTCCTAAAGTGTCTTTCTGTGGTTCTAGACATCCAAAGTCCTTCCAAACCTGAAGGGTCTGCAAGGAGGCACCCTGTTTCTGGCCCACGGGACTGCCGACGGTAAGCCGGTGTCTTTTATCCCTCAATATAGCCTTGCAGCCGGCGTTATCAGGTCAAATTCAGAGGTTTTGTCCTTGAAATGAGTCTGACATGCAGACTCTTTAGACTTGACCCCGATGACTTGCTGAGGTTTTTATTCTAGGGTGAATTGTTAATTAACTTCACACTTTGTAATTGCACGGCTTGTACTTTTCTCCTCAGCAAATGTTCACTTTCAGCACTCAGCAGAGCTCATCAAGCACCTAATAAAGATCGGAGCCAATTATACCATGCAGGTAAATATTCTCTCAGTTTTTAATCGTATTAGTAATAAATAAAAGCCTATTTTGCAGATTATGATATCCCAAGGACCCATTGATTTACTGTCGATATTAATACAGTCATCGTTCTCTGGAAAGAGAAAAAATAAAATGCTCTATTATCCGTCATATCTTGCATTACCGGCACGTATTTCACCACCAAAAATGAATATTTATCCAAAAATCACAATTGTACAGAAATTCATCAGCTTGTATTTTACATTGAAATAAATGCTTCATGAATGAATTCTACACCTGACTGTTGGGAGGAGTCAGTCAGTCAATGCTTTCCACAGTTTTTCACTGTATGGCTAGGAGATAGCTAACTTGTTTGCCACTAATTCAACACCTAAAACCTTAAAAACAATGAATAAATGAATAGTTAAACACAGTAAAAATCCAACAATGTCAACTACAATGTATGATGTGTTGCAGAAGATGCTGCTATAAATTATATCATGTTGCTAGCATTCACAGGGCAAAGATGGCTGCTGGCGTGGCATCCACAGTGCGACAATTTAGCGATTTTTGTGGTTAATGTTAGCGTCGTTGATGCCGTCGTTTTTTTTTTCTTCTTTTCAGCACATGTACGGATATGGGAACTGTCTTGGGGGTTTAGGGGTTTGAAAAAAAGATGCAACCCATGAGAATGCTAATGCAGAGGGCTCACACTAGCTAACAATCACAGAGTGGGAACAACTCTGTGCTAACACTAGCATACAGGGAACGCAGAAATAGCGTTTGCTCCCCGGGAAAGTCTCAAGTCTTTATTTCGTTGAGTTGAAACAGGCATTAATCTTTTAACTATATTTGGGTTTGACAAAATGGAAAAATATACACCGGACTTGTGTTCACTCAAAGTGACTTTGCATGTAGAAGTCCTTTAAATACATTTTTCATAACACTCTATTGGCCTTCAATTCTGTCCAGATTCACAATCTTGATAGAAAAAAAAATTGGAGAGCATGAATATTAACCACCCTTTTGATCACCTAATTTCCTTTTTGTAGACACAGAATTCAAGCCATCTCGATCGTCACGTTCTGGCAATATTATACGCGCTTACGTTCCGCACCAGTTGTCATTGGAAATGCATATTTTGCGTTCATTTCACCAAAGCTGTGTTTAGTCGCATTTAAAATGGAGTGGTCTATAGACAATGCTGGGTGTAGAGGTTGTTTTTGATGGTATTATAGCGTCTTCATGACAGATTCACAAAGTGTCTTTGCGCACCACTGGAACGTGGAGGTAGATAACGGTCCCCTTATTCCAGACTGTCTTGTAATCAGCGGGGCGGTGGTACCAGACACGACCAGGCAAAAGGCAGCGTAATTCAGGGGGGAATGCTAGTCGCACACAGGGGAGGAACACGCGGAGAAAACGCGGGAACGTTTGACATGAGAGACAAAGACTAAGTGGCAACAGAGGGAGGCGTGTGGGGATGATTGGACACAGGTGGAAACTGTCTGAGAAAATCAGGTAATCACACCGAGGCTCTGGGGGGACCGGGGGGGAGGTCAGCGTCGAGGCTCAGGGGTTAGAAAACAGGAGGACACACACGGCGACTCAGCCACGCCGCCGCTCTTCATTCCCACTTCCTATTTTTTCATTTGCTTTCAGCTGCATTTAAAAGAGATTCCATTATCTCTTCTCTTTTCCATCACGTTGTCTGCACGGGAAAAAGAAACACAAATATATCACCATCTTTAAAAGGGTGGTAAATGAGCAGAGAGCGTCTTTCTTTTACGAATATGAATGAGGCTCGAAATAGAATTGACGAAATCCATTGTTATTTTTTTTATTTATTCATTTTTTTTTTCACGCTAGCCGTTCATGCTACATATCGAGTTTGTATCACATTGGATGGGCACACCGGAATTGGGGCCGACTGATTGACCAAAACACAAATGAACCAGACGCGTGACCCGTTGAGTCCAATGACCAAATCAATCATGAACCATGGGAACATATTCAAGAGTTGTTGTCTGGAAAAATGATTTCGTCGGTAAAGTATCTTTTCACTGGAGCTTCTGTCCTTGACAACAAATTCAACAATTATGGCCCAATAGTGGAACGTCTCATTTGAGGACATTTCAAAAATATGAAGTCTATTTGGATCAGATTTTTTTGGATGCTCTGTCATAACATGACTTTTTTGACGATGTTGAAGGACTTTTGTAAATGTCCCCTTTCAAGGAGTCACCGTCTTGACAATTGGAAAGGAATATAACAGTGGATATTTGATATCTCACTCTTCAATAATTGCTTGACGTGTCTGAAAAGTTTTTGGCGAACACAGGCCGTGTTGCCATTTTAACCAATTTTGGCCCTTTTTTTATGTTTAACTTTAGCTGAAGGCTGATTTTCCTCTTTGATCTCAAATCACTTTCTCTTTCCTGCAGCTCATGAAACTTATTTCACACCCAAATTCAGCCGGCGTAGAATCACACCGTAATTGAGGGTTATTTTCCTCTGCCGCGGAAGAGTTGATGTTTTGGAGATACTGGCACGTGGCTGACAACACAGATATCCTGGCAGAATTCAAAAAATGAAACACATCTTCGAATTAGCTAAAAAAAAAACAAACATTTCCCATCTTGTGAGACGAAGCCGTCATTTTGTGCCGCTGCATTGAGATTCCTTAATTGTGTTTTTTGGTGTGTATCTTTTGTCTGTTCTCTCTTTTGCATCAGATCTACCCGGACGAGGGACACTTCCTGTCTGCACGCAGCCGAATTCAACTGACTCATTCTCTAATGGGTTATTTTAGAGGATGTCTGTTTGACGCGTCGTCATTACTCGACCAACAAGCGGATGACGACTGAGGCGATATTGCTGTGCTTGTTTGTGTGTGTGTTTGTATGTTTGTGTGTGCGTGTGCGTGTGTGTGTGTGTGTGTGCCACTGGTAATGTGAGTGTGAGCCGGAGAGTGGTTTTATACCTGTAGCACAATATTTGATGAACAAAAAAGCTTCTTCATAACATATTGGACTAGTTTTTATTGTTGTTTGTTTTGTATTTTGTTTCTGCTTTTTGTGTGTGTTTGGATCGAGCAGCCAGATCTTTTATCAGTTATCACGATGAACACTTAGGTTATGGAAAGACCAAGCAGCTGAGGGAGGCAAAGAGTGTAACCGACGCCTGACAAAGTATGAAATGTGCAGGGGAAGAAGAGAAATCCACCTTTTTGTGGCTGTGAGGTTTTCAACATCTGCAAAACATACGTGTGTAAATGTGATATTCAAACATCATGAGCTAATTCCTACTATTAGGGTCAATACTAAATTACAAGTGATAATTTCTGTGAACACAGGTGGACGACGCAAAGATCCTGCAGTAGGAAAACCTTGTCATAATTCAGCCACCTCTGTGTCAGGCACATAATAGAAAAATATAATTTTTGAAGAAATACAAGTGAAGGATAAACGGTTTTAAAGATCCCATTAAATGCCAAAACATTCTCCCGATTTAATTTCCATGTTCCTGTGTCAAATAAGCACTTGTCTAATGGAGGTTTCTCTCCAGATCTTTGTCTTTTAATACTTGCTGTTTCAAATTGTCTAAAAAGAGGGGTGACTTGTCCTGCACTGGATGGCGTTTGCCAGTTAAATTGGTTTATTGGGGTTTAATGTTCCTCCCCCAAGACTATAAATACTGGTAGTGACCTGGATGTGCTGGACTGAGACTAAAGAGCAGAATTGTGTTGTCACTGCGTTCTCTCTCTGGCCATCACTGATTATTCAGGGGGGAAAAGGCTGGGTAAGAAATAAGTCACAATCCCCATTATTGGCTGCTGTAAATGTTGATCAATATCCACAATAAGTCTCTCTCTAACTTTATGTTTCTACTACAGACTTTGGATATTATAGAGACACGCAGAAAAAGATATCTAGATTTAATCTCACTCAGCCTCACGGCGTAAAAGATGCATTCAATCTTAGCACATCACTATTTCAAATAACATTTTCCGAATCATTTATTGTTTTACCTTCACTACTGACGACCCATGAGTTTATTTCCCCTTTTCTGACAAAACCAAACACATTGCGACTGAAATAAGGTGTCTGTTCCAAACATTCACCGACTTGACAGCATGACATGATATGTAACTTATCAGTTCAACGTCGAATCCAAAATTCTCGCATCTCTCTTAGCACGGCAGTGACAGTACTGATCTTTTATTGTTCCGTTAAAGGAAACATGAAAGCTGATATGGTGGAGAGAGTCAGTAAAGCATTAAGAACCTGTCAAAGTAACACCAGCAATATGTTGGAAGATCTTTTTGCATGCACAACATGTAGGCAGGTCCAGCAGATTTATCTAAAAATGAAAAAACTCAGTTTTAAAGTGGATTAGGGAATCAGCGCAGACAATAATGAGTCAATCTCTCCCCATTTTCATTTTCTCTATAAAATGTATCAACCCCCTAAGACCACAGCTTGTGTTTTGAGTGTATTTTGAACATGTCTTAGCTATTTAGGATCAGGGGGACAGCTAAATAAAATAATAACTGTACTTTAATATTGACCAGGATGTTGTGAGAAAGATTAATTTCTGGTGATGTAAGTCCAAATATCCCCTAGTGTGAGCTGGTTATTTGACAGGGATGTAACGTGAATGTCAAACTTCAAACACCATTAGAAATGTAAACCATAGAATAAGATGTGATTTTGTATTTCACCCATGTTAATATCAGTGGTCACCTTGGTTTGACACTGACTGCTGTAATTGGTCTTGAAGGCCAACAGCAGGTACGGTGGTCTGTACATATGATGGCAAGTCAAAGTTAATTAAAATGAAGTTTACCGTGTAGAGAAGTCAAGTTGCTAAAGTCAAGTGTGTACATCCGGATCTAAAATGAGTTTGTCTGAGGTAAATGTTTTAAATGTTTTAGCATGGGATGGAACAGTTGATGGGCAGTAAGAAATTGTTATTCGCAGCACCTGATTGGATTAATCCTGTGCGGGCTGTGTTGATTATACATAGTATATGTCAAAATACTTCACAAAATGTATTTGGGAAAAAAAAAAAGCTAACCAGTAGCACGATTATAAAACTATCCTCATTCACATTGTCAAAGTTTGTTCAGTATGTCAACAGATTTGTCCCGAGGCCACAGAACACCCTCCATTTTCAACCGTGTCTCGATTAATTTCCACCCAATGGCCTCTGAAGGTCCCGCAGTGCTCTCACTTTGGAAACTGTCCAGTCCCTCCACTCTTAACGGCAATATCCTTTTTTTTAAATACCCTATTCATTTTTTAAACAGTGAATATCCTGCTGACGTACCTTTATAAAAAAATTTAAAGTTTCTTCGCCCAAGAAACGCAGTAAAAACCTTGAAGTTTCCAAAGCCAGACAAAATATTTTTCATTTGCATCAAACAGAAGGGTGGATTTTAACATCATCATCAAACTATTCAATTTATTTTGGTTTGTGTTTTAATCTTTATATTTCGGTTTGAAAAAGTGAAAGTTCGGATCTGTTCACAAATCTGACAAATCAAATTGAGACGTAAACACAAAGAGAAAAGTGTTGACAGTCTATGAGATGAGAGGCCGACTACATTGGCAACTTTGGATGTCACACAAACTTGTAGCTTATAAAGTTTATGAGGTTTCTGATTTTCAGGCCAGCAATTTCCTTCTCGGTGTTTTTTCTGACTTGGAAATAGGTTTGTCCGGACAAGCGAGGGGGTTACCGTCCGTTAGCTGAACTCAGAATCACAGCTGACCGGAGGCTAAGACACTTCTACCGGTCAGTGTGGCTCTTTTTTTCGACTACCAGAGGTTTAAGCAACTTTTTACAAGAATTCGCTGGAACAAATTTAGTATCTTTCCATACAAATTCTATCAGTTTCACCCATCAGGAGGACACAGATCTTTGAGGTTCAAATGTAACCTTGATCCAGTGAGAGACATCAGAGATATGTTTAATCTTTAATGCTGCATCCTTTAGTGCTTTTTATTCTTACATTTGTCATGTCATCCTGATAAAAATGATATCTTTAAATATTCTAAGGAAAGGAATTTGCATCTGTGTCAGTCTGTTATGGGGGGTTTGAAACCTCATGTTTAACAATCTGAAACCTCAGTGGAAAAAAAAAGTCAGCGATTTAGCAAGGTGTCTGTTATATCGTCTGAAAAATGTTAGTTCAAACCTGACTTTTTCTTTTCTTTTTTTTTTAAATCCATTTTTACATCATAAATGACTGTTTTTTGTGAGTTTGACATACAGTATAAGCTTAATTTATTTATTTATTTATTCATTAATTTCACAACTTATTAGATTTTTTTTTTCTTTTCGGCTGAATTAATTCATTCACAGGGAACAAAACAGTGAAACTACAGAACCGAAACAATTTAATGAGATTATTCATGAATAACAAATGACTAAGCATTACATTACTCTGACCTTTTTAGAATAAGGCTCTTTTACATTTTCTTTACGCAAAGTATAATGGAATAACAAATCTACTGCTCTGACATGGCGATAAATAAGCCCATTGTGAGAGAGTTGATGTTAAATTGTGCGTGTGTGTATGTGTGTGTGTGAGTGTGTGTGTTTGTGTGTGTGTGTGTGTTATTTGATGTTTTAATAATATTATTTTTAAGGAAGCTAACAAAAGTATTTATCTCTCCTGGTTGCCTGAATGGTCATGGGGTTTATTGTTTCTTAAATACTTCAGAACAACTTATCAAAAATGTAATTTCACGGAAAATACTTTTTATAAATTTGGTACTAGTCATTTCATGCCTCTGTTCCCAATTGAAGAAAATCAAGTGCAATTGCTTTTAACTTTGCTTTACAGCTGCTTAATACTAATTTCTGTGGATCTAAGAAGAAAAAAAAACTCTTAAGGCGACTGTTTTTCATAATGCATTTAACAAAAAGAAGAAACCCGAAGTGTGACGGCTGCACTGAGGCTGAGAGTGTGAGAGTGACTCAGATGGTCATCGCCGGCTGCTCACAAGTGCCATTAATCACATGATGGATTGTTTTAGCCTTTAGACGAGAGGAGCTGATTCGGTGTTGCAGCATCCAAACCGATATGAGGTCAAAAACACAGGAAAAAAGTAGCCCAAAAAATGGATTGCACCTCTGAAGTTGTGTGACTTATTGCCAGGACAGCAATTGGTTGCCATGCCAACAGTTTTGGTATCCATAGATACGGCTACTCTCATAATCGATTTAAAGTTGAAACATGGAGCTCCCTGCATCTCAGCGGAGCAGCAGCTGCCGTCGTCCGCCTCAATCTCTGCTTTCAGTATCCAGTGCCACAGTGTGTCCAATTTTTTCACAAGCATTGTGTGAAGTCGTGGTTCGTCTCTCTTCGGGTTTGTACTGTGAGGTCTGTTCTTCAGAGGAACCATTGTGGGTGAATTCAGCTTGCTGTAAGGTTTTCCCCATTTTAATATTAAAGAGCGAAAGAACAAAAAGAAATGTTCCGAGCCCTTTCTTTTTGTCAACTTCTCGCAGAGGAAACTTTGAATCCTTTCCTTCGCATGCCTGTCTTGTGAGTTTTTCTGACTCCAGTATTTGTAAACCGTGGATTTGTCATGCTGATGAGGACCGAAATAGAGGAATGGATGTTGAACTCACTTATTGATACCCTCAAAAGGCGAACGTATAACCGAATGGACGAGCGGCCACAAGAGAAAGCAAAAACAAGACCTGACGAGAAGTCTGAACGTGTCACACATTGACTCAAATAAACAGGAGGGAGAGCGTGAGGGCACCACAGCAGCAGCTGGGACCTGGAAACGAGGGTGCAGGGCGGGGGGGTGACCAGGGTGACCGAAGTCCCCCGCTCTCTCAGGAATACTCTCCGTTTCAATCTTTTTGTCCACCTGGATCAACGAAGATATGTGCTACATTGTTCAACACTCGCCATCGATGTGTCAGGTCGGTAAATGTATATATTCATTCATCGGCTATCCTGCACGCGGGGCCAGTGGGAAAGGGGATGGGGGGGGGGTTGATAATTCCCAACTGACATGGGGTTGAGAGGTGAAGTTTAACCTGGACCCGTCCACAGTCGATCACTAGGCAGCATATAGTGAAAGGTAATCAGTCACCCTTTCACTTACAGCAGTGGAGATCCTGGTCCAGGGAGAAAAAAAAATGTACATGTCTATATATGTGTGTGCACATATATATATATATATATACATCATGTTTATCTCATGGCCTTGTGTGTGATGCTTGCTATGTGTTTAGAAAAAGAGCGCCTATAAAAAGATAGAAACCCATTTCGGATTTGATGTGACGATGGGAAAAGGTCAGGATTCAAGATGACGACCTCATCTACTCAAACACCAAACTCAATGCCTTTTCAAGCACTACCCTTGTCCAATTCCCCAGTATTCACTCGCCCAACGCGATATAGACAAAGCTTTATTACTGTTATTGTGACAAATTGAAGTGTTGTATTTTTGGATCAGAGAATTGTGATCCTTCAGAATTACAGGTCAACAACTGTTGACTATTCATGCATCTGATGCAGAAAAACTAAATTATTAGCATTTCGGCAGCATCGGACACTTCACGTGATCCATCCTCTGATCATTTTTTTTCTTCAGTCGGCGGCAGGGTTTTCCTCTTCGTCGGGGCAGCGACCTCACCTGCTTCTCGGTCTTGTTTCCCGAATCCAAATGTTGCCTTTGCCAAATTTTCCATTTTCTTCGAGGTCGATGTCTCCATTTGAGACGTGGGATTAGTGACGAATTTAAAACATCCAGGTCGGCGAAAGCAAAAAAAACAACAACAAAACAAACAAAAATCAATAAATAGAATAGAAAGTGAAACTGAAAGTCAGGGTGTGTTGAGAGCTGCGCTGATTGGCAGATCCCAAACTTTCTTAAACTCAGGGTGAAGACTCCATTCTTGTTTCACTCACGCCCCGAGCTCTTGGTAAAACAAAGTCTTAATTTGATGTGCTCAGGCAGATTACAACCCTGGTGTGTTTGCAGACGCCCCCCCGCCAGGCCCCCCGGGCCTCCAGTACGCTGCACCCCCGACTCATCGTGATGGCAATCTGTCCCGATCATATTAATATTAGAGCCTTAATGTTTCATCCTAACGCTCCCATTAGGTGAGATTTAGTGGGGCCTCTTGCAGAGACTCAGCGCTGGAAGACCTCTTTTACTGTCCTCCCTGAGAACTAAAAGTTAGCATGCCAGCATGATGCCACGGTATAATGAAATAGGCGGGAAAACATTTATCTTTTTTCCCGTCCTCCCTGACCTTTATAAATCCCCTGTCCACGACGCCTAGACTCTGCTCAAATGGAGCCTTAATTACATCAAACCAATTACAGAGCCAATATTAGGGTCTCATCTAGTGATGGAGGGAGGAAGAGCTCCGGCAGCACCTTCAGACGCTTGCGCCGTCTCACATTTTCATTTTGCACCGAGCAAACATATGAAACGGTAAACACGTCTGCAAAATCCATAAAGGAGACGGAGGCGCGGCTCCCTTTTATTCAGGAAATGAATCATAACATGGCAGTTTTAGAGCATTTCCATTAATTTTTCATAACAGATAGATATTGTATATCCATATTCAATTATTGATAGGCTAATTCCCCGTTTGAGGGATCAAGAAAAGGCAGCATCCGATTTTTCAAAATAAACTGTCAAATTTGAGTGAGGCCCCCGGTGGCTGTGCTCAGAACCGCATGTAGGGAGTCTACTAACCATCAAATATGTATTTTCTGTCAACAGTTTATCTTTTGCACGTTTATTGTAAAACGTTTGAGTGTAAGAAAATCTGAAAAGGTAAACTGTCTGATATGGATCATCTAGAAATTTGGTCTGTTGCAAAAGGACAATGAGGAGACAGACAAGGAGACAGAAAGAGGTTGAGGTGACATTACGCAGTGCTTACTTCCTTGATTTTTCTGTCAATTCAAAAATATTTAACTTGATCTCCACAAAGTGACTTTAAGTACATGTGTCTATGTCACGTTGTGTTTTTATATCTAAAAGTTGAATTCAGTTTTTTTCTATTTAAAATGTAAAACACTGACTCTTTCTCAGTATTTCCTGCAAAGGTTTTTTTTTTTGTGAAGTTCAAACTGCAACGCCGGGAGAAATGCTGAGAAATTCAATATGTCAGTGTGTATGTTTGTGTGTGTGTGTGTGCGTGTGTGTGGGTGTGTGTGTGTGTGCCTGTTGTCTAATTTTTTTTTTCTCTAGGTGAAGTCACAGTGCCATCTGCTGGGGGAGGTCCCACAGGTCAAGCCACCCCCCCCCCCGTGAGTGTTTTTGTTTGTCTTATTTTATTGTGTTTTATCCCCACTCAGCGTTCATATAAGCATCAGCCGAAACACCCCAGCATTTCAATAAATAAGAATATTTGCACGTCTGTTATCCGTAAATATCTTTAATTGCTCAAAAAAAATTCCAAAGACATTTATTATTATTCTGATATATTTATTTATGTTGAGAATTTTATTTGTTTATCTTGACATACGCTCACACACCCAAACCAGCATAAACAAACTGAAATTGATTCATGTTTATTTCCTATCCGCTCAAAGAAAGCTATCTTCTATGCTACTTGTACGAGCACTCCGACTACAACAAGAGGTAGTGGTTTATCACATATCATCCAACATACTCAATGTCAAATATTTGCCTGGATCTCAGTTGGATGGTAAAAATGAACAAAAAACAAAACAAAAAAAGAGCTTGTAATAATACAGAGCCACTGCAAAAAAAAAAAGAAAATACTGATAATATCGATGTATTTTCATTTTTTATATACCTGCTTACTGACTCTTATTATTATAAAATTTGACTGAGTGAATAATGAACACGAAATAAATAATGGCTGCTTGTAGAATCGATAATAACTTGACAGACAACTTAACAAACTTTGTCAATAACAAAATACCACAGACACAAGAGTAAACAGATTTATTTAGAAAAGAAGGTAAAGGCACTCTCTCTCTGTAAGGAGAGTCATTTCAGCTGCCCAGCAGGAACATTCGTGATTATTAGTGACGTGGACACTCTATATTTGCAGAAATGTGTAGCATCAATCATTTCACAAGGAGAGAACAAGCCTTTACCCTTCCCTCTTGCGACGCTGGCGAATTACTCCTCTCCGTCATCGTCATCTCCTTCCAATGAGTCGATGCCCACCTCCTCGTAATCCTTCTCCAGGGCGGCCATGTCCTCCCTGGCCTCGGAGAACTCCCCCTCCTCCATGCCCTCGCCGACGTACCAGTGCACGAAGGCCCTCTTGGCGTACATCAGGTCAAACTTGTGGTCGAGCCGGGCCCAGGCCTCGGCGATGGCGGTGGTGTTGCTCAGCATGCACAGGGCCCTCTGCACCTTGGCCAGGTCGCCCCCGGGAACGGAGGTGGGCGGCTGGTAATTGATTCCGACCTTGAACCCAGTGGGACACCAGTCCACGAACTGGATGGAGCGCTTGGTTTTGATGTTGCTGATGGCCACGTTGACGTCTTTGGGCACCACGTCGCCGCGGTACAGCAGGCAGCACGCCATGTACTTGCCGTGACGGGGGTCGCATTTCACCATCTGGTTGGACGGCTCGAAGCAGGCGTTGGTGATCTCGGCCACAGTGAGCTGCTCGTGGTAGGCCTTCTCCGCGGAGATGACCGGGGCGTAGGTGGCCAGGGGGAAGTGGATACGCGGGTAGGGCGTCAGGTTGGTCTGGAATTCCGTCAGGTCCACGTTCAGGGCGCCGTCGAAACGGAGAGAGGCGGTGATGGAGGAGACAATTTGGCTGATGAGGCGATTCAGGTTGGTGTAGGATGGGCGTTCGATGTCCAGGTTCCGGCGGCAGATGTCGTAGATGGCTTCGTTGTCCACCATGAAGGCACAATCGGAGTGTTCCAGCGTGGTGTGGGTGGTCAGGATGGAGTTGTACGGCTCCACCACGGCCGTAGACACCTGAGGCGCCGGGTAGATGGCGAACTCCAGCTTGGATTTCTTTCCAAAGTCGACAGAGAGCCGCTCCATCAACAAGGAGGTGAAGCCCGAACCCGTTCCTCCTCCGAAGGAGTGAAAGACCAGGAAGCCTTGCAGACCGGTGCACTGGTCGGCCTGGAGGTGAGGAATAACATGAGGAGTCAGAAGAAATGCTAAAACCACAACATTTTATACATTGAACTAAAGGTTTCACGGGGTCACATTTTGGGTTTGATTTTTAATGAATGTGACATTTTGAACCTTCTGGAATTGCTATTTACTGCCAACTTTTCGTGTAGTTCTCATGCCAAACTGGCATCCCTTATCCAATGGTCCAGGATTTTTTTTTTTTTTTTCGCATTTTTAGGTACTTTTATACCATCTGCAGGTATTTTGGCAATGAATTTAAATATGGGGGGGGGGGGGGGGGGGGTTTTTTTTGGGCTTGTTTTTCCTGGGGAAAAAAAAAAAAAAAAAACACAAAATAGTTCGGAAACCCAC
>CAAKHD010037695.1:197586-229544 GCA_901007705.1 Fistularia tabacaria
ATCGTGTGCTTGAGTGGTGGCTGTTGTGTTCTTTCCCTTGCGGTGAGGGGGGGGGGGGGGGGGGGGGGTCGTTTGGAAAAAAAAAAACGGAATTAAAACTCCTGAATTTTAGCGGTTACCTCACGGAGCGGTGTTTTGTTTTTGTTTTTGTTTTTTCCCCTGCGTGTAGTCTTTTCGCATTAAGAAGGAGGGAATACGACCGTCAGGCTTCACGCAGAGCCTGGAACCGCGCGTCCATCACGTTCGACTTCTGGACCGAGAGCTACACCTCCTCCATCCAGCGCAGGAGGACGGAGGTACATAATCCCATCCCTAGTGAGGCATCGCCGGGTTAGTCCACTGGAGAGGAGAGGATTCTTCCACTAGTGGCTCCCGGACTGGCTGTCAGGCACGCCGACAATGTGCTTTTGTTTACGCGCCTTTTAGCCATAAACCTAAGAGGGGAGGAGTCCTCACTTTCTCTCTCTCCCCCCCTCTCTCTCTCTCTCTCTCTCTCTCTCTCTCTCTCTCTCTCTCTTTCTCTCTCTCTCTCTCTCTCTCTCTTTGCTTTTGACAACTCTGTCACCTAACATTATCATTTTCAGAATTATTTTTCCAATTCATCTAATACTTGACACTCAAAAAAAAACTTCTTTTTTTTGTTAAATATTTAAAAATCATCTTTCCGTGCTAGAGAGAAGAATAAAGAAAACAACCCGACAACGTAAATAGTACGTAAATATAATGTATAATAATATGGTATTAGGAAAGCGAACTTTGCTTTCTTTTCTGCGTATTATTTCTAGTTCTTAGTAGCTCTTAACTGTTGTCTTTTAATGAGCGTGATAAATTTATTGATTTATTTGTTAAATGTGTCATGACGCTGATGGGAAAACTGCTCTTGAAGAGCCCCAACCCCGCCCCCAATACTAAACAGAAGAATTTATAAGGTTATAATGTGGACCTTTGCACCTGCTTCGAGTTTGGAAGTTTGTCTGATGTCTATTACAGCAGTTCCCCTTTCCCCCTCCCAAATTGATCTTTTTCCCATGTACTCCTCTGGAGAAAAAAAAAAACAACACTTTCAGTCAAATATATATCTTCCCGATGGATAAGTGCATATAATAATACATCTGTCTGTTCCCAGGACTCATTGACTGGTGCAGAAACTGTGGACACATCGTGACCCACTTTCTCCGGCTCTGACTCTGCGTGCAACCTGCTGTCATTGTGACACCATAAAGTAAACATGCGGCCGTAAAACAATGCAGATGTTCTTTCATATTGTCGGGAAATAAAATCCCAGGCGGGGTCGTTTTAATGGTCGTCCAGCGCAGCTGCCCCGATTGAAGGAGCGTTTACGTGTCTCCGAAGACAAACGCGGTTAAAATGTCAGTGTTATCGAATGATGTCGGCTTTATTTCTGACAGACGGGGAGACGACAGCTGGTGCCACTTCTATCTTTATTATTCCCCTCAAGGAGAGGCTGGCGATGGCTGGGCGGGGCTCGGCGTGACGTCAGAAAATCTACAATCCGATTGGACGAGAGCGGGGGGATTCCTACGCTGCGATTGGCCGCGCCGGTACGTCACTCCGACGCTCATAGTTTCCTGGTTGTAGCTGTCAAACACAGGCTCCGGGTTCGGATAACAACCGATGTTCTTAGTCGCCGCCCTGCATCCCCCCTCCGTGACTCTTATTCAACCACAAACCAAGAAATCCTGTAAGTGGGGATGTCCGCCGTGGGTTTTTTACAGACACGCTCAATTGTGTCGAACGGACAATTAACGTATTTAGGCCGAGAGCCCAAAAGGCTTGTTTTCTGTTAGGTGGACAATGAAGCGATAACCTCCTTTTCATGCCGTTACTGCAGTGAAGGACACGCCAGTGCCGTGTTTCTGTTTCGATGTTAAAAAGCAGGAAGTGGAGGATATCATTCTTGTGTGTCTTCTGGTTATAAGAAACCCCTCTTTATTCTGTTTCTAGAGAGCTTTTTCGCGAGGGAAGCGCGTCGGGTTTTTGCTCTAAGATCAAAGTGAGCTGGCATTTTAATCCACAGCAAGATGTCAGGTTAAAACCAACACCGCCCTCCTCCCGTTTGCCGGCCATTGACGTTACAAATCCGCGTTACACACACATGAGACGTTACATGTGGAGGAACGTGTCAGTGAATTTTAAAACGTGAGAGAGGAAGGGATCAAGAAGAGCCCACATTGCAGGCAGGAAGACCCCTCTTTGCTGACTCACAGTGAGTCTGAAGGAAGGATGATTCAGATGTACGTGTGTGTGTTTATGTGTGTGTGTGTGTGCTTGTGTGCTTGTGTGTTTGTGTGTGTGTGTGTGTGTGTGTGTGTGTGTGTGTGTGTGTGTGTGTGTGTGTGTGTGCTTGTGTGTTTGTGTGTGTGTGTGTTTGTGTGTGGGTGGGTGTGTCATAACGCACTCAGTGTATTGACAATTCTTGTGCCTCCTAATTCAATTTGGCCCCTCGCAAATATCTTTGCCCCTGCCCCCCCCCCACCTCCGTAAATTCAATTAGTAAAATCTGCAATAAAATAAATCACTTGAACTCAACAAAAAAAATACGCAGTTGAAATAATGTGAAAGAAATGATTTCAATGTTGGTGGTAAATAACAAAAAACAACAAAAAACAAACAACAAACCTAACAATGATCTCTCACACAACGACCTTTTCTAGTGTACCAGTTAAGAAAGAATTCCCTCAACGTTTGCATCAAATATGGTGTTAGAGTGAAATCTTAGAAAACTATGAAATTAATATGAATGTAATCTAAACAGTGCAAAATATCAAAGGTAAGCATGGAATTAAAAAAATATATAATCATAATAATAACCTGCATGTTATTTGCCAAAGCCACCTGAATTTAACCACCCCAAATTGACTGACATTGATAAGAATCAACATTAAATGTATTGTTAAATCAGTAGCAATCTAAATATGAAAGATCTTAGGAGAAACCAACCTAAATTTGCAGGGAAAAAAACAGCAAGATATTGATTAAAACAACATGGACAATGGGAATTATGAAAAAAACAAACAAACATGGAAATTACAAAAAAAAATGGCAGTGTTTGTAACAAGAAGACAGAACATCAAATTCTCAAATAAATGACAGCAGTGTTTTCCTGGCCATCTGACTTACCTGTTAGATTTTCAATTTACATAGATAAATCAGTGGTTGAGCTGGCTGAACCACACCATCAGCAGGCTGCTGTCAGCTGATCTTCAGGGTTAATTGTTGTCATTTTTGGCCTTTATAGCTGCTGGTAATGAGCAGCCTCTGAAAGGCTGTGAAAGCTGCTCTGCCACTGGACCAGCCTTGATAATGTAGGTATGTGAAGACAATGACACATAGGATGGCTCCGAATTGTTGTACAAATAAGCCAGTGCTTGTTGGTTTGTCGGGTACCGGCACATTTTTAAACGGAAAAACGATTTAAATAGATAAAACGGGATTCAATAACAGTCACTGGAGTATATAAAATACTGAAGTAGATAAAACATGTTCAGCATTTGTAATTGGAGAGTGGAAGTGGAATGTTTTAAGATGAAAAATATGGCGTTTCTTTTCAAGCTTTAACTCATGTAAACAGAAATTAGACAAAAAACAAACAAACATATGGATGCCTATTTGGTTTACAACTTGTATTTAAAGTATTTTTTTTAAACTAGTGACAGGTTTTTCCCGTCTGCGCTTTTTCCTTCTGCAGTTTATATCCTACAACGTCTGCACAGCTGAATTTGGGCCCATCTTAGCAGCTGTGCTGAAAAGGGTGTAAATACCACGTTTTTTACTGGCTGTATTCAGGATAAACAATTTACATTTGCTTGATTTGCGACTTGTGATTTTGACTAAATTAAATTTCAAGTTTTCATTGCATATAGTCGGTTCTCAGCTTTTCCAGAAGTTAAATATCTGTATGTTCATATTCTCACTAATACGGGTGTAGTTTTGAAAATGATGTAACCGATGCTGTATCTTTCAAGGGCCAGTTGTATGTGTTAGATGTTTTGCTACAATCTCCAAAATGTAACAATTCACATGTTTATAATCCATTGATATTGTGATTCGTAGCTTTGTTTCCATCATTCGCTTCAGAAAAGGAGCATCCCCAAATATTAGCAATAACGCAATTTAAAAAAAACAGCTCCAAACCAATCAGGCCAGGGGCGTAATTTTCCTTGGATGAGGTTCCCGTGAGCACGATCCAAAAAAAACGGTATCACAATATTGAAATGATACATTTGTATGTGACTCTCCCTCTGAAATCAGTCTGCGAAGTCTCTTAATTTTAGAAAAGTTGCCAGTAAAAATAAAACACTTTTTCTCTGTGTATACAAACACCATGAAGTGTGTGAGAGGTCATCACTGGTAGAACAGGTTAGTGACATTTGTGCCATCTGTGTGTGTTTTATTAAAATGCATCTCAATCTGCTTCAGTGTCGCCCCTCCCTGGAAGCTTTTATTCCAAATGGGATGCAGTGGGACTACAAATCCTGTTTTGGGCTGCCCCTAATGGGGTCTAAGGCCCCTCACCCTGCCAGAAAGCTCTGGTGTCATGCTGTGCTCATTAGGCAGCCATTATTAAATATGGAAACTGTTTTTCATTAATACACATATTAGAGTCATTTTAGCCCTTTATGGTTGCTTTGTGGTGTTGATTAAAAAAAGAATTGTATAAAATTATGAAACACTTATAAAAAATGTGCTTAATCTTTATGAGGGCTGACATCATTTCCTTTTTTACTAATGTCAAACATTTTAGAGGACCCAGGTTCCCTGAATTCATGGGGGTGAATTTTAGGAAGGAAAAATAGATCAAGTCCAATGAGTAATTTTACTTGAACTGCATGTGTCCATTTAAGTACCGAAGCTCAAATAAACACGCGTAAAGGCATTCCAAATTGTAAAAACGTCCAACTGTCATTGCTGGTCAGTTCTTCCTATGAGAAAGTTTCATGTTTTGATATTTAATACCAAAATAAGCAAAACTTTCCAAAGTTAGTTGATAAAAGATGCTAATCTTTACAATTATAATTAGTTTTGCCACCTCCATATTGTCCAAACATGACAGTACCATTGAAATCCCATATCTTTGCATCTAGTGTCTATCAATAAGTGATTTATCAATTCATCAGCCTTTTTCTGTAACACTTTTTAATCAGCTTGAATATAGCACAGGAAAAAAAATAAATCACGGACCTTCCTACCATCTTGAAAAAAATATATGAATTAGCAAGTTAATGGTAGCATTTATTGCAGAGATTAACTTCTATATAGAAAAACTGGAAGTATACTGTGTAAGAAAAAAAACAAAAAAAAAGAAGTTTGTGGTGGGAGGTCAGTTACCTCCTGGAACCTGAGCTTTTATTTCTTATGCATTTTCAATACCTCACATATCAATATCAGTCTGACCTATATAAGCTTTATTAGCAGTTTCTGCACAAGATGTCATTATGTTGGGGCGAGGTATTTATTTTGCAGTTTAATTATAACCCTCAGCTAGCGAAGTGTTTATTTTCCCCCTGAGCACTGTAACAGGAACTCTTTTGTTTCACATGTGGTCTGCAGAGGAACTGGGGGATTAAGGGACTAAGTCCCATTGTCCAGGTATTTCCTAATTGGTGGCATTGTAGCTACCAATTAGCTAATTTTGTTTCAGCTTTGCCTTCCGTAACATCATGTGAGTTTCCACTTTAAAACAAATGGGGTTTTCGCACCGTGTCCGGTTACATGTCAGGAACACCTGCAAAATGATTGACTCATCATTGCATGAACACTTAAACCACTTTATTTTGCACCACTGTTATTTTGGAGTCATAGAAAAAAACGATCATGCTGCTATTATACCATACCATTATGGTATTACTTGCTGACCTTTTGCACTAAACTGTCCAAAACACCCCCCTCTGCTGCTATTCTCTATATTCATATTACACACATTTATACATTTCTGCCAAATGTCTGTCATCTTTTCACCTGGTCAGTAGTTTGTATCTGCGTGCACTTTATACCTTATAGTTTATCTTATCTTATCTTATCTTATCTTATCTTATCTTATCTTATCTTATCTTATCTTATCTTATCTTATGTTTACTGTTTAATGTAATAGTGCACTTTACTGTTTAATTTGCCCTTTAATATGATTATTTTGTTCATTTCATGTCACCGGGAGATTGTGACAGAATTCTCGATTATTCGGTATGTCTTGCACGTGTGGAGAAATTGACAATAAAGCTGACTTTGAATTTGACTTATATGTAACGGACAATATGTGATGAAACCGGACAATGACATGGTCTGCGTCGGACTTTAGATTCAGACCTTATGCATGAATGAGTGAAACTGTCATAAACATGTCGACAAGTGTCCGTCTTTGTCACACAAGGTGACTTCATCACGCTCACCTCCCACACTGGTGGCCCTTGTATCTATGCTTACCCCACGTGAACTTTTATCTCGCGTTTCTTAGTCTGACAGGCAGTTTTTGCCCCCCCCCCCTTAACACACACACACACACACACACACACACACACACACACACACACACACACTCACACACATACATACATACACACTGCCACCCTCTGTGCGGCTTGCATGCCTCCTTCACATGATCACCTGTCATTTCACCGCCTCATAACACGCTGCCTCTGCTCTGTCTCCCGCGCTGCTGTCTTCCACAGGACCGATGGCCTTCAGGAAGGGTCTGAAACGCACAGCCATCGTGGGCGGCACTGCAGTCGCGACGGTGTTTGGCTTCACGCAGCTAATCGAGTATAGGAAGACGCAGGTAAGTCGACTTGGGCGTCAACTCTGCGTTGGTACGCATAGGCGGGTTTTTTTTTTTCTTGTTGCAAGACTGCATTTCAGAAAGACTGAAGCAAATACTACATCATGATTTTGTCATGATGCGCAATCTTTATTTGCAGAGTAAGAGGATATATTAATAATATTTTTATTAGTGAGGCAGAAACAATATCAAAATGTAAAATAAGTCAAATACCCTAATGATTTCACCTCTTAAGTCCTGGGATCCAGAAGTGCAAACATCACATTTCTGCTTTCATTCCTTGTGTTCTGTGGAAATTCAGACTACATCAAGTCAAAAAGATGATGCCTTTACACTTATCATGTCTCAATAGGCCCTAAATTGCAAAGATAAATTAAACATGTGTACAAAAGAGGAGCTTGGGTCTTAGGAGATTCATGAGAGTTTGGTTTAAAGCAATTTTCCCCCCGTTTTTCTTTAGCAAATGAGCTCCTGGAGTCGAGCAGAACCTGTATTCTTGTCAGGGCATGTCTGATCTGGATTTAGGAATGCATGGCCCTTGACTCAGACATGAACATTCTTTTCTTTTTTTATTGGTTGCATTCCAGCTTCGCTTCATGTTATGATATATGCTCGTTGATTTTGTTGTTCCTCCAGTTTTAGGTCCTGTTGTCATATGACTGCAAATGTTTTTTTTCCGCTGCCAAGCTCTGAAATGCAGTATATGCTTTCTCAATACAATGGAGATCCAGTGAAAGGATGATGCAGGGCAGCCTGGCGTTTGAGTGCCAGGAGTTGTTTTCGTCTAAAATTAATGCAAGGTTTAACATGATACAGGGGGACCAGTGACCCTCCTCCTCTGACTTCCATGAGGCCTTGGGGGGAGGACCGAATCTCTAAGTGACATCTTTATGTTATACAACTTAAGCCCGAGCTAAATAAGTGTCGTTGCAAGAAGCCTTACACTTTTTTTCAAAGTCTGTCGCTTGGAATTCCCTCAGCTCACCTTCTTGTGAAAAATGTCTCATTCACTGTTTCTAAGTGACAGGTGAAGGGTGGGGTTGGGTTTTTGTGACATCGCAAAGATATTTAGGTTTTTTTTTCACTTCCTACTGTGTGATGCTCGTGATGTCATTTATTATAGCCCTGGGAAACTAGATATGATAATCCTGTCACAGTTTCCAGATTATAATTTAGAGTTGAAATGTTTGAGAGATTTTCCGACCACTTTACAAACGTACCGCGGTTCAATGGGAACATTATATATCTGACTGATATCAGAGAATAATTGAAAAATTTAACAATTTTTTAAAATAAAGTAACTTTGGCTGGAGATTTAGAATTAGGAAATTTCAACGGTACTCATCGGTATGAGTAAGTGTAAATTAGAGAGTGATTATTGACCCGGTAATTCACCTTAGATTACTTATAACTCAGTAATCTGAGTTATAAAGGCAATGTCATTGCTGTCTGACTGTCCAGCCCCCAAAGTCCGTCGCTGACCATCCGCTCCAACCCACCAACACCCATGTGACTGCCTCATTTTAGACTGACGAGCAGCTGTGTTTGCCTTGACCTCTGACCTCAAGTTACCCTATTTATGGAACGCTGCAAAACTACATACCAGTCTTATTCATTTTTTAAAATTTTTTTTTACTGTACAGCCTAATGTGAACTTTGTTTTGTCTTGTGTGACAATGTCCTCTCTCACTCACCGTCGCCCTCTCAACCAAGCACGGATTGGTAAGCAAGAAGTCAACCCTGATGAAGTATAATTCTTATCACAATGTTGTAATCATGCATGCCTCTAATCCCAGTAATTGCGATGCTGATGAGATGAATGTCCGTCTTGTCTCCAGTAGCACGTGGCTTGAAGGAGTTTTCCAGCCAGGGGCCAACTAGCCATTAGCATGGGCCTCGCTGTGCCTTTCACTGACTTAACATGATTACTGGGGGCACGCTGGCACTTAATTCTGCGGCGGTGTTTGTCTGTCTGCATCATCAAAAACAGACAATGATTATATCATCGTCTTGTTTGTGGCTGCAGACCTAAATTGCAAACGCCTGCTATTATTTTGCAAGTCAAATGCGGCGCAGGCTTCAAGGCAGTTTGATGCAATCATTCAGCTTGAACTGAAAAAAACGAAGGGAAAATTAATAAATATTTCATTAGAGGTGGAAATCACTTGTCGTCATATCAGAGGCGACCTGCGTGTGTGTTTTTTTTTTAGCACTTCCATTTGTGATTATTTCTTACATTCTTCTGCTAATCAAACAATTAATGATGTTCAGGGATTTGTTTTATTTTGCGATTTAGTGGGTTTTTTGTTCTTCTTTTAATCTTCTCAATTTTTTTTTCTTTGGTGAAGATAAGAAGCGTGTATCAGCAGGTAGTAAACCCCCCAGTACGTCGTCAAATTCTCTTTGCTACTAATCCATCAAGAGTACATTCTAGCTTTTTTTCATCATCATTTTCACAAACTTCAAGCAATAAGAGACATTATAAGCATGTTAACAAGAATAGCTTCGTTGGACTGCAACAAGGTTTGGGACTGAAGCTCATTCTTGTTGTAATAAATAACAAGAATCCTGCTTTTTTGTTGATTGGCATATCTCACGGTATATCGAGCACGATTGTAAATATTTCTTATAAACAGTAAATTAAATGTTTTTTTTTACATAAAAAAACAAACAAGAAACATAATTCCTAATAATTCTAAGACATTTAAATTAAGAAGAAACAAATGAAGAACTACCTTTTATTATTATTTATATTAATTTTATCATCATTTACATTTTTTTTAGATGTATTCTCCTTATTCGGTCCATT
Organism: Fistularia tabacaria; assembly: GCA_901007705.1. Lineage (NCBI taxonomy): Eukaryota > Metazoa > Chordata > Actinopteri > Syngnathiformes > Fistulariidae > Fistularia > Fistularia tabacaria. The sequence goes on from CAAKHD010037695.1 coordinate 207,189, forward strand.
TTAAACTGGTTAAAAATTCACTGGCATCAATACCGAGCAAGAACTTTTCAATATTATTTTTTTATTTCATGGATACAGATGAAAATGAGTTTGTTCGGCGAAGAGACCGTAGGTGCCAAATCCATGAATCAAAGAGTGAATCTATAATGAATTGGGATAATAAGCAGGATTGATAATGGGCTTTGTTTTGGTCATCAATCCCTGCATCCAACAAGTTATTAGAATGGTACTCCTGGCGGTCCGGCGCCATTGAGAACATAATGACAACACCGTCACCAGTCAGAAACATCATGCTCCGAAATTACTTAAAAAACATCTACTGCCGTTACAAAAAGAAAAAAAAGAGTTTATTTTAGTGATCTTTTGTGATCTTAGCGATCACAATAATGCAAAATGATTCTCAGTGTGCAGTGACACGACACAACATACAAAAATAAGAATGCCAAAGGCATAACAGTGGGAATGTGTCTGCACTGCGCTTATAATGTCTCCAAAGTGCTTCAGTATTCGATAAGTTGTGTTGTTGTTATTTTAATCAATGACAACTGAACATAGAATTACACCTAGATGTTAACATAGCAATTCACAAAATGTAATCAGGTTATTGTAACTTAAAAACAACATACAAAACGCATGTGCGTGTGTGCATGTGTGCGTGTGTGTGTGTGTGTGCGTGTCTCTGTATCATGATCAGGCAAGGCTAGAAAAAGTAGCTGCCGAAGCAGAGCTGAAGGCTCCCTTCGCGGATGAACTTCCCACTCGACAAGTGCAGCTCACGGCGCTGAAAACCACTCAGGAGTTTGACGTCCTGGTCGTTGGGGGCGGAGCCACGGGTGTCGGTTGTGCCTTGGATGCTGTCACACGCAGTAAGAGCCATGTCAATCATTTTTCAGGTCCAAGTGGGGCATTTTGGAAAAAAATCAATATCATTATATTCAGAATCCACAATTATTTATGTACATCACAAAACTGCCCAGGTGTGCAAAGTCTCATCGATTATACTTATCGCAATATTACCTTTTTTTTGGGCACTACTGCTATTTTGCACTGTCACAGAGATAATCATTACACTGCAATTGTGCCACATACCATCATGGTATTACGTACTGTCCTTTTGCACTAAACTGTACAAAAAACAACCCAAAAAACCTCTGCGTCTACTCTCTAATTCAAATTACACATATTTATTCACTTCAATCTTCATGCTGTCAGTTTGTATCTGCATGCACTTTATACTTTATACCTAATAGTTTTATGTGTACTGTTTAATGTAGTTTTGCACTTTACTGTTTAATTTGCACTCCACTATTATTATTTTGTTCTTTTCATGTTACCGTGGGATTGTGAGAAACATCTTCTCGATTCCTCTGTATGTCCGGTACATGCGGAGGAATTGACGATAAAGCTGACTTTGACTTTGACTTAAAACGTGCTTCCATTATAATAAACTCCATGTCATAATTGGCTTTCTTAAATTCGACACAGCGTCAGCGATTCCACCATTCATTTCATTAGGATAAAACTCTGAAGAAACAATATATCTATCAGAGTATGAATGAATTTGGTGAATAATTAAAAGCACGGCTCTTTCGCACTGACATTGCTGTAAGCATGTCACTCATGCCACGGACACCGGCTGAACGAAACTTAGAGCCGTACCTTCGACTATCTTCACACCCAGTCGCTTTGGTCTAACAAGACGTCTCCAGCTGATGTGCGAGTTTGTTGACTTTGTTTCCGCCGTGCGTGTTTGTCAGACCTAAAGACTGCCCTCGTAGAGCGCGATGATTTCTCATCGGGGACGAGCAGCCGAAGCACCAAACTCATCCATGGCGGAGTTCGGTATCTCCAGAAGGCCATCATGAAATTGGACTATGAGCAGGTTCTTCCTCATTGTGCTCCTCTTCATCCGCATCTCCATGTTGAGTCGCTCGGCCTTATCCCAGTTTTCCCTCCTCAGTATATGATGGTGAAGGAGGCCCTTCATGAGCGCGCCAACCTCCTGGAGATTGCGCCCCATCTGTCAGCACCACTACCCATCATGCTTCCTGTTTACAAGTGGGGAAATAATATAATAATTCATAGTAAATTCACAAAAAGAAATAAATTTGTAAGTCAAATTTGATTTTGTGAAACAGATTGTATATATTTCCCTCAAAGTAATCAAGAAATTACATGAGCAGTTAGCAGGAAAATAGGCTGATATGTGCTGCATGTCTGACATTAATTTACCTAGCAGATATTTTGACACATACATTGACTAGCTGGCCGCAGTATATCAAGATAATCCTCTTTTTATTGGCAAGACCTGTCTTCTAATTTCCCAGCAGTTATTAGGTGGTTCTCATTCTGTAGTGACGAAGCATTGTCTAAATGTGCTGGAATGATGCCCCTTAACTTTTTCCTGCCGACTGATTGGCAGTCGCTCTTTGTGACTTGTGACTCCCAGGAGAGTCTCTCTCGAGCATTTGGATGTTTTCCGTCTAACTTGCATTAATCATTCTCCTCACCTCCTAGATGGTGGCAGTTGCCATATTACTGGGCCGGGATCAAGATGTATGACTTGGTAGCCGGGATCCAGTGCCTGAAAAGCAGCTATGTCCTCAGTAAGACAAAAGCCTTGGAGTATTTCCCCATGCTGAAGAAGGACAAGTTGGTGGGAGCCATTGTCTACTATGACGGTAAGTGACTCTGGTATTTAGCACCCGCAGAGTCATTTTCTGCGTATTTTCATGATCGACCCTGTCAGGTGTGGACAGTAATCTAAAAAGGAGGCTTTGGTCTGTGTTCGTATGCTCCTCTTTATTTTCTGTAAACATCATCTAAGTAGCTGAGTCAAACCGGCTGCTTTTTGCTTTTCGACTCACCAGTAGCTTTGTTTTTAACAGTGAATATTCAGTCACTGTGAATACAAGAAGAGTGAAGCAAAAGTTGAAACTAATACATAAACCGTATATATATATTAATATAAGGAAATACTTTTTAATTTTTATTTTACTTTATTTACTTTTTTCTTTATTTCCATTTTATTTTATTTTGGCATCAGCTAAAAGTTCAATCCCTAAACTTCTATACGGATCTCCGATGTAACTTCTACTCTGGCTCTGAAAGTAAAAATCCCTCTCGTGTCTTCTGGAAGGTTAAGGTCAGGGGGTCCGACTGGTGAAGCTGACCATTGTCTCTCCTGCTGCTGAGCTGGGCCTCTAAGACTGAATGTAAACATTCAAATTGAAAGTTGACGTGCTCAGTTTGAATGGCGTTTCCTCTCTGACGTGCTGAGTTTGTTCCTAGGATAAAACAAGCCTGGGGATGAGAAACAAAAAACAAACAACAAATAATACCTGTTGCCACACACTTATTGATTTTGTCTCTGTCATTTGCAGTGCTTTATGGGATTGTGGTTCTCAATATGTTTACCTCTCAGATGTTTTCCTTCATATGGATTTTACATTCATTCACATGTTTTATGGTAACAATTCAGTAGTTAGCTGTTTGTCTTGGATTGAGTCATTTCAAGTATTTTCCAAAAAGTCTGGAAAAAGTAAATGGGCCTAGACACAAAAAAAATGTGTGGTCAACGGTGAATTGTGGGATTGTTTTCTGTAAGTGAGAATTGTTATGGGCATGCTACAGTGACTCATCGTCACCTCCTGAAGTGCAGTGGTGTCACAGCTTATATCCAGTGTGTTTAATGCGATAAGAAAAGAAAGGGGAGAATGTGTATGATTACATGAAACAGAGGACCAAAGGTCACACACAGTTGTAGCAGGCCCCAGATGTAAGTTTGGCCCGAGGCCTCACGTCTCCGCTGGTCCCGCACAAGCTGTGTTGACAGACTGGTTGGGTGCTCTCGTCCCCACGGCGCTCAGAGGCTGCGTGTTCCCTGAGTGGATGCTGAGCAGAATCAGCCATATGCCTGGTGTCCAGCTGAGTGTGAGCAGCTCCTAGCTGCTGGCTAGTCTTCCTTTCCACCAATAACAAAAATGACAACTTAAGTTCCGGATGTGTGTGTTACTCTGCGGCTCGCTGATAATCAGAATTACATTTGAGATGTTATATCAGTTCAAAATGGGCAGTCTGAGATTGCACACATGCAGTAGTATGACAAATAATTTTCTTAAATCACACTTTTTTTGGAATTTTGAAACAAATGATTTTCAAAAGAATGGACTCGTTGGTTAATTTGCGAGACATGTAGAAAATTCCATGGCAGTTTGTGGAAAAGCAGTGGAAAAGCTTTTGCCAGACAATTAAAAAAAAAAAAAAGAAAAAAAAATTCTAACGCTATTACAATTTCTAATGATTTCATTACTATTGAGAAACCCGCTTGTGAATCAATTTCGCTTTCTCATGGCAGTTTGGAAACCTTACTTTTTAGGCTTTTTTTTTTTTTTAAGTAAAAAAAATTTCTTCGATTTCATGGAAGTAGTGTTTCAGTTTTTGTCATTGATACACTCCAGTGTGATGGTAAACCAGCACTTTAATTGGGAACATGTTCTTATGTATAAATGGCTTAATGTGTGTGAAATACACTGCATTCACTGCAGGCTGAGGACGGAGAGGAGCATTTTTTTGGTGCAAAGCAGCATATGTTTGATTTCCTCCTCCCCCTGCAGTCATCTGCTCTGAGTGTGTGAGTGTGTGTGTGGAAGGAGGGGACTGAACCGGGAGGGTGGAGGGGAGGGATCTCTTCTTCTCCAATTATGCCGTCTGGAACAATCACGCCCGTGACATTTCCAAGTCTGACCTTCTCTCCCGGCGGTGTAGAGACGCAGAGGAACGCCGTCGTCAGTCGCAGCGGCTGAGCAGCAGCTATTTCTCCTGCTGTCTTGGTTACTTCTCCTCCTGCCAGCAACAGCAACAACAGCGGCTTTTATTCTCTATAGCAGCAAACACAAAGACACACAGCAAATGTTTAGACCTAATGCTCTCTGTTTACACCTGAACGCCCTGCACGTTACGTCGTGGATACAGCAGACATGTAAACAATGTCAGAAGCTGAAAGTCCGGCCGCAATCAAAACTGCATTTTTAAAAGCGAGGAATTCCGGATGTCTTAGTGTGATATTAGAGGGCAAACATTAAAAGACTCAGCAAATCCTGTATTTCCTCATAACTTAAAAAGAATATTCTGGTCCCATCATTTATTCCTAAAGACCTAAAATGATTTTGTTTCAAAGAATAAATAATGTAACCTCAAATGTAAACTAAAAGTTTGGAATTTGGTTATCCCACATGTTTTCTCAATAATTTACAACTGAATATTACCAGGATGAAGCCATCAATAATGGAAAACAAGTGGAAATATAATGTTCATAAAATGTAATATTTTATTGAGAATGAGATTTTTCCTTATCAGTTATTATATTAATTGAAGAAGTTGTTCAAATTCGAGTATGAATTTAGAAATTTCCATGAGAATAAACTACGGTTACTTCATTTTAATTGTATTTGAATTATTTAACTTTTAAGTGAAGATAGTATTTGAACGGTATTTGTTTTCAATTATTTCTGATTCAATGTTTTTTTTATTTTTCTTATTCTGCTCATTAACCAGTCTTACACAGCCAGAAGTCAGAAAAAGTAAGGGGTGTGAAAAAAATCAAAAAAGTATCAATGAAAATGCAATTTCTGAGTTTACGATGTGAAAAAAAGACAAAGAAATTTGTCGAAAAAAACTATCAAAAGATCTCGTCAGTGTAAATGTTCCTGCCGACCAGTCGGATGTTGACGCCATCACCCTTTTATGTGCAGGGCAGCACAATGATGCACGCATGAACCTGGCCATCGCCGTCACCGCTGCCCGCTACGGCGCCGTTATGTCCAACTACACCGAGGTGGTTTGCCTTTTGAAGACGAATGACCCTCAGACGGGGAAGGAGAAGGTTTGTGGTGCCCGATGCAGGGACGTCATCACAGGTGAGATGGTCAATCCCTGGACCAAAAACCAGGCCTTAACTGCAGGGGAGGAAACAGCTGAATAGATAATATAACAAGCTGATTTAAGGATCCAGTAAATTTCGGTTGTCTGTCTGCAAGTTTCTCTTAATTTTCCTCTGAAATAAAATGATAAAGATATAAAGTTTTCATATTTTTGATTTTTTTACATTCTGCCATGGTTATGTTTTGCAAATTCATTAGCTGATATAGATCTACAACATGCAATTGTCATTTATGAATTTGTAAAGGTTAATGAAATGTTTAGTTATTCTGCCATATTCCATTTTCATGTCATATCCACAGTCTTACTCATCCTTCATCTTGTATCTCTAACAAGATCATTTACCCTTTACAGGACAGGAATTTGACGTTAAGGCCAAGTGTGTGATCAACGCCACGGGCCCCTTCACAGACTCACTGAGGAAGATGGACAACCAGAAAACCAGCAACATCTGCCAGCCCAGCGCCGGGGTCCACATTGTCATCCCTGGATACTACAGGTGGGGCAACGTCACATCACATTCAGACCCGACCTTTAATTCTGCAGGTCCTGGTCACGTCTCGTGCCCTCGGATCAGTGACAGCGTCACGCAGGCAGAGCGCTGAGGAACAGGGAGTTCACACCAGCACTTTGCCTGCAGGGGGGCTGTAGTTTGGACAAGTGTCCAGGAAAACAAGGAAGTCGGTTAACCACTTAACCTGTCATGAAAAACACATGGGAAAATCAGAGGAAAAGGGGAAAATGTCATGGGTAATATGTTGCCATGGAAACGAATATTGTCAATTTTTCCACATCGGAACTATGTGTTCAGTTTAACACAAATTTAGGCATATCTCTTGAGAACAGAATGCTAGAATATTGAAAGCATTTCATTTCTGCTTTTGATAATTTTCTGATTTATCTTTGGTCTTTGACAAGTCAAAAGTTATCTTGGACATTTTCCGTGGTATATTCAATTATAGAAAGAGTTGATTGCGGTCTGAGCTCCTCTCAGAACTCCCATGAAAAAGTCCTGGAAAATACTTTCCTGAAAAGATTGTAAAATATTTACAAAATTCAAAAATGTCGATCTGTTGTTTTGGCCAATGAAACATAATCAGTCTATATTAACCAGGATACTCTTTATTCCTCTTTTCACGATACATGAGGAATACATTTGACATAAATGCTGTTTCGAAGGTTTAAACCTGAACATGTTTAATTCTCCAGAAACTAACAAGCATTTTGAAATCTAAGAAAACAACATCTTACATTTATGGAAACTTAAATCTTTGGAGCGAGAAGAATTTAAATTATTCGCATTAAACCAACTTAATTTACAGTCGTACAGAAAGAGGTTGACAGTGAGGTTATAAAAAGCTGCTCTTTTCCATTTATTTCATCATCAAATATCCTGTTAATCGGTTGCATGTTTTTTAATGAATATTAAAATCACCTAAAATCGCTTTTTTGATGAAAAATATGAAAAAAAAAACCAACCTGAACCTGTATTTGAAGCGCACTAAGTTGATATTTATATCCCTGTCTTTTCCTGTTCTCCTGTGCAAATACTAGATTGGCTGAATATTACATGACCTATTCATACGAGCGTTGGACAATCTTCTCTGGTTAAGATATAGCTCAGCAATACACTGAGTTTTTAAAGTTCAGCCAAGCTTATTGAGCAAAACCCGGGGGAGCAGGAGCCCTTTCAGCGCCGCCAGAAATGCCAACCATCTAATTCTCTTCCTCTTGCTTCTATCTGCCACCTCCCATCTCTTCCTCCCACCCTCTTTTCTCCTGGTCTCCTCCTCCTCAGTCTGTCCCCTTCCTCCTCATGCTTTTCTTCTGCCTGGGTGCCTTCCTTGTACATTTCTGCAATCGGGGAAGCAGAATATGTAAAAAAAAAAAAGATAAGAATAATGACATCACTGTAAGAATCCCATTTTTCAACAACAATCAAGTGATATCATATGGATGCACAGCACTTTTTTTTTTTTGCAATATCATGACTAATTTGGTTCTACTTTTTGAAAATTACTTTTCCTGCTAATATTTGCAAGTTAATCCTAGCTTGTATGAATGTCTGCTTTTAATTTAGAGATCATTGTCTATGATGCGCTGCATAAAAAGTGGTCTCAGAGAAAATGTTTTTTGAATTGCTGATACTTCATTTTCTTTCAAATGCTTATTCATTTCATTTTGGTCTTCAGTATTTTTTCAACTTATTGTCTGTTATTGATCAACATTTTTCAGTTAATGCTTTGTCCAGATTCTTCAGGTGACTACAAATGCGTCTACTTATGTTTCTGATCATTTTCCAAAATTGAATTCTTAGAAAAATTACCAACAAAATGTCTTTTTTATCTATTCATCTTCTTTTAACTGAAAAAAATGTTCATCTTTGTCTTGCTAGTATGAATATCATCTCTGCATTCAAATGTGCCGATCGTTGAAGCCACATGAAGCACTTCAATTAAAAGCCAATGAATAACCTTGTGTTTCTCCGTCCCTCAGCCCAGACAACATGGGTCTGCTGGATCCAGCAACAAGCGACGGCCGAGTCATCTTCTTCCTCCCCTGGGAGAAAATGACCATCGCCGGTACAACAGACACGCCCACCCAGGTGACGGCTCACCCCATTCCAGGGGAGGAGGACATCAACTTCATCCTGAGGGAGGTCCGCAACTATCTCAGCCCCGATGTGGAAGGTACAGGAGTCTCTCTCAGACATAACGTCTGTTATGGCTGGTTTTCTCTCATCTGTCAATATGTTGGGAGGTCTTCGCATTCTTATTCCACTTTTTTTCAAGAATGTCCTAAATATCACTCTCAGAAGTTTTATTTGCACAACTTCCCGCCAAGAAAAGGGCGTGTTTCCAGAAGCATCTCAAATATATAAATCCGCTTGCAGTCACTTTATCCCATAAATCGTATGTATTCTTACATTTGTGTTTGCAGATGCATGACATTCTCAACTAGATTGTAATAGAAATCATGCATTGCAGTATACAGTTTATACATATTCTAACCTTATTCTATGATATATTCTTGTGGAATGAGACATTTAAAGAAGAAATTAAATTGAAAAAAAAAGTTGTTAGGTCGGTTTTTGCTTCATTTAACTATAGTGTAGTAGAGTTGCCATCTAAAAATACCACCCATTTCCAGAAACATTGAAAAAAAAAGTGATTGACTGTTAATTTCCATTATATTAGTAGATGGCATACTGCTGTAAGACTGAGTCTCTTTTCTTTCAGAACAAGACACGCGTTTTCTAAGGTATCCGCACGTTGATTTTTCGATTTGTTGCCGATTGGTTTCTATTTTGCTCTCCCATTCAAAACTGCCTGCACTCACCTTGTACTTGTACTGTACATCACAGGATTTTATTCCGGTTTCCATCACAGAAAGCCTGTTTCAAATTCTTGTCATAAGATGTCATGTACAGTTGTGTTTCTCACACAACTTTTTTATTAAAACAGAGAAATATCTGTATTATTTATTAATATTTATGGTTTAATATACAATATAGTATCTCAAATACCTACTCTGGACATTTTCTGGATTAAACACATTTGCGGTTGGCTTGTGACAATGTATACTGACTTGATTTTAGACATTAAGAAACACAAAGGCATATATCATCTTAATTTCCAACAATGAAATGTAGATGATTCAAGTTTTTTGTTTTTTTTTGGTTATCCAAATTTACAAAAGACCTGGATAGGATGAAGACTTTAGCTAGCTGAAATGAACCTGGGTTCACGGAACATGATTTATTATATTTTTTAGTAAAAATGGATCAGTGGATCAGTATTACCCCATCACCAGCTCTGGGATAAAGGAAACTCTCATGCTCTGTCTGTTTTCTACGATATGAAATCTGATATGGCTCCTTGTTACTCTTCAGTACGGAGAGGGGATGTACTGGCGGCATGGAGTGGAATTCGACCCCTGGTGACGGACCCTGACTCCAAAGACACTCAGTCCATCTGCAGGAACCACATCGTCTCCATTAGCGACAGTGGACTGGTGACCATTGCCGGTCAGTCGACGTCTGTCCATGCCAGCGTCCCCGGCTGATCTGTTTCCTTTAGCCATTTTAATGTGCTGTGTTCCCAGGTGGGAAGTGGACCACCTACAGGTCCATGGCTGAAGAGACGCTGGACGCAGCAGTCAAAAGACACGCTCTCTCAGCAGGGTCCTGCAAAACTGTTGGTTTGATGCTGGAAGGGGCCAAAGGCTGGACCCCGACTCTGTACATCCGCCTGGTGCAGGACTATGGCTTGGAAAAAGAGGTTAGACACTTAAGCTGTCAATGGAAATCCAAAAGTTGCACTTCTTGATAGTCAAACAGATAAACAAGCCCATATCTAATCATCTTTTTACAAAAGTCTTCAACATAGGGACAGTAAGTGGTATGACTAATCTACATTTCTTGTTAGCCAAACAAGTAAAATGAAATGAAAAACAGATAAACCATTTTAATAATAAACCCGGCAAGGAAAAAAATGTATATATTCTAATTAAGATGAAAATGCCAGTTCAATAATGTAAAATCTGAGTAACATTGTGAGATAAATAAGACAATTACACTCAAGACTCAATCATTATTCATTATTCATGGAAAAAAGAAACTCGGTAAAAAGGCAGTTTGGAATGAAATCACTGCTGTAACCAAAGGCTGAACTCCCACTGTGGTTTGAATATTTATTTCATCGACGGTTTACTGTCATATAGCAGCCTATAATATCAATATAATGGATTTCATCCCCCCAAAAATCTCGTCTGATCTGAAGCTAAGTACCTCAAAGTGTGTTGCGGCTCTAAATTACAGATCCTCTATTTCAAATTATGGAGAGGTGATTGCAAACAATTCCCCTATACATATTTATTTGAAGGATATTTGACACATGGTTGATGTTGCCCTTTAAAAAGTAAGAAATATCCTCAGGGTTGATATTTTTAAGATTTGTATGTGGCTTTTTTTTCTGGCCACATTTCGGACCCGCTGCACCGGTTGAGAGCTGACGCAAGATTCAGATTAAAATCTGATAAATGGCACTTTCCCTCGAAACTGTTCTGAAAAACAAAGCTGCGTTAAACTGTGAATACATTTTGCAATGGCAAAACAAACCAATTTAAAATATGCAATAATGTACAGTTTTTACCAAATGAGCCATAACTTTTCATCTTCTTAAACAGATTTATTTTGCACTGCAGTCATTTTGTCCCTGACAAATAAACAAAAAAAAAACAATGCTTGTGGATAAGAAGCCGTTCCACCCCAAGTTTTACAGAAATCTAAGTCTGCCCTCCTATTCTTTTATTCACCTTCAAGTGAAATCACTCAGAATCACACATTTTAAAAGTCTGGGGACAAAGTCAAAACTGGTGACTCTGTTTTGTAAATAAATCCATGTTTCAAAAAATAGATAATCTCATAAAAGAGGGCCACTATGTAGTCTTCAGTTTGATCCAACTGAATTCACAAATATATTGTATCAAATTCTTCCAAGTCAATTGTCAATTGAATCTTATTTTTGTTTTGAAAGAGAATTTAACACCTTTATGAAACCACTTTGTTGGATTATTTAATATATCTTAGCTCTGGCTAGATGATTAAGGAGCACTATAACTAACAGCCACACACTAACACACACTCATGGATGTGCGTGCTTGCATGCTTGTGTGCTCGTGCACAAACACACACACACACACACACACACACACACACACACACACACACACAAACACACACACACACATAAGCACAGAATATTTCTCCAAACAAACCGTAAAAGCGCATGCTGGCAGACACATTCCCTTCCTCCAGCAGACGCAGCTGACATTAAAGCTGCTGCTGTAACAACACTGACATTTCTGCTACACAAAAGACTGGACGCACGTCCAAACCACCTGTATGCTTTACAATTTATCAAGCTTGTAAGGGCACTTTGATTTACATCGGCTACATGCCATCTTTGCAATAATTAGCCTGCGTTTTCATTCACGTCAATAGTTTCATGGAGAAAAAGTACCATGGCAGCAAGTGGCTACAGTCTACTTACTCCTCATTAGAGGTACTCTGAGCCAGCACCACTGTTCTCCGGAATATTCCTGAAAGGTCACAGTTGATATTTGGACAGTGTTTGCCCTTTCACATGATCGGCAAGTCGACCATCTGAATGGCAAATCACCCCATTGTGTTGTGTAAACATGTGACACCTCATTGACAAAGTGATGCAATCGTACATCGTTTAACGCCGGAGAGGGTGGAATCGATCGACCGAGTACCGGAAACTGAAGTGACAAACCACCTCGACATCTTGTTTATAAAAGAGAAAGAGATACATGCATTTTTGAGAATTTATTTGACTGATACTTGTGCCATTAGTATTTGTTGGACCAGACGAAGCGTTTTACAGTGCAGGAATGTGGATGCAGGCTCATGATAAAGAAAAGTACATTATATATTTATCTATATTTAAAGCAAATATTTTAACCTTTTCCTCAAAGTTACCTAAGTTTAACTTTCTTGTGTTTCATTTTTGCCTCTATTTTGTTTCGCCTCTATTTTGTTTTGTGAGTAAGCCATTTTTAGCCTATGTCAGCTTAGATTTCAGCACTTATTTCAAGTAACAAAACTTACAAGATAAATATAATATAATATAATATAATATAATATAATATAATATAATATAATATAATATAATATAATATAATATAATATGATATAATATAACATCATATCATATCATATCATATCATATCATATCATATCATATCATGATATCATAATATAATATAATTTTATTTTCGGTGCCTTCACGGGCGGCAGCCTGCTAGATCACTACCTTAAATTCTTTCACTTTTCTGCGAGTGAATGTATGCAATGTTGGAGCCTTCCAGCAAAATCATTTCTTTCGGGATTAACAAAGTTCTATTCTATTCTATTCTATTCTATTCTATTCTATTCTATTCTATTATTTTTCTTTGATTTTTGGGGAAAATGTTGCATCATTTTGTTACATTTACAGTCCAGTTGGTCACCAAGGCTGCTTTAACACTTATATACGGTTGAATTTAGATCATGATGCCATTGTCATGATGTTAAACACCAACCCTTTCATATTGATAGTGATGACAGTTGACGTTGACATTTTATTGCTTGAAAGCTGTTTATTAAACAAAAGCCAACATCTTCCAAATGTGTTCTCAACCCTTTCCCACTCATTATAGAATGGGTCCAGCAGTAACATTTATCTTTAGAGTCGACCTCCTTGTTGGGGCTTATATACCTGCAACTCAATATTTTTCTTGAACTGTAAGACCTGAAAGTTGAAACTCCTTCAAAAGATTCAACAAGTCAAGTTGCGTCAATACAGTTTATCAATGGATTTTTTTTGCCAGTTTTGCATTGGTTTTAAAAGAAAGAATTGAGTGTTATCCTGTTGTTGATCTCCAGCTGAAGTCTTCCTCATGTTAACCTGATGACTTTTTGATGTAACATGGACATCTAATGCACCCAGTTATTACGAATATTACGAATATACAATAGTAGAGTGGGTTGTAATTAGCTCCACGCTGAGGATGTTTATTGCTGCTCAAATGTCAGTGAAGTAAAAATATTACCAGTAATGGGCACATTTTGTACAATGTGTACTTGCTTTCAGTCAAGTTTAGTATAACTGTCTGACAGTACTGAAGACATCACCATCTAAACAATCTCAGCTGATTTATCAGCGTCGGAGCCTGATTGATATCACACTTGGGGTTCCAAAACAAAGTCAAGAAATGTGTTAAGGTTATATTTTTATTTACCTAAAGTGATTTACATTGGCTTGTTCTTGCTGCACAAATAATTTGCTCTCCAGGTTCAAGTGATTGTGTTATTGTGCACAGGTGGCCCAGCATCTCGCCTCAACGTACGGTGGAAAGGCGTACGACGTGGCCAAGATGGCGAAGGTAACAGGTCAACGATGGCCGATTGTGGGGAAGCGACTGGTGTCGGAGTTTCCTTACATCGAGGCAGAGGTAAAGCAAGATCACCCTCAAATTTCTTGTTTTAAAGTCTCACTGCCGTCTTTCGGTTCTGAAATAGACGTGTCTCCTTTAAGGTGCTATACGCAATCAAGGAATACGCCTGCACAGTCATCGACGTCATTGCCCGACGAACACGCCTGGGCTTCCTCAATGTTCAGGCCGCAGACGAAGCCCTACCCCGCATCGTCCAGATCATGGGGAAGGAGCTGGGTTGGAGTGATGAGCGCACCTCGGTACCATTACCCAACCTTTTATTCCCAAATACTCAACAAATAGACCATAAATTCAGTCACACCCTAAGGTGGTAATTTTCTCTGCTGTTTTTGTTGAAACCCCTTCTTGGTTTTCATAACACTTTAATCCCTGGTGGGGTTTGAAATCCTGGCTTTTCAATCAGAAGACAATGGAGGGCTCCACGCCCGTCATCCCTTTACAGTGCGTGCGTGCATGGATGTGTGTGTGTGTGTGTGTGTGTGTGTGTATGCTTGGATGAAAGAGATGGGTCCCTATTTGTGCAGGTAAGTGTGTGTGAAAACTGAGATGCTATTGTTAACCAATACATGGTATTCAGCAGCTCATACATCCACTTCCAATTTTTTAGAATAATATTAAAATGTCAATGCCAGAAATGATCATACTACTTTGAGTAATAACAATAATAATAATTGATAATAATAAAAAATAAAATGTAAAAAAAACTGATAAGATTTCTAAATCTTGAATTTAAATTGAACTATTAATTAATAGGGCTAAAGACACGTTTTGCATACACTTTGACATGTTTTCAAGCAGTGAACAACTCAGTTGTTTTATAGTTTTGCTATGTCTGAACTTTGTGTACTAAATTTAAAAAAATGGCGTGATTCTGTAAACCAGGTTTTAATGATTGTTTACGTTATATTATCGGTTTAATCAAATCAAATATATTTTCATAGAGTTTCTCAAGTTTATCTGGTTGCCGCCTGGTCCCGTTGTTGTTCCAGTGCTGAGGTTAGAGTTATATGCAGTTTGACTTCTCTCTCACTTCCTCTCTGGGCTGCTGAATCCAGGCCGAGCTTGAAGCAGCCAAGAAGTTTCTGTACCAGGAGATGGGCTACAGGTCTCGCTCTGAGCAGCTGACCAAGACCTCTGAGATCAACCTAGACAACCAGGAAGTAGCCAGGTGAATGAAGTCATTGTTTTTTGCTTTTCATATTTCACTCAAGCAGCTTTCCAAATATTTTTCGCCATTACTTTGGTCACATTTCACTCATTTAAATCCACTAATGCTTCAACAGTTACGAGTGATCTTTACCTTAACGCAGTGATTTTCAGTGGTGTGCTGCAAGGGATTGCCAGGGGTGCCGTGTGAATTATTCAGCGGCTGCAAGTAATTTATTATTGTTGAGTGTCTGTACATGCGATGTAGTGATAGGCAGGGCGTTAAAATACTCCTCCACTCCACTGGATGGCAGCTGTATTCAGCTACAGAGTGTAATTTGTAACATTTTAGTTTGGTATGGTGCCGAGGAATTTATTGCATCCAAAAAATGTGTCTTGCCTCAAAAAAGGTTGAAAAATACTGTCTCAAAGGATATAAAAGAGGAAAAAATGATATTTTAATGTCAAAGTCTAAGGATATTATAAAGGGTTCAAATAAAATAAATAACTACAAATCTTCAAAAAGCAGGATATTCATTTGAGTGAAACAATTTCTAAAAGCTAAGTTAAGGGGAGCCATACAAATGAAAAAAAATGGGTTTATTCCACTGTGATTTTTGGCCTTTCATACTGATGTTCCTCCATCTTTAACTCTGAAAGTAGCTTTTTTTCTGGACAAAAGCGCAGCTGAAAGGACTGCTTGTCTCTCGGGCAGGTATAAGAAACGCTTCCATAAGTTTGACAAAGAGAGCAAAGGATTCATCACTACCGTTGATGTCCAGCAAGTCTTGGAAGTGAGTTCTTCTTTGTCCGATAAAATTTATTTCATCTTTCCTCACCTGTCATCGTTGTCTGAATCCTGATTGGTGCTTTTTTCTCCTCTGCAGAGCATCAATGTGACTATTGATGAGAATTCCCTGCATGAGATCCTTAATGAGGTGGACGTCAACAAGAATGGACAAATAGAGCTTGATGAATTCCTGCAGGTAAGTAACTTGCTCACTCACAGAATGCAGATGTGCCTATATGCATTTGCAAACATGATATCACAATTGTGGTTGAATTCATTTTTTCATACAAATAAGGATTTTAATTTCCCCCCTTTTTCACATCCACAATGTTTTAATTTATATGTAACAAAAAAGCTTTCAGGTCTGGTAACAATATTTAGTTTTATCACAAACAATTAAAATGAATATTTTAAATATCATTGAATATGTAAAAGATAAAGCCATGCTTCTGAAATAAAGTCAGCGGGAAACAAATTAATTTAACAAAGCATTGTATGCTTACAGCTAAATAAACAAATGTATTTCAGTGTCACTATCTAATAAATTAATTTTGTTTGATTTTTAGTGAAAAAGCAGTTGTTCAGCGAAACTCAAAAATGTCAAGTGAAAAGCCATAAGATAAACATAAAAAGGGCATTGTATTTATTCACAAGTGATGTATATATATATTTTCATAAACATACATCTTTCACAGCACCATGTATTTCTACATGTGTGTTAATGACTTTGTGTGTGTGTGTGTGTGTGTGTGCGTGTGTGCGTGTGTGCGTGCGTGCGTGCGTGCGTGCGTGCGTGCGTGTCTCAGACACCTCTGTTACACACAGTTCTCAAACCAGCTGTAAGAACTGGCCTGGCTTTGGATAATTGAAACTCAGGGGAACAGAATCCATGACATGCATTGGTTGTGTGTTCTTCAATAACTGTTTAATTTCTTCATCTCTGAATTCATTCTGGGTGGTATTTTTTTTTTTTCCAATTCCAATTCCAATTTCCAATTCAGTTTTTAATCAGTCTTTTTGCAGAGGATAGCAGCTGTGAAGTCAGCCAGTCATATTTATTCTGATCTTGTGTGCCATGCACTCTTGGCCTGCATTGGCAGATATGTATATGAATAAATAAAGTCTGTGTCTGTGACACAGTCTGTGAAAAAAGGTTGCTTACATGAACATGACATAATGATTGCAACATAAAACACACTGAAATGTGCCCGTTGTCAAAGTGAGTACCTGGTTTTATCGAAAGTGCTTCAATAAAGCTTCATGTCTGAGTAGTCACCATTCCTAAAAATCCATTTTAGCAGTGATTCAGGCCCCATACAAAGATTAATACCCCATCATCCTCCTCTTACCTGTCATACACTCTTCGCTGCACACGAAAAAAAAGCAAAAAAAGTTAATTTGTCCAGCTGAGATCCGAGAGTGGTGTGTGTCTGGTCCTGCAGACTGAAGGTGTGAACTCCAAACAATGTCCCTGAAGCTAATTAGAAATCAGGGTCTCTGTCACGACTCCTGTAATGAGGGATGAAGTGCAGCCAGTGACTTCCGTGTCCATCCGCCACTAAATTACTTTCCACCTTAAAAATGAGTCGAGAAAAGAGTCATTATGGAAGAGCTTGATGACAGTGTGTGATTTACTCTTCATTAGCAAGCCCATAGGCCAGGAGCCGAGACTTCACGGTCCCAGGACACAATCCAAAGCATCAAAAATATAAACGCATGTGTGTGTGTGTGTGTGTGTGTGTGTGTGTGTGTGTGTGTGTGTGTGTGTGTGTGTGTGTGTGTGTGTGTGTGTGTGTGTGTGTGTGTGTGTGTGTGTGTGTGAGACACATTTGGAAGCAGTACTTTTTTTTTTTCATCCCCTGTGGGAAATAATGTCATTACATAAGATGCAGTTTTTGAATCTCTGCATTATGATGCTAAATGTTCATATTGTGTTTCTGCTTGTGTGTACGCCGGCCTGCACGTGGATGACTTAGGCCCGACAAACAGGTATTGTATGTGCAACACGGATGGGAACCATAATGGGCCCGACAAGCAGCGTATTAACAAACATACTATCAGACCTGTAGTAGGTCCTCTGGTGGGGAAAGATGTCTTGTCCTTGAGGGGGATAATGCTCTCTAAATTGTCTCAAAAAGTGTTAAAACTGTGCCTGGCGACTTCAAGAGTGCTTAAAAGATAAGGCTGGTGAGATTGTTCATTTTGGATTGTCTTACTGTCATAAGAAGTCAAAAATTTAACTCCACTAACAACTGTTACATGTGAGTGTCCAGGAGCCCGATGCCTGAGTTTCCGTTGTGCCTACAGTTAGCTGATGGTTGACACCGTTCTATCATCACAACGAGGCCATGACCGGAAACACAGCAGTTTGTGTTCTGCTGTCCGAAATGAAGTCTAGATTACCGAATGTGTATTAGTCCTTGCAGAAAGTAGTCCCCTCCACACCTCGTTATTTCAATTTCTTCTTACCTAGTGTTTATGTTTACCCCTCCAAGCCAATGGGGAGCAGTGTTTTGCCAATGAGTGACAGTTATTACCTGTATTTTAATTACCTTTACTGACATTAGCTAGACTTACAGGTTGTATCCCTTCCCTTCACAGTATATTAAGTGGTTATTGATTCCCAGTCTGTGTGCCTTGAACCTGCATTTTCCTCCAATGACCTGTAGGTGGGAAATTTTAGGGGATGCAAAATTGAGCTGAATTGCTAGGGATTGATGTCAATGATGCTCCCATTAATAAGTAAATAAGTAAAAAAAAAAAATTAAAAAAAAACATATACAAAGTTCAATAAGGTGTCTTTATATTTTTTTTTCTGATCAAAGTCTTGGCCTGGTTCTCGGAGTCTTCATTTGAATTGGTTCGCTTAAAGCTGCTGAACCAGAGTGAAGAGTTCTCATTTTTTAGCTTTATAAGATCTGTGGCACAGACACTTTATTTTAAAAAAACACGGTATTTTCTGGGCTTCTATAAGTAAATGCACAATAGCACCTGCCTTATAGTTATGAAAGCGCATAATTTAGAAATTGGTGATGAGATCTTACAATCAGACTTCGTGACTATTTGGACTTCGCTCTTGATTTCACATTACGTATATTTTTAGAGTCTTGCCTCGCCGGGAAGGGCCGTTGTTCTCTGGCACTCCTGCGGCTGTCAAAATAGCTTTATATCACAGGAAAAAGTCTCGCCTGGTTCTAGATTTAACACCCAGAAAGCCTTTCGGTGTTGGTTTCATCTTCTTTCTCTCCACCTGGAGCACGTAACGGGGATCGGATGGCCCTGTAGCTGTTCATCGCCTGGAAGTGGGGTTTTTCCTTGAAATGTTAACCTTTCGGATTATAACGACCCCTGTTTCCATTCCACACAGCTGATGAGCGCCGTGAAGAAGGGACAGGTCTCTGACAGCCGTCTGGCCATCCTGATGAAGTCAGCGGAGGAAACTCTGAATAAGAGGGGCCCGGTGACGGTCGACCGCAGCGGGGGTGGAGTCTGAAGCCGACGACAACCGTCAGCGACGGAGACGGTGATAGAAAAAAAAAAAAAAAGATGCAATTGGCGGCATTTGAATGACAATAACGCAATCACGAGGGCAGCAGCACAAATTTGGCCAAATCAAGTGCAAACCAGGGCTGCTGGTGAATGTGTTTGAGGTGAAACATTATCTAATGATTGACACTGAGATTTGTTTTTCATGAGCATGTCTATCCGTGGGTGTGTTTTCTATTTATGCTTCTCATGCCACACAGTGTGTGTGTTTTATACCGTCTTTTAAACATACACTTGGTATTTCTCTTTCAGAATGTAACTTTGCCTGCGTTGCGATGGTCATCTTTTATACCGTCCTTAATGTGGCAAAAGCCTGTGACTGGAAACTGGCGGTTTTATTTATCTGATTATGGATTTCCAAATAACATCCCAGATATTTTTATGCTGAATCCAGGTAACATCCAGTGGCCAGGTTGATGTTACGAGTTTAATTCACATTTTCAGTTTTCTTTTTAAGTATTGATAGAAACTAATCACAAATCGCCTTCTGTCATTCCACCGTCCTGTCAGTGGTGGGATGTTTGAATCTTTTCAGTTCATTTGAGCACAACTGATTTGCATTGAAGAAAAAAGAAAAAAAGACTATCAGCAACCCCATATACTTTTAGTTCAGAATGGTGTTGCATTTGAGAGTCCAAGCACCTTTTCATCAGAAAGTTAAAAAAAAAGTTTTCCCGGGATTTGCAAAAAAAAAAACATAACAGACATAAACAAAAAAAAAGGTTTGCGTGATTTTGCATTGATATATTTTTGTCACTTAATTAATTAACTTTTTGTAACCACTGCGTCAATAGTTTTGCTCTCAAATGTGTTTTTCAATGGCAAACCTGAGGTTTTTGAGTTTATGGTAATGACCCCACAGTGGGGAGGAGGAGGGGTTGGCATCTGCTGCCATGACAAACAAAAAATAGGTTACAGTTTAGAGAAAAAAAGCCCATTATATTGATTCAGACTACTTTATAGATTAAATCTTCCTCCTGAGATGTTCAGGCCTCAGTGAGTGCCTTCATTCTCATCTTCTGCCTGAGCGTACCGTCGAATGCCAGTTACTGTTTTTAAGGATGCGACCTCATGGAAGCCTTAACGCGCTTTTTGCAAATCAACTCCTTCCAGGAAACATCCTGCGTGGGGGAAAATCACACTCCATGGAAAGTATAACTTCACAAGCATGACATACTGAATGACACTGAAAGCACTAGTTAGGATTTATATTATTGATAACATATTTATGTGAAAGCTGCCCGGGGGAGGGAATCTTTCTGCTGAACATGAACACTCCTGTTTACTTCTTTACTATCTATTCTACCCAGCAAAATACTGATACTGAGGTTCACATCTCAGGGTGTCAAGCTTTGGCTTTGCTCAAATTATAGCTGTTCTCTCATATACATATATGACTATTTGTTTTTCTTTTTGTCACTATAAGCGAATGAAGCTAGAAATATATTTTCAGAGATATACACACATGTTTTACAAATATATGGATTTTTTTTTAAGGGATTATGAAATGTGATTTTCTACCAAGTGAAATTGCACGCTGCATGTGTTCCATATACTCCAGATGATTTTAAATAATCTTTATTTTTTACGATGTGTGTTTTCGAAGGAATTTTACTTCGAGAAAAAAAGAAAGAAATACGCTGCAGTGACGCACAACAAAGTCTGTCTTCTGAGTTGAAATGTATTTATTCACACATGCTCTTAGCTGTGGCTCTGTTTATTTTCCTGATTGACGTGATATTTTATAGTCGACTGCATGCTAAGTTTTGTATTATTTTGGGATGGAAAGGACAGGGGAGTGTCACTGTGAGTGATTGAAACGTGCCTTCATGAGCCGAGCATAACACACTCTGTCACACACCTTTCCCTCTGTCCACGGCTGACAGAAAACACTGGTGAGAATGTGCAGATGTCTTTAACTTCTGGAATCTGTCCACTCTGAAAATAGATGAGTTGCCATGTTGGAGAAATATTAACCAGCCCTTTTTGATTTTGGGCCTAGTATTTTTATATATATATCTTTTGCTTTATTTTATTATTTTTTTAATGTTTGCTAGTGAAATGTTAAAGAACATTTATTTATTTCAATTTAATGACCGCTATTTCAGCACTAACTTTAAAGCACATACATGCTGATACGACATAATTCGAACAATTTGACCTTATGCATGTCTCTGGTCTTACTTTTCCTGACATGAATTGACTAGATTATTATTAATAACTCAAGTAAGTGATAAGCAAGATGTCCTTTTGTCCAAAAATACTGTGTTCTGAATACTGTTCATGTCGCACAATGCTGGGACACCAGTGAAGGCAGAGCAGAATCTTTCTAAGAATATTAACCGAAACATTCATATGATATTATTCTAATTTTGAGTGATACTGTTTCAAGTAAATGTAAAAGTTTTGTTTGAAAAAATACATTTCTGATTTAATTTACTTAGTATAGTCCTTTTTTGATTAAATTATGTCAGTCGTGCCGCAGCAAATGCTCATTTTCTTGACTATTCGAGTCGATCAGCGTATAAAATACAAGATGACAATGAAATCTGTGAATGAGTGTTTCTTTAGAAGAGCAAAATGAGGTCCTCAAGTTTCAGATGTCATCTCATTTGAGGAAAAGGAAATCTGAAACCTAAACTGATTAGCCAGACAGCAAGCGATCAATTTCATCGTTGATCACTCATTTATTAATCGCTGCTGCCTCGTGGGAAGTGAAGTGTTGTCATTGCTCTGGCAGCTCATCTTGGCCCATGTGGAAGGATCTTGGTGTGTGTGTGTGTGTGTGTGTGTGTGTGTGTGTGTGTGTGTGTGTGTGTGTGTGTGTGTGTGTGTGTGTGTGTGTGTGTGTGTGTGTGTGTGTGTGTGTGTGTGTGTGTGTGTGTGTGTGTGTGTGTGTGTGTGTGTGTGTG
>CAAKHD010037695.1:236985-247054 GCA_901007705.1 Fistularia tabacaria
GAGTCAATTGTTATCCAGGGGCGGCTTGGCCTTCCCCCCCCCGGGGGCCCCCCCCTCCTCCCCTCCCTCCCCCCCCCCCCCCCCCCCCCCCCCCCCCCGCCCTCCCCAGCATCGATGACAGGCCCGGGGCGAGCCGTGATATTTCAGACCTGGCCTTTACCTCACCCCTCGCCGTCGCTCCTTTCCTGTCTTTTGTTTTCCCTCTGAAGCAGCCAGCAGAGGAAGGGATGGAGGGCCGGCGACGATTCGTGTTTTGCTTTTAACTCTGAAGGTCGAGGAGCACCTGCAGTGTGTGATCTGGAAGTCCTCCCTGTGACCCCTGACCTCACTCTCGCTGTGGGGTGAGCACTGACATTTGCCTTTATTCAAATGAACCAGAAATATATGCATCCCTTTCAGAACTAGCCCGAAGGTTTTGTTCTTTTCTCTGCTAGTTTCTAATTGTAAACCACATGTGTCTACACAACATGCACATCGGTGAGCGTGTGTATGTGTGTGTACACACATATATAAATAGAAAAATACATGTATACACGTATTCACATTCATCAAACATTTCCAAAGTCACGATGAATACATTAACACTATAACTATTTCTATTTCTTTAATATGTATACAGGTATACAAATTCAACAACTGACATTTTCTAAATCCCAATGAATACAATGAGCACTGTCAGTATTAATATTTTTTTATTTTCATTCTGTTTGGGGAGCTTTTAATGGAAGGCATTTCATTTTTATGTTATATATAATGCAGTACATGTTAAATGTTGATGTAGTATAAACATGTTTCATACTGAATTTCACATTTGTTTTGACAGTCGTTAGTTATTGATCACGTGATGGACATATAGATTTAGACAAACGTACAGGGATGACTATGTAGGATTTTGTTATTTAATCATTCGTTTATTTCTCACGTTGTCATTCTGTCCTCCTGTGTGCTGATTCGCGCTGATTAGCCTTCCGTGTACTTCATGTCTTATTTTACAAACAGTGTTTTAGAATTCAAGCACAGGAAGTGTCTTGATACCTGATACAGACGCTTAACAGACAGCAGCTCTACTTGTTGCAGCTAATGGAGCTTTAGCGCCATCGGCTGTTCAAAAATGGAACTGTCCATCTGGACAGATGCACCTGCGAACTGTAAGGTTTGTGTCACGCCACCCACTTGGATGATGCGTGAAACGTCTTCAGGTGAAGAAATTCAAGTCCAGTTGCCACGACAAGAAGTTTTGACAAGAATTCAGCATGACCCGCTTGACTGAGAGCCTCCACACACGTGACGTGCGTATTAATTTTTCTTGCTACCCCAAAAGATGAATGAATGCAAATTTCATTGTACTTTCTGTGCAATAAAAAGTAAGTCCCCAATTCATTAATTCCTATATCCATAGCACAGTCCTATTTCTATATAAATCTCATTTATAATACAGTTTACCTGTGATATAGATATAAATTCTTGACATTTTCATATTGATATCATTTATGTATGTTATCCTGTGAATTCATGAATCTACTGTATATATATCTACACCCCACATGTATACACATACACATATATTAATGAATATATGTATACATATATACATATGAAGACATAGTTTCCCCTTATATATCTTAAGGTAAAATATATCTTGTGAGGCTTTTTTCAGCACTTCACGAATGTCTATTGAATTTTTATATGGCAGATATTTCAAAGTTCAAAAGGTCATGAACTCTATCCTTCTTGTATCACAGACCTTTGAAATGTATCTAGATTGCTTTTCCAGATGCAGATGAAGTCCATAGGATCACCTGGTGTACCCCAGGCCTTTCTCTTCGCTACAGTGAACTTTCATTCTTGTGCGAGAACCGTCAGATCCTCAACGCGTCCGCCGTGACGTTGCGCCCAGATGTGGACCGGAGCCAAGCAGATTTGTTTAGGAGCCAGACTCTTCATTCAAAGTCATAAGGCCTTGAATGTAGTGTCCAAAAATGAGCTCATTAGAAATAAAGGAGAGAGATTTTGTGAAACTTCTGGAGTTCTGACAGTGAGCTCTATGCATTGATTTTAAAAGTTTCATGAAACTACTCGAAGGCCCCTGTGGATGAGCCGCATCGTCCCTTCCAGCAGCCAGTGGCTCTGAACATTCCTGCAGACTCCCATAACCAAATAATGTTCAGAACATCGGTGTAGATACACCAGACAAGGTGACAGATTCACCAACAGCTGGCTGGAAATGAAACGTGTAATGGGTTTTGTGATTAGTGAATAACTCCAGACAGGAAACAGATGCTGTGGAGTCAGAATTGCAAATTATCAGAGCCTGACTTCTCATAAATAACCTCAGTCCTCCCAGCAAATTAAGAAAAGCGTCATGGAGGAACTACTGATTACATTTGCTGCAGGTATAAGATGTTTTTCCAGATAAGATATTTACAGGTTTATTTTGGATGTCAGTAGCTCTTTTCAAATCTGGTGTTATGAAAATTCCACTCTAACAAATAGTTAACGTAATTTTGCACAAATACATAATGGTGCAATAATAACAATAACAATGACAATGTAACTTTACTGTACTTCTGATTATATAACAAACAAAGAAAAGTCGAGACCGATTTTATTCATGTCGCACCAAATTACAACACAATTGTCTCCAAGTAGGTCTTGACCATAAACTTTTAAGTGATCTACAGAAACCCAACATTCCCCCATGAGCAAGCACTTGGGGACAGAAATGAGGTAAAACTGCCTTTTATCGCCCCGAAACCTTTGACAGATCCCAGCGCAGTGCGGGGCGGCCTTCTGTCTCGACCGGTTGCGGTAGAAAGAGAGAGAAGGAGATAGAAAGCGAGCGTGTGATGGAGACAGAGGAGGGGTTACGAGGGTTGCAGTGACGTGTGGACAGGGGAGGCAGGAGAGGTCATGCCTCACTTGCCAATCTTGCATTAAAAAAAAAAATTGTGTAAATGAATAAAATAATTAAATGGTTAAATTTATCAGTGATTTGCACTTTTAAGGTATTTTTCATTTAACTTCACCAGTTTTAGATTTTTTTTTTTTTTCTAAAATCGCTGGATTTTCACGTTTACTGTTCAAAGACTGAGAAGAGACGTACGGTGAGGCTGCGGACTGTTGAGCCTCAACATAGATTACGCAATGACGGCTGACTGCTGGCATGCTCTGCGCTAAGATCGTATTGCTGTCTCTCTGTGTTGCTATTAAAATGTTTTACTTTTGCTTTATGAACTACATTTCCAATATACAGTGTTTCTTTGTCAACAACTATATGTGCGTTACTCGTTGTTTGTGCTGAGCGATTATCAAACGGCTGCAAAGAGCCACTGATTCTGATTGTGATGAAGTCAGTGCCTCACCAGCCATGAATGAACCTCACCGCACGTCACTGAAGGGTTGGGAGGCACAAATGACTTACATGGCAATACCTAAAATAACACATAAAATAGCTTTAACATTCATAAAAAAAATTATTTTGGTTAACGCCTGGACTCAGGAGAAAACATGAGGTAACTATCATGCATCGATGAAGGGACAAGAGTTTGGACGGGTGAGAAAGAGTGGGAGGAATTAGAGAAGTGCATCATGGGATATCACACCAGGTAAGCCTATGGGGGAATAACAAGGTGCCCAGCTTTAGCTAACTAAGCTCTCTCATAAAGAAAGTTCTAGCTTATTCTTGAACAAAAAGAGGGTTTTCAGGATTCAAGAAAATAAAGACAACACGGGTGTGGGCGGGGCCGACAGGCGTGTTTGTTCGTTTATTTCTTTCACTCTTGTGTCACTTCCACGTGATGTCTTTGCAGTGATTTTCTCAAAACGGTGTTGAAGGCTTTTTGTCACATGTTTGTTGACAAGTTCATCATGATTATTATCTCAAGCTGACCTTTCATAGTAACTAGTCTAATAACCTCAGAATGCATTCATTTGACAATATTTGTTTGATCATTTTTTTATTTCATGACAAATAAGGAGTAAGTTAGTGTGTAGTTATTTGCTTCATGCCAATCATTGAATCAATTGTCATTCGGCTGGGCTTTGACCTGCAAATGTCATTTTAAAGTCATATAAATGTTAATTACTGAAATGTTTTCACTAGGTTACGATAATTTGTAAATATCACAGGGACATAATGTCTCACCTCTTATTCCAAAGTACTGAAAAATAATCTTCATTATCAGTGACATGCGGTCAGGGGAGGCAGGAGAGGCCGTGTCTCACTTGCCAATCTTGGAAAGAAAAAAAATTGTCATCTGAAAAAAAGGATTAAATGGTTACATTCATTAGTGATTTGCTCTATAAAGGTATTTTTATTAAACTTCACCAGTCTTATTCAAAATCGCTGGATTTTCACATCAACTGTTCAAATACCGAGGAGGGACATGCGGTGAGGCTGCAGATTGCTGGGCCTCGACGTGGATTGTGTAATGACGGCTGACTGCTGGCATGCTCTGCACGAAGACCGCATCGCTGTCTCACCGTATGCCACTATGAAAATGTTTCAACACTTTCGCTATATAAACCACATTTCCAATGTACACTGCTTTTTGGTCAACAACTGTATGTGTGTTACTAGTTTCCTTTGCTGGGCGATCATAAAACAGCTGCGAGAACGGCTGTAAATCTCATTGTGATGAAGTCAGTGCCTCACTAGCCATAAACCTCACCGCACATCACTGTTGATTATTAAGTTACTTTTCCAGTGTTACCACCGCCATATCCATGTTTTATTGTGGTTTATTATAACATGATTTGCCGAATTATGAAAGTATTTTTGTCGGAAAAACTCATACATTCTCTCCTAGAGAAGATTTAGTCTTTTTAACCCTCTGCGTGTTTTCAGGTGGGAAATCGGAGAACCAAGTGAGGACAAGAGAACTCCATACAGGAGGAACCCGGTTCTCTCTGTGAGGTGAGAGCAAGCCCTTGCCCAACCTGTGATTATTTCAATTAAATCAATTGAACTAAACTGCATTAATGGTAAAATATGAGTTTATTTAATCAAACGGGACATTAAATTTACATTGTAACGATATATTCTAGGCATACATTCAAATATTCATCAAAATTACACCATTTACATCTTTCATGTAACTGCCTGTCATTTTCTCCTCAAGTCTAATTACATATAATACAGGCCTCAGTGTTAGTCATGTATATCTTACTATAGTCATCTGGCTGTAAAAGGTGAATGAGGTCTACTTCAAACTGCATTTACTGGTGATGAAGAGGACATGACACACACACACACACACACACACACACACACACACACACACACACACACACACACACACACACACAAAGAACTGCATTCTGGCATCAAACATCTGCTGTTATGCTTCTACGCTCTGGAGAAAGTTCAGCTTTTCGGCCAGTTAAAACATTCATAGATGAAATAGATATAAAACATCAGGAGCATCGAAAAACTGGAGTCACTGACATATTGAATTCCTGAAAGGCAAGTGAGACTTTACTCGGCTGATTGTAATGTGTCGTTGTAATACACATTTAAACCGCGCTGTCCTTTGTCATCTTGAAAATGCCTGAGAGAGTTTTTGTTTCAAGGTCAAGTGAAGAAAAGAAATGCCATTTGCCTTCCAGGCATGTTCACAGGTGAATATAAGTCTTTCAAAAAAAAAAAAAAAAAAAAAAAAAAATCAGGGGTTGACAATATTCTTCCGCCAAAACCAAACTTTTAAAATCTCACTTGCCTCTTTGAGCTTCTATACGGTCCCGATGAAAGATATAAGATCAGACCGACATGCTGGTTATATTCACAACTTTATTCACAAGTCTCAGGACATCGAAGAGATCAAGCCAAAAACTCTTGTCAGTTCATGGTGTTTTTTTGTTTTTTTTTCTTGCTTGCTCTTGGAGTTCATTCCGGCAGCAGGGGAAGCTGTGAAGCGCTGCATTGCAATGGCACTACAAGATGTCTGCAGTTCAATCATCTACCGCTAGATGACAGCATTATTCTATTTCATCCACAGTGACGTTTTGTGTTGGATTTGTATGGAGTGCTTGTAACTTGGCACATATTTTACAATAAATAATACTCACAGCCTGCGCTGTAAAATTTGATGTTGTTTACCGGGATCCTGTGATGCTCCTCGTGCACGGCGGCGCCGCCTCTCTGCTGCTTCTTCTCAAAAGCACTTAGACTCTGATGATACTGATGGAGGAAGATGCTCTGTGAAGCTGAGAGAGGACAGCGAACAGTGAGACGTAGCACGGGCTACGTGACTCATCAACACAGGACAAGTGTGTGGATACTGCACGTGCACTGCAACGTGCCTCTGTATAATCAATGAGCTCTAAAAAAGATTTATGAAATAGCCAAGGATCTGTTCTGTCCATTTATGCATATGTGTGAGAGGACTTGACATTTATTGCACCCGTTGAATGGTTCCCTGCCGTTCCCGGTGGGCTTGGCTCGACCGCCGATAAAGTTCCCCACTAATTGGTTTAGGTCGGGTGGCTGCAAAAGTTTAAATCTAAATCCCCGGGCAGACGAAGTGCGGGGTTCGAGGAAAGCGAATTTAATTCGCTAAAACAACTAGAGACAGAAAGCACAATCCTCTGTTTGATGGATTGTTTGTATTTGCCCGCAGGATAACACAAAATCTACAGGGCAGATTTTAATAACCCCATCATGGACAGGCATGAACGTCGCAAAGGAAACAGCATTTATCTTCAAAAACCGCCAGGTTCACCCACACTTCTTTCTGCTCGAAATAGTCCTGTCAAAATCGGGTCATTCTACGTATAAATAAAATGAGAATGCCCCCCGCTGTCAATCAAACCAAGGTCACTGTGCAAAGACTGAATGCTGGAATGGCACAGGGATCGTCCTGAAAAAAAGAGAGGGGCCGATGAAAAAGTTATGGTGCAAACCTTGAAAAAGCCTGAAAAGAAAGTCAGAAAAAGAGCTTGCTGTGCTGCTACATGGTTTGATTCTGTGAATTTGACAGACCTTTGCTCATATTCTCAGCAGCATGCTCCTTTCAGGCTGATTTCTTAAACAGACGCGTTGAACATGAACCACCGAAGGAACTCGTGAATTTTGTTCGTTTTCATTTCAAAGTAATTATCCGCTATGAATTTGCGTCTATGCACCGCGGGAGGCAAGACATAGTCACAGCGGAGAAAAGAAGCGTAGTGTGACATTGTTTCTTTGAGATGAAAACGGTCGTGGGTTTTAAAGTTGTAAAGCGATCATTTCACGCACCAGTGAGAACATCAGCGACGTCTCCACGCTCAGCGGGAGATCTGTTTGAACTCCGGTACAAACGACAGGCACCTCACCGGAGGGAGTGCAAGGCCACGTTCTCCGGGTTCTTCTTCGCGCTCTGATGCTAAAATGCTACGGAGGTCAACCTTTTTTCAAACGTCTGGCAGCTCGAGAATCGATAAAGGGATCGATGGAGGATGACTTTCCTTCTTGCTCGGTAACAAAACATCTCATTTCGGTGCAGAAAAAAACGACTGGTTCAATATTATTTGTCAGAAAGAGATGATAATAGTAATAATGGTCAATTTGTTTCTCATTGGGACAAATAAGACACCATTGAGCTTAGTAGGCGACATTTTTGAAAAAAAAAAAAAAAAAGCCAAAATCTTTGCTCTTCCACTCTTCATCCTCTATTTTAACCAACATCGAGCCTCGGTTTCACACTTTCTATCGGCAGCCAGTCCAAGGTCAGCCAGTATCAACTCTAAACTCTCCTGATTTCAGCTCCGAGTCTGTAAGCCAGTTCTCAAAAGAGTTGCTCTTCTTAGAATGGCCATTGTTAGTCCTAAATATCCAAAATGTGTGATGTGCAGCACCAATTCCATCCAATAAGCTGATCAGCCAGTTTCTTTGAGTTCCAATCTACGGAGATTATATGGAGTGATAATAGGAATGAAAAGAAATAGCAAATGAAAGCAGCATCCGGCTGGATATCCGCACGTCCCTTTTAATCCCTGCGGGGCTGTTCTGCCCGAGCCCAGGTGCACTCCGGATGAGGAACTGAATGCTCGGTGTCTCCATTGTTCCTGAAAATGATCTGTATTTGACAGATTTTTCTTTTCGTTGTTGCGACATCAACCTCGGGACCTGTGAGAGTAACGCTGAGAGAACGGCAAGACGGAAGGGTGGATGGAATTAAGACTGAAATAATGAGAGGAAAGGAGAGAGAATGAAAGAAAGGCAGGGAGGAAGAAAAGAGAGCAAACGAGAGAAATAAATAAAGAAGAATGAGAGGCAGGAGGGATGGAAGAGAGACAAAAAGCGTGACTCATTTCTACATGCTGCTCCTCACTGAGCAGCTTTAATTTAATACCAGCATGTTAAACCGGAGGATCTTCTTCTCTAAGTGGAAGAAGATTCACTTAGGACGTATCTCGTCTCTGCATTTACTGCAACGTCGCCCCTGCCGTCATTTAATGGGATAAAATGAATTCATACAAACTACACCACGGACATTTCTCGAGCCTGATCGGCCACCTCAGATGCACAGATGATGTGATTCAGACAGTTGCTCAGCTCAGTGGTTCGGAGACTTCGGTGCATTTCAGCACTTCATTCAGGTGATCCGCTCCGACTGCCGTCGAGCTGCACTTCATCATCTACCTTGTCTCTCTCTGCTCTCTGTTTCCAGACCGCTTGTTTTATATTTAGCCATGATGGCAGCAGCCCCGGTTGCTAGGAGATCTTTGATGCAGCAGCAAAGGCTCTTCAGAGGAAACAAAATATTCCTGGCAGCAAATCATGCATTATAGAGGGTCGGTAACAAAATGAGAGCTGAGAAGATGACAAAGTAGAAGATGAGGATTCGGGGGGCTGGAAGGTGTGTGGAGAGAATCACCCTGCTGCTGCGCACGGCGCCATTGTGGTAGATGGGCGAGCTGCCTGCTGAGTGGTTGTAGTAAGTGGAGGTGGCTCGGACCAGTGGCCTCTTGGCTTTCTCCTTGGTGCCGTTGGAGTCGTTGTCTTTGATGATATCATACTGTCGGCAAAACAGGGCGATGACGGCTGGAGACGACAGGAACGCCGGTTTAGTGCCTGAGACGCTGCATCGCACCTGTAACGTGCGCGCACTGAGACTCACGGGAGGCTCACCTGCCCACAGCAGCAGCACGGTGGTGATGATGAGCAGCTCTCCTGTCTGCAGGTGAGGCGTCATGCCCAAACCTTCCATCGCCGGCTCGTCTGAGGACAGACAAACACAGACTTGCTGGATGTTGTAATTGACTTCAAAAAAAAAGTATAGCTACTGTGACAGGAAGGTTGTTTTCGGCCTAAATATTGTCTTCATCCATCCATTCATCCGTCAATCCATCGGTCTGTCCGTCCACGTGTCCTTGTTAAACTCGCAACAAAGTTCTGGCACTGAAGGACAGTTCATTTGTAAGGTTCACTGCACTGGCAGGACCTCTGCAGGTAAATCCCTGGACTCAAGTGTTTCACAGACATATCGGAAATTTCTCAGTTTGAATCCGGAGTGAGCAAATGCTTGAATACTTTATGTTCTTCTTCTTCTTTTCCTTTTCGGCTGTTTCCCTCCAGGGGTCGCCACGGCCAATCATCTGCCTCGAATCATCCCTCCCCTCTACATCCTCTTCTCTCACAAAACTCAAAAAGTCAAAAGTCAGCTTGATTGTCAATTTCTACGCATGTTCCCGACATACAGAGGAATGGATAAAGACATTTCTCACAATTCCACGCTGACATGAAATAAACCAAAAAATAAGAAGAATGCAAATCAAACAGTAAAGTGCACTATTAAATCAAACGGTAAACTTTAATCCATAAGGTATAAAGTGCACGCAGAAGCAAACCGCTGGCAAGGTGAAAAGATGACGGATGTTTCCCGGTTTGAACACTTAAGTGTATAAATATGTGTAATTTGAATATAGAGAGTAGCTGTGGAGGTTTTTTTTTTTTTTTTTTGTATAGTTCAGTGCAAAAGGTCAGTAAGTATTACCATAATGGTATATGATATAATAGCGGCATGATGTTTTTTTTTTTTTTTTGACAGTGCAGAGTAGCAGTAGTGCAAAAAAAAAAAAGGAATTTTTT
>CAAKHD010037695.1:247074-262043 GCA_901007705.1 Fistularia tabacaria
AAAAATAAAGTAAAAAAAAATATAAAATTGGAATAAAAGAGGTAATGGATTTGAATGTTTTTTTTTTTTTTTTTTGTATAGTTCAGTGCAAAAGGTCAGTAAGTATTACCATAATGGTATATGATATAATAGCGGCATGATGTTTTTTTTTTCTCTGTGACAGTGCAGAGTAGCAGTAGTGCAAAAAAAAAAACGGTAATTTTGCGATATATCTCACCAACTAACTTCACGTCATCTTTCACTTGATCCATAAATCCCCTCTTGGGTCTTCCTGCCCGGCAATTCCAACCTCCAGCTCTTTTCCTCCATGTCTGCAAAGCAGACGATGGCTGGTCTCACCTCTGTCTTCTAATCCTTTCCTTTTATTCTTGCTGATACCCTTTTATCAAGCTTTACACTTTTTCTACACCCCTTCCAACCTGCTTGCATGCGTTTCTTCACCTTTTTTTCCACACTCACCACTGCTCTGGGCTGTTGACCCGAAGTAATTAAAATCATCCACCTTCTTTATCTCCACTCCCTGCAGCCTTACGGTTCCACTTGGGTCCCTCTCATTCACACACGTATTCTGTCTGGCTGTGGCTAACCTTCAGTCCTCCCCTTTCCAGGGCATACGTCCACCTCTCGAGATTTTCCACCTGCTCCGTGCTCTCATCACAGATCACAATGTCATCTGCAATCTTCACAGACCATATAGATTCCCGTCTCACCTCATCCACCACCCTGTTCGTCACTGTAAGGAACAAGAAATGGCTCGGTGCTGATCCCTGACGCAGGACCACCTCCACCTTGAACTCTTCTGTCACCCCGGTCTTGTTGCATCCATACATGTCCTTCACCACTCTAACACACTTTAATCTCAAACATCTTCTCTCGTGTTTTTTTCTCTTTTCTCGTCTCATGTTTTTTTCTAGAGCTACAAATGCACAATATAGCTCCCTCTGACCTTCTCTGCACATCTCTATCAATACTCAAAGCAAATAGCGCATCTGCAGTAGAGCCTCTGAGAGCAAATACTGCGTCCGTACCGCTCTTTAAATACTTGCCCTACAGCCTTAAAAGGGATTTAGTTTAATAATAGGTTTTTGGTTGTTGCCGGGAAAGTGGAAAGCACTTTGCTCCCCAAAACTACTGAACAAATGAAATCTTTCATAACCTGCTCAATTAGACCTGAAATAACATTTACCTTCAAAACTTCCCACCATCTGTATGATTTCTCGCATAAAAATGATCAAATTGCAAACAAATATCCAATGTGCGTTGTGCGGTGTGTGTGTGTGTGTGTGTGTGTGTTTGTCTATTTACGGTGATCCAGGACTCCAGCAGGATAGTGGTCACTTCTCTCCAGTGTCCTGAAGTGGACAGCACGGCTGGGCTGGCTGTCACCGTGCAGCCCCACTGACTGGACCTGAAAACAGAAAAAAGAAGAAGAAAAAGGGTATGTTAACATTTTAAGAGCACCTTAAGAGCAACGAAGATGCTATTTCATTGCCTCATATCGCAGAACAGTAGTCCTTTTCTTTACTGGACGCAAAACATCAAATGCATTTTCGAGAATAGCATTATGTAACCAAGAAAAAAGGAAAGTGGCTCAGCGAACAGATGCTGCTTTGGTTTTTTTGGCCGAGATCCTGAATGATCATTGGAGGGTGAACGCGACATGCAGACTGGAAGTTGGAAAGATAAGAAGGGAATTCTTCAGGCCACTTCCAGCAACAAAGGAAAATTAAAATCTCTTCCAAAAGACAGCTGCTTTATTTCGAGCCAATGTTGTCTGATTGTTTTACTCTAATCCAACGTTCTGTGGAAATTGTCGCTCAATCATCAGATGGCAGAGGTGGGCTATCGCTAGAGTAGGAAAGTTGATTTCATTTCCATCACAAAGCAAATCTTTCATTCTCTTTAACATTGCAGAAAGAATCCAAATGTTTGCTGAGTCTGATCTCTCCACAACGTCCTTGAGCTGAATCCTCTCACCGCTGAGAAAAATAAAACTCCTCGTTGATTCCCGCGGGGGAAATCGCCTTCGCTACTCGACGTCGAAGACATGTCGAAGGTCAGATGCCATCGGCGCTCGGGTCGGCGTTTCGTCCAATGGCGCTGCTGCTCGCTGATGAGAATATTTAAACCGAGTCCTCCAGCTGAAGGACAATCTGTAGGGGTCTGTCACTCTATTAAGCCAGAATGGATTATAAAAAGCTTAATGCAGTCACAGTGATGGAGTCATATTAGACTGTCACAGAGTAACTGTGCTGATTTTTGATTTAAGCAACCTCGAATTTTAATGACTGAACAGATAAGGACCAAGTGACTGTGTCATTGGTTGTTATTAAATGACAGACAGGAGATGATTCAAAGTATATTCCAGAAATGAAATGTCGAAGCATTATTTGAGGCTTTCTGGGACAAAGATACAGATTCATAGTTTCCATTTGTCTGTTCATCAGTATTTAAATATGCAGCTCTTTGCCGTCCTTTGCGTTTGCATTTATTCGTACGTATTCTAAGTTTGCTGCACATTCCAAGTGACTTAAATAGTGATGAACAAATTATTTAAACACTGTTAATAAGTCAAAGTGGAACAGAATAAATAATCTGCTTTATGGTGAGGATCAACAGGTCTATAGACAAATCTGGAGATTTAAATGGCATGCTACAAATCAAGACAGTCTCATGTCAAGAGTTTTTGTCTGCCGACAATTCCAAAATTAAAAGTGTCAAGTCTCAATTTGTATTTTTACAAATCTTCTGCAAAGCCAAAGGGCCATAGGTGGATTTGGAGGATTAGGTGGATTAGTTGCGTTTTCTAGTTTGTTTTAACGCAGCAAATTAAAATGTATCAGCTCTCTGTTTATTGGCCTGAAATGTTGTGGGTTTGGCAGGCAGAAATAAGGAGTTTATCTTTCCAGAATAGCCGGCCAAATATCGAGAGGGTGACGTACTCTGTCAACCCTAACCTCACTCGCCACACGGTTTGTTCCATCGAGCCATCTGGGGAGGATCCCGGTGAAAAATGCGGAAAGATTAGGAGCTACTTTCAGGAAAAAAAAGACTTGGCAGCCACTTGGATGAACCATCTGTCTATCACTGCTGATGCAAAAAACATCTTTCCCATTGAGAAAACCCTCCAGTAGCATCTTTGATCTTCAGTCAGAGGAGGAATCCTCCCGGCACTGAGAGAACTGATGATGCAGCAGAACCTGCCCACAGCTACGGGAGCCGCCTTCGCTCGGGTCAATCACACATTTGCAGTGTTTACACTCGACCAGAAGAACAGGAACGGGAGTTCGGCTCAACAAAGAAGCCCTCCTGACCTCCATGGGTGAGTTTAAATAAATGCAGGAGGGGAAAAAAGGAAGTGAAAAAAAAAATGCCGGCTTCCTTATGAGATGATGATGAGATGAGATGAACATTGATGATCCCATGATTGGGAAATTGTTTCACAGCAGCAGGAAGACATACAAGGACAAGACAGTGACAAGCTAAATATATATGTATGTATGTGTGTGTGTATATATATATATATATATATATATATATATATACACACACACACACACACACACACACATACATATATTTATACATATATACACACACATATATATACACATATACACACACACATACATATATATATATACACACAAATATATACATATATATGTATAAAGTTAAATAAAATAAAGTCAGAAGTTTAAAAGTATGACGTATAATCTGAGAAAATAAAGAAAGTCTATACATATTTACCGAGATACAGGAATGAATAGCAAAGTGGCAAAGTAGCAATGTAGCAATTTGAAGTGGCGCAGTAACTGATAAGAGTGAGTTATTATATAGGGTTATGGAACGAGATAGGAAAGATTTCCTGTATTTTTCCGTTCGACAGCGGAGCTGTAACATTCTTACGACCGTCTCAATAAACTCTCAATGAAGAAAAGAAGACTAACTTCATCTTCATGCCTTTTCCACCCCCCCCTCACCCCCCATGCAGTTCATAACCCCAGACCACCATCAGGTGGTCAAAGCCGGATCCCCCCCTGGATCATACTGAACGATGGACACCGATCTTGTCTGTACTAATAGAATGAGGTTTTAGTCAAGGAGTTTTGGACCGGCTCCACATATACTCATCATATCCTTTTAGAGTACCTAAGTGGAGTGGATTTTTATAATTTTTCGGGCCCCCTTCTTTTTTCCTGACATTTGTGTTACTATTTCCTACTTATTCATCTTATCATCATGTCATCTCATTATCTTACTTTTATCTTTTATCTTACTTTGTAAGGAATTTATACACTTTTAGCTTTTACAGTTATCTTACACACGTGTAAAGCATATGTACAGCTGAGAAACGGAAAAACTAAATAAAAATGGAATTAAAAAAAAAAAAAAAACCTAGGCCACCGCCTTATCAGCCAGAGCCAGATAAGCTCTGCTTGATCCTCTGAACACACATTTTCCTCCTCAGCACAACTGGGATGCTGCAATTGATGTAGCTGAGAATGACAGTCATGTAAGAAATATTCTGTGAAAATTAGCCTGAACTGCAGCTGGAAGGCAGAAAGAGCCGACGTGGGATGAAAATGTTTATGGAGGTTGTAAACAAATCCGTGGGCCAATATTCCTGACCATCGGCTGGAAAAGTCGCTTTTTCCTGATGCACTTAGACAGAGATTGCACAATATATGAATACAAAATAGTTTATATCAGTATATCGGTATAGTTGCATTTAATGTGTTTTTCAGGCTGAGTTGACTGCTGGTTGCACAGCAGCAGGATTGAGTCAAGTGACAGAACGTCTCACCTGAACGCTGTAGTGCGTGTCCTCGTCCAGGTCCCACAGCATGCACCAGCGGCTGGAGGTGTTCACCTCACGGATGGAGCGCTGCATCAGGCCGTCCTGCCGCTGGAGGAGACGACATGCAGATACAAGCGAGGGGGGGGAAATCTGATGAGCACTTTCAGACACATCTACATACACGATGAGTATTTGGTTTGATTGTCACACTTTGGCAGGTTTTCTCAGCTGAATTTTTTTGAAAATTAACGTCGGTAAGAAGCGGCTCCGCCTCATGAATTCAGCTCAAAAACTTTTAGCCTCCCACTGGGGAACTGTGTCTGCAAGCAATAAAGCAGACCTAATAATTATTGGGAAGAAATTGCACAGAGAGTCTCAGTTGTGCAGCGTTTATGTCCAAATACCACTTTCAAGTCTTTTTTTTTGTTTGTTTTTGTCTGTTTTTTTTCTCTTGCATCCAGTTGATGTATTTAGTTCATTCTGCTGCAGATGTTACGGGAAAAAAATTGAATAGACAGCACCCTAATTTATGTGTGAAAAATGATAAAATAAAGAATTCTGGTATATCTCACCCGCCCATCAATGGAATAAGATAAAAACAAATACTCTGAATTAAAAAAGACTTCAGACTTACATATAAAGGCATTAAAATGATATCTTTATGTATCAAAATAAAATACAATAAAATGAAATGATAATAAAACAATAAAACTGAAAGACTCTTCGGGGGATTTGGAAATAAATACATTGACAGTCATTTTGCTGACATTTTCCAGATACAACATTAGATCGTCTCGCTCTGTAGTTCAGAATGAGTCACAGGTTTCCCAGGAAGAAAAAGTGGTTGTGAAGCACTAAAAGTGGAAGGAGAGTCGATAAATTGAAGGCTGGCAGGAAGCTCGGGGCCCACCGATCTCTGGATCAAGAGACTCAGCAAGAGTCAAAGTGGTTTCTTCTGCTTTGGCAGCTTCTTGTGCAACACATCAGAAATGACAGCTTTACTGTCCCAAACACTAAATAACCATAATATATGATGTCTTTAAAGGGTTAATCAATGCCATTGCCTTGGCGATGAGATTGAAATCTGACGGATTTGAAAAATACCTTTAATGTAACTGGATTCCATCAGCGGGACACAAGGAGCACGTGCCGCAAATCGGCTCAGGAAAGCAGGCAGAGGATTAATAAACGTACGATATTATTTAGATTTGTTGTGTATTCATGACGCTTGAACGGCTGGAATGATGGGGCCTGATACCATCTTTCATCTGAGCTTTAAATGAACACAGTGGAATTCATTGTTCATTGTTATCCTGTATTTATTGTTTTTCAAAGTTGAGACGGGAGAAGTCTCTTCTGGGCTGATTTGTAAATCATCCATATATGTGTGAAACCATATTTGTGCAGACAGATAAGTAGGACTGGGTGTGTTTTACACTTTTTTTTTCTCTTTGTCAATCTGATTTGTGTTAAAGATGTTCCCGTCCTTGACATTACAGCATTGACTGATTTGATATTTGTACCCGGATATGTTGTATTGGTCCGGAAAGCCATAAAATCTGAAATCCTCAAGCATTTTAGGATTGATTTCTTTTATTGCAGACATTATTTTTGTCACTTACCACAAAGTTTTATGGGTTAAATTGTCAATTGCCTGCCGTCAGTGACATAACGGTGTGTATCATCACACAAGTCAATGCCCCGGACAGGCAGTTTTTTCATCACAAAATCATAAAAAAATATATATTTTTTTAAATTACACTGTATACTTTTACACTTCAGAGTGTATTTTATTGTATTCATTTTTATTTTTTACTTTTTATTTTTAGCTTATCACTTTCTTGTCCTTGTATGTCCTGCTGCTGCAGGAACATACAAGGATTTAGAATTAATTTCAGCGATTGCAGAACTGTGATGTAGCATCTGGTAACAACGTGATGTTACTTTGACTACCTAAACACTGCAAACCGGGCTCGGGTCGGAGCAAACTGAAGCTTGTTTCAATGCGTGCGATGTCCAGAGCGGAGCTGAGAAAACCGCACGAATGAATCCACCTCTGTTAACAGGTCTCCGATTGAAAAACCAAGGAGAAAAGAAAACCTTGAATTTGTCAATGGGAGTTGAGTTCTCACACCCCGCCCGAGCAAAACTCTTCTGTGAGGATTAAACCTGGAGTCGACGTGTGAGGAATGTTATTTGGTTGTTTTTTTCTCAGCCAAGAAAGAACCCCTTTCTACTTTCGTCGGAAATTAAAAATAAGCAGTCTCTCGATGCTGCTGTGACGGTTTTTCTTCGAGCGGCGGGTCGAGAATGGTCACGTGACGAACCCACCCACACAGGCACATAAATAATTAATTAGCCCTGTGTTTGTACAACTTTGGGATTCATGAATCAAAAACAAGGATTATTCGGGAGGGGGTGCATCTCCTGTGTGGAAATGGGTTACTTCCTGCTGATGTGCTAGAAATCCGCCTTGCGTAATATTTGAATCTTGCATTGGGAGGAGACTCTTTGTCTGAGCTCATTCACTCGTCCTGCCGCTCCCTCGCAACCGGGAGGCACAGCTTGCTAATCAGGCACAGTTCAGACATGGGAATAATCACTGAAAGCAGTTGGAAGCTTAAAATTTGTTTGATTTCACTTTTCAAAACCCTTTTAAGGAAACATGCGATGGACACATGCTTTTTATATCACGGCGTTTCCGGAGACGGCCTGTGATGAAAAACAACCTGCTGCATCCACCTGGCCCTCACCTCATCTATTTATATTTGAGCGATGTTTTAAAGTGCTTTCAGAGGTTGTCGCAGGAGATGTTATACATCCCTGTCCTGTGTTTACTCAAAAAAGCTATGAGGTTGATGGATTCTGAGTCAGACGTGAGGTGACTTTTAAGAAAGGAAAAAAAAAGGGGGGGGGTGCAATGGTGCTGCGACGGCCGCAGATGTTCCTCCTGCGAGACGAGGCCTGGCCAACTCGTTTCCACTAATGGAGACAACTCCCACTCGGAGCCCAGCTAATGTCACATTCTTTTTTTTTTTTTTTTTTTTTCGCCAAATGGTGGGTGGTGGACGCTGATTAGAGCGAGCAGCGCTGAGTTAGCAGCCTAGCTTCCAGGAGATAAAAAGAATGCAGTGATGTATGAGGAGCATAAAACATCTCGCGCTATGTTATTGATGAGTGGATTAAACAGATGGCTGAAAGTAAAGGAATAAAATCACTAAAATGATAGATAAATAATCAGCTTAAGTAAGAGGTAATAGGCCAGAGGATCCACATAAGTTGAAGTACTTTAAGCGCAATCCATTTTCTGATTTTCCATCCTGAGGCAGATGTTAAAAAGCATTAAAAAAGAGATAAAAAATGAAATTACAAAAAAAAAAAAAAATGTGAAAAGGAATGAATAGAATTTTTCATTTTGATTTACATGTTACTTAGCATGGCAGCAAACTGACTCACATGGAAAAGGAAATGAACAGAAAATATTTGTCGGACTTCATTTTCCACTATGTGTTTACAGACTAATGAAGATTTAATGGAGTCATGATGATGATTATGATTAATGATGATGATCGAGGGCTTTTTTTTTGTGCTCACTTTTTCAGTTATTTTTGTCAACATCCTTTTAATATTCTCATTATTAATTTGGAAAGTTATAAATGTTGTTTTGGCTCAGGGCTTCAAAAATCAAGGGTTCAGTTTGGTATTTTTTGCTTTAAAAAAATTAATGTCAAAATGTCAAATGTTCACTTGGAAATAAGAGACAAAGTCACTACAGGTATATTTCCTATTTGTATTTGCTTCTTTGGAAATGCTACCCCTCGAGGAGGAGCAGCCTTTTTTCTCTTCAACAAGTAAACCTCCAATTATCCATGTTTGTTCTCATTGTTCATCCCTTTTTGCTTTTAATTAAAATTCCTTCCCCTAAATGTGGATGTGTTATCAGACGCTTGCGCAAAAAAAACAAACTTTCCTTGCATGACTCTCTGGTATTTACCCTGAAACCCCATCCTAAACCAATTACTGTTTTTCCTTGACAACATAAAGTGTCGCTTCTGAAGCGGGATGAAAATATCTCTCCGTTCCGCAGATTCACAGTCACTCGACTGGATAATAAACATATTGATTTGGCCACGAGAGACTGTCAACCGCTTTGGTAAGAGCTTGAAGGGACTGGTGTCATTTACAACACAAAAATAGCAAACTGAACGTTTGTAATTTCATTGTCAGTAAAGAGAGATCGGCCTGTGCTTCCTCTGGTGGTCCTGACAAAAATCCAGTGCGTGGTGTTTCACACATGAAGCTCGAATGAATTATGGATGTAATTCAAAGCTTTTCTGTGTGCCGTTTGGATGTTCTGCCCGTGTCTATGTGGTTTTCCCTCAGGTTCTCAGGTTTCCCCTCACAGTCCAAAAGCATGCAGTGGGTTACTTGGAGACCTCTAGGCCTATACAGCATTAGTTTCAAACTCAATTTGAACCAAATTTGGCCCGCAGTATAATTATATTTAGCCCGCGAAGCCATACCAAATGATTACGAGAGCTGGCGTGCCGGTAATGTAGCCTACAGCGCATGTATTGCTAATACTATAAATCCCAGAATGCTCTGTTTTGGTGCGAAAATCATGGACAGGACCCATCGAGGCCCTCTCCGCTGTTGACAGTAGTCACAGCTACCTTATGCTAATAGTGGCACTGTGCTTCCCCTCCGAAAAATGATTAAAAGAAAGGCAGAAAATTGGAGCTTTCGGCAGATTTCCTCAAGAGACATCAGAGTAGATCAGTGTGTAGTGAACAGAACTATAATTAACATTTCTTATATACTTCTTCTTGCTACTCAAAGACATGGGCTTGAATGATTTCAAATTCATTGAACGATATTATTATTAGTTAATTGGTTTATTATTGTTATTTTATTTTTACATGTATTATTAGCCTGGAGGAAAAAGCCTGGAGGAAATAGGTTACTGTTGAAATTAAAAACCAATTATGCGAATCAAACCTAAAAATTTCATTCCGGCTCGGTCGAGGCCCGGGTTAACAATGACCACCATTGGTGCCGATTACCTACAGGGTACCAATGGAAATTGGGCTACTGTGGGTCGCAGAAGGAGAGGAGGAAGGCGTGTTCGGAAGCAGAGAGAGAAGAGGAAAGGCAAGAGTCTGGGACTGAGAGTAGGGACTTTGAATATTGGGACGAGGACAGGAAAAGGTAGAGAGTTGGTTGACATGATGCAGAGAAGGAAGGTGGATATACTGTGTGTCCAGGAGACCAGATGGAAAGGTAGTAGGGCTCAAAGCTTAGGAACAGGTTTTTAGTTGTACTATCGTGGTACAGACAGGAAGAGAAATGGAATATGAATTATCTTGAAAGAGGAGTTTGTTAGGAATGTTCTGGAGGTGAAAAAAAATGTCAGATAGACTTATGAGTCTGCAACTTGAAATTGAAGGTGTTATGCTTCATGTTGTTCGTGTATGACCCACAGGTAGGATGTGATATAGAGGAGAAGGAGAAGTTCTGGAATGAGTTAGATGAATTGATGCAGAATATCCCCAGAAATGAGAGAGTGGTAATTGGGGCAGACTTCAATGGACATGTTGGTGCAGGCAATAGAGATGATGAAGAAGTGATGGGCAGGTTTGGTATCTGGGATAGCAACATAGAGGGACAGATGGTGGTAGACTTTGCAAAAAGGATGGAAATGGCTGCAGTAAATACTTTTTTCCAGAAAAGACAGGAACATAGGGTAACTTATAAGAGCGGCGGTAGGAGCACGCATCTTGTATAGACGAGGTAACCTGAAAGAGATCGGTGACTGCAAAGTAGTGATAGGTGAGAGTGTAGCAAGACAGCATAGGATGGTGGTTTGTAGGATGACTTTGGTGACAGGAAAGATCAAGAGGACAAAGGCAGAGCAGAAGACTAAGTGGTGGAAGCTGAAAAGCAAGGAGTGTTGTATGGTTTTCATTGAGGAGTTGAGAAAAGCTCTTGGTGGTCATGGAGAGCTTCCAGATGACTGGACAACTACAGTGAATGTGATCAGGGAGACAGGTATGAGAGTACTTGCTGTGATGTCTGAAAGGAAAGCAGATAAGGAGACCTGGTGGTGGAATGAAGAAGTACAGGAGTGTATGGAGAGGAAGCAGTTAGCAAAGAAGAAGTGGGACACTGAGGGGACTGAAGAGAACAGACAGAAGTACAGGGAGATGCACTGTAAAGTAAAGATAGAGGTAGCAAAGGCAAAACAAAGGGCATACGATGACTTGTATGCTTGGTCAGACAGTAAGGAGGGAGAGACTGATTTTTACAGGTTGGCAAAACAGAGAGATAGAGACGGAAAGGATGTAAAGCAGGTCCGGGTTATTGGATGGAGAGGGAAATGTATTGATAGATGCTAGAAGAGTGATGGGAAGATGGAAAGAGTACTTTGAAGAGCTTATGAATGAGGAAAATGAAAGAGAGGGAAGGGTAGAAGAGTTGACTATTGTCGCCCACATAGTAGTAGAGATTAGTAAAAGTGAAGTGAGGAGGGCATTGAAGAGGATGAAGAATGGAAAGGCAGTTGGTCCCAATTATATACCCGTGGAGGTATGGAAGTGTCTTGGAGAGGCAGCGGTAGAGTTTCTGGCTAGATTATTCAACAGGATAACAAAAGGAGAGAGAGAAGATGCCTGAGGAATGGAGAAGAAGTGTGATGGTTCCCATTTTTAAGAATAAGGGGGATGTGAAGAATTGCAGTAACTATAGAGGGATAAAGTCGATGAGCCATACAATGAAGTTATGGGAAAGAGTATTGGAAACTAGACTGAGAGCAGAAGTCTGTATTTGTGAGCAGCAGTATGGCTTCATGCCTAGAAAGAGTACTACAGTTGCAGTATATGCTTTGAGAATGCTAATAGAGAAGTACAGAGAAGGTCAGAGAGAGCTGCATTGCGCTTTTGAAGACCTAGAAAAAGCATACGACAGGTGTGCCGAGAGGAACTCTGGTTTTGTATGAGGAAGTCTGGAGTAGCAGAGAAGTATGTTAGACTGGTCCAGGACATGTATGCTGGCTGTGAGACAGTGGTGAAGTGTGCTGTAGGTGTGACAAAGAAAGTTCAAGGTAGAGGTGGTACTTCATCAAGGATCAGCTCTGAGCCACTTCTTGTTTGCAGTGGTGATGGACAGGCTGACAGATGAGATTAGACAGGAATCTCCATGGACCATGATGTTTGCAGATGACATTATGATCTGTAGTGAGAGCAGGGAACAGTTTGAGGAAAATCTTGAGAGGTGGAGGTATGCTGTGGAAAGGAGAAGAATGTTAGTCGCAGCAAGAGAGAATATATGTGTGTGAATGACAGGAACCCAGGTAGGAACGGTGAGGCTACAGGGAGTGGAGATCAAGAAGTTGGAGGATTTCAAGTACTTAGGGTCAACAGTCCAGGGCAATGGAGAGTGTGGAAAAGAGGTTAAGAAATAGGTTCAAGCAGTTTGGAATGGGTGGAGAAAAGTTTCAGGGGTTCTATGTGATAGAAAACTATCAGCCAGAATGAAAGGTGTACATGACAGTGGAGAGACCAGCAATGCTGTATGGTTTGGAGACGGTGACATTGAACAAAAGACAGGAAGCAGAGCTGGAGGTAGCAGAGATGAAGATGTTGAGGTTCTCTTCGGGAGTGACCAGGATGGATAGGATCAGGAATGATTCCATCAGAGGGAAAGCACATGTTCGATGTTTTGGAGAGAAGGTCAGAGAAGCCAGACTGAGATGGTTGGGTCATGTACAGAAGAGGG
Organism: Fistularia tabacaria; assembly: GCA_901007705.1. Classification (NCBI taxonomy): domain Eukaryota; kingdom Metazoa; phylum Chordata; class Actinopteri; order Syngnathiformes; family Fistulariidae; genus Fistularia; species Fistularia tabacaria. The sequence continues at coordinate 259,649 of CAAKHD010037695.1, forward strand.
ACAGCGACTATATTGCTAGATGGCTGCTGGAATTGGAGATGCCAGGCAGGAGGTCGAGAGGAAGACCGAAGAGAAGATTTATGGACGTAGTGAGAGAGGATATGTAGTGAGCTGGTGTCAGAGATGAGACTACAGAGAATTGGGTTGGATGGAGATTGTTTATTTGCTGTGGCGACCCCTGAAGGGAAAAGCCGAAAGGAAAAGAAGATACAATAAAATGTTGTATTTATTTATTTATTTATTTATTCATTCATTCATTCATTCATTTATTTATTTATTCATTAATAAAAAAAGATTTGATTCATCGATTACTTGCAGCCTCCCAGGAAATGCTTAACACACACCTGTTAGTTAGGTGTTAACAGTGTTAATTTTGCTTTGTTAAGTTTTGTGTTAAGTCTGCTGTATCCGAATGTTTTTAACTGGCTTTTAAACTGTTTGGATGTTTATAGGTTAAGTCCCTTGACATTTCCAAACTTTGAAAACACTTTTGTTTAACCACCCGTGTTATAAAGTGTCTGGCGGCGGAACGCTTCCCGCCATCCTCTCCGGACGGCCGAGGCAGAGGAGGAAGAATAAGCTCCTCAGGACATAAAGACAATCACAAAAGATACATAATTCAACTTAGGAAAAAGCTGTTTTCTAGCCCCGAGCGCGGCAACGATCCAAGTTTCCTGGGCATTTTATTCATTATTTATATCTCCTCAATTTGTATCCTTGCAAAATTAATTGGCCTGCAACCAAACAAGAGTGGGGGGGATGGGGCAGGGTTGCGGGGATCAGGGTGCATTTGACAGGAGGCAGATTGGCTGAGTTTAATGATTTTCACAGGCTTTTCTGGGGATTAAACCAATTAAAACAAAAACAGTCTGTGAGCCCGGTGACCCTCAATATTCCCGTAAAAATTTTAACACGCACACACACACACACACACACACACACACACACAAGTACGGACCTGCTGAGAGATGGAGTAGCCAATGACAGTGTCTCCCTGAGGGATGTTCCAGGTCACCATGGCCGAATGCGCCCTCAGCTGGGTCACTGACACGTTCACGGGTGACGCCGGCACAGCTGGAAACACACGAAAACACAGACAACATCAGGACCAAAGCATCCAGGACTAAGCCTTCAGAGGATTTACAAAGACTTTATCTAATGACTTGATTTAACAAATACATGAATTGGTGACCGAAAGTAATTACAGACATCATTTTCTTTTTTTTGGAATAAAACACTGCTTGAGTTTGCTAATTTTCCGATTCACAAGCAAGAAGCAGAATTTTAGGTTTCGACAGCAAATCCTTTTTTTGCAGATAGTAACGAAGTAAGAATAAGTATGGGAATAAAAAAAAGAATAGTATAACATTTTATTTTGATGCACATCTATGGAGGTTCTCAGTCATCCAGCTCACAGTTAATTCTTGTAGAAATCTTTTGATTTTCTTCCCTTGATTGATGAGGAAGACATATCACCCAAGACTACCTTCTTCAGTTTGAATGGACAGTGAGGAGTTTTCCTTGTTATGTCAATGAGAGAGCTGTGTTGCAGGAACTCGGTCGAATGGAATTGTTGATGCACATTTAATCAACTACACTAAATATGTAAAATGTCACAATACATATTTGGTTTTGATGTTTGTAAGATAAGATAATACTTTATTGATCCCCTTAGGAGAAATTCGGGTGTTGCGGCAGCAACATCAGAGAGAAAAAAAAAACAAAAAAAAAAACAGGAAAGATAAATACACACATATGACAGTGCAAACACATATGCATATGCACATAAGTCACCATACATTCCACACACACGTATACATACATTTTTACACACATACCCATACCTACATATAAATATATATATACACATATACACAATACACACAATATACACATACACATATATACATTTACACATAGATAGCACAAAAAAAAATTGGGTGACGGAGTGATGGGATGGCAGTAACACAGATGCTCCCCAGGCAGTCAGAGTTGTGTCCCGTCCAGACTGCTGTTGTACAGTCTGATAGTACATTTGATCACAAATAATATAATTACGTACATAGAAAAGATTTTATATATATATATATGTATAAATATATATATGTGTGTGTATATATGTGTGTGTGTGAGTGTGTATATATGTGTATATATATATAAATAAATATGAGTGATTGTATATATGTGTCAGTCAAATTCCTTTGGTTTAAATGTTAAATAGTCTCCAATTATATGGTGCTTTCACAACTTAAGTTTTAAAAGCATTTACACCAGACAGCATTCACACATACACACACACACACACACACACACACACACACACACACACGCACATGGCAGCAGAGATGTCATGCAAGGTGCTAACCAGGCCAGCAGGAGTAACTTGCTGTTAAGA
>CAAKHD010037809.1:5340-32840 GCA_901007705.1 Fistularia tabacaria
TGTGTTTGTATGTTTTTGTTTGTTTTTTTGTTTTTTTATGTCTGAATGTATGTGTGTGTATGTGTGTGTGTGTGTGTGTGTGTGTGTGTGTGTGTGTGTGTGTGTGTGTGTGTGTGACCCCCCCATCTAAACACATGGAGATTACGGACGTGAGCTCCTGTGTCGAGTTGATGGTGATCTCTGATCTCCGAGTGTCCGAATCGAGTTGTTTGCTGTGTGCAAAGAGGTCCTCCTGCCGGTGGCCCTTCTGAGAGCAGTGAGAACATTGAAGGCCGCTGGTCCAGTCTGAAGCGGCTTCTCCCGTCAGATCTTCCTCCTGAGAAGATGATGGAGGCGTGAGGCTGAGCCCCGCCAAAGCCGGCGAGTGGAGGAGGGACGATCCTCACGCCATCTCTCACGCCCGCCACCCTTTTCTCCCCAGGCACGCAGAAGCCGCCCGTGGCCCCCAAACCGCAGAGTGTCCCGGCCCGGAGGACGGAGAGTCGGCCCCCGGCCCCCGGCGGAGACGTCCCGCGCCCTTCCCCCGCCTCCGCCGAGAGGATCAAACCCGCGCTGGCGCCCAAACCTCGCCTCTCCAAGGCGGCCCCGGCCGGCGCGGCCCCCGGGCTCCCGCAGCGGCGGGCTCCCAGGGACGGCCCGCGGGCTGTCGTCGCCCTCAACTCCCAGAATGAGATCCAGCAGGAGAACAAGAAGCCCGGCTGGGATTATATCATTCCCATCTGCCTGTGCAGCCAGCAGAGCTGCCCGTGCTGCAGGGACTCCTGCAAGAGCGCCGCCCAGGAGAGCCGCGGGTCCGAGCCGGCCAACGGCGTCCTGCGGAGCGCGGCCGCTCCGCGGCAGGACGGGGAGACCGTCCCCCCCGGCCCGTCGCCGGGGCGACCTGTCCTGGCGCCCCGCGGGAGGAGGACGGCCCCCGTGCCCCTGCCGCGGAAACCCAGAAGGGCCGTCCTCCTCCGTCAGGAAAAGGCGGAGGAGGACGAGGAAGGGAGGGGAGCGACGGTCGGCGAGGCGAAGGCGTCGCCGGGAGGGAAGGACAGAACATCCCGGTCTGCCGCAGGAGCCCGGAGCCGGACGAAGGCGCTCTTTCTGTCCGCACCTCACAGCGCTCCCGCCTCTCCTTCAGCACCTCCAGGAGAGGTGGAGGAGGAAGACCTGGGCCTGGACAGCGGCGCGTATGGGACGGAGATGTCAGTCGACAGGGAGGACGAGGAGGAAGGAAGGGCTGATCGCGAGGCGCCTGATGACAACCTCCCAGAAAGCCCTGCTCCCAGCAGTTGTCCTCCTCCGCTTGACATGAGCGCGCCGGTCAGGGAAGCTCCTCCGCAGCCCCGGAGACTCGAGGCCCGGACGCAGGAGGTCGGATCTTCTCCGGCGAGAGAGGAGGCGAAGGAGGCCGCCGGGGAACCTCTGCCTCCGAAGCCCGGCGGACCTTCTCGTTCCGGCTTGAACAAACAGAAGTCCAAGTCCTTCTCCGGCGCCGATCTCGTTCGCGGCGAGGGACGTCGCAGGAACTCCTTCCGGAAGCTTCTGGAGCTGAAGCTGTCGGTGAAGATGCTGCCCAAGCTGCTGGTCAAAGGAGTCCAGGCTTTGGACGCCGACGGCGAGCGGCGGCAGAGCCGGAGGTCTGAACGCAAACACTCCTGCCCGCTGCTCGGGCCGGAGCGGAGCGTGGACGGGGACGACCTCGCCGGAGTCTACGAGAACATCCGCCACTACGAGGAGATCCCGGACTATGTCAACATCCTGGCGGAGGGCGCGGGCGGCTTCGGCGACCTCGACAACGACGGCATTTACGAGCAGACCGAACCTTTCCCGGCCCCGCAGGGAGACCCGCGGCTCCGGCAGAAGCATTCCGGACGCGACAGGTAGATGGTCCTTCTCCTACCTTCTCACTTCACCTTCATCTCTCCTGAATCCACGCTCAGACCTCCAAGCCGCCCACCCTCTGAGACCAGAACACACAGAAAACACAGAACTGGGAGTCTGTAGGAGGCTCACATGGAGAGCTTCCAGAACCCAGAGGAGGGTGTGTGGCAGCACACACACACACACACACACACACACACACACACACACACACACACAGAGTGTAGATGTGTTATTCAGCATATCTTTGAAGGACATGAGGGGCTCAGATGTCTGTTGGAGCTCAGAGAACATCTACTGTGTGTTTGTGTGTGTGTGTATATATGTGTGTGTGTGTGTGTGTGTGTGTGCGCGTGTGTATATATGTGTGTGTGTGTTTGAGGTGATCAGAAGTCAGTGGTCTCCAGCAGGATTACTCCGTCTGGAGCAGCTCAGGGTTTCGGCTCTCTGGACATCACGTTGTTCCACGATCACATGTTGAAGCACGTTGAGCAGCTGGAGAGCCTCCAACACGGGACCTCCCGTGTCTGAGAGCTTCCAGGACCACCTTCTGCTCCGGCAGGACGTCCTGCTGATCATCCCTACTTTAGTTTTGCAGCTTCTCCTCACACCTCGGTGCGGTGGAGCAAGAATGTTCTGCACAGCAACATGCACACACAACCCTCAGCGTTCTTCTCATCCTAAAATAGCCTCCTTACTCTTCTGTCATCACATGGTTCCTTCAAATGACTCAGCCTGTGTGTGTGTGTGTGTGTGTGTGTGTGTGTGTGTGTGTGTGTGTATGGGGTTAGTCAGTTTTAACCTTGACATTGAACTCTTTTAACAGAAGTCCTGCTGATGAAGAGCTTCTCGCCATGGATGGAGGTTCCTCCTCTTCTGAGGTGGAGGTCGAGGAGGAGGAGGAGGAGGAGGACAGCAGCTCGGTCTCCAGCAAAGGAGACCCTGAGCAGCAAGAGGAGACCTTGGTGAGGAGCACAGATACCACCTCAGTCCTCCAGTGGGCCAAATAATCACCCAAAGGGTTTTATCTTCCCAAGCCTGAGGAGATGCCTTCTCCTCGCTTCCCCGCCCCAGTCCTCCTCTCATCTCCATCTTTGCTCCTCAGTATTCACTTTCCAACCATCACAATCTTGCAGCTGAAGGTTTCTGCGTGAGTTGCTTCTGTCCTGACGGCTGTCAGAAGATCTTACCGTCCCTGCTTTGTGTTTTGGGCAGCAGCTTCGCGCTGAGCAGAAGAAGAGCAAGATCCAGCACATCGCCACAGAAATCATGAGCTCCGAGAAAGTGTGAGTTCTCCTTCTCCACGCAGACCTTCGGCTCCTCCAGATCTCCTTCTCCACTTCCTGTTGTTATCTCCCAGGAGAAGTGTGATACTTTTCCATTATCCCTCCCACAACTGGGTGGAGATCCCAACCCTGACGGTCACAGGTTCTTCAGCACTCGTTCAGATCTCACCAGGTCTGGCTCTTCATCTGAGATCTACTCCTTGGAGGGACAGCTTGGTGTTGGGGTTCAAGTTCATGTGACCTTTCTTCAAGCCAAGGTCCTTCTCCGCGGTGATGGACGGCTTTGCTCCACCTAATCAGCTTCTTCTTTGTCTCTCTCAGGTTCGTGGACGTCCTGAAGCTGCTTCATATTGTAAGTCTGCACGCAGAGCAACTGTGTGTGTGTGTGTGTGTGTGCGTGTGTGTGTGTGTCTGTGTGTGTGTGTCTGTGTGTGTGTGCGTGCTGCGTGTGCGTGTGCGTGTGTGTGTGTGTCGGGCTGGTCTTCTCCGTGAGCCTCCTCACATGTATGCGTGGTGCAGCTGCAGACATGCCTCTGGTTCCTCTGGTGTTCCTCACACTATGCTCCTCAGGCTTTGCTGTTCTCTCCCGCGTCTGCAGAGATGTTCTGCTCCGTTCTCCTGGAAGCCTCCAGTGCTTCCACATCTTCTGCCTTGAAGGTGTGACCAGGAGTGCCATCCAGTTGGCTCCTCCTGGTTCTTCCTGTGACACCGTCAGATGAGCTTGTTTGGTAACTGTTGTCTTTTCCCGGAGAGACCTTCCTCATCTGCGATCATCTGCAGCAGCCCAGGCCTGCTGACCCTAACATCTGAGAACATCACCGTATCCATCGGCTGCAGATAGAAGACTCTCTGGAGCACAACGAGACTCAACTAGAGCTCGGAACTGTGCTGGGCTTCAGGCTTTGACCTCCTCTCAGAAAGCATGCTGTCGCTCTCTGAAGCAAGTTCTTGAAGGCACCAGAGAAGTTCTCCAAGTAGCCATCCTCGCTATGAGCCGAGGTGGTGGAGCTGTGGTTTCCTGGTCCCCAGCTGCCAGCGGCCGCCGTCGTCCTCTGGACAAATGCAGAACAACCTTCCGCGAGCCAGGAGATGAAGCTTCACCTGAGCCCTGGGACAGACTGTGAGCGGGTAGCTTCGCCCCGCGACCGTCTCGTTTCTGAGGAGCGTCGAGATGTTTGCTCAGGCTCCAGGGTTCCACGGCCCGTTGTCCTTGTAGGTTTGCGGCTCTTCTCGCTTTGACTTGTAACTGGATGAATCCTTTTGAGTATCCAAGTAGTACAAAAAGTACAAGAAGTACAAGAAGTACAAGAAGTACAAGCGGTACCAGTAGTTCCAGTCTTTCATCCTGGGTTTCTGCAGCCGACGGCTGTGATCACATGAGCAGATGCTGTGAGGACAGGAGACAGGAAGTGTGAGTCAGCGGTCGGAGGAGCAGTCGGGCTCAGTAATGAGGAACAACCTCCTGCAGATTCCTGGAAGTGAACGCCGATGGTCCACACCTCGTACCTCCTCCATCATGGAGGTGCGGAGACTCCCAGCGCCTGGACCGGACCTCCCTCTCTGACGTCCACGCTGTGGACCGCCGTCCCGCCCCAGGCGAATGTCCACGCCTCCCTGTCAGCGGCGTGCTGACTCAGGCTCAGCTGCTGGCTCATCTCTCTCTTATCTCCTGAAAAGTCCTGCTGATCTTCGACCTCCCGTCCAAATGGTTTCCACGTGAGCCCCGGTGCCGGCGGACGCAGGTCCACTGTGGCATCTGCAAGCACTCTGTCCTCCCGTGAACCTCAGCGGGGTGTGGGGAGCCTCCTGGAGGAGACCGAGGCTGGAGGTCAAGAAGTAGGCCGGGGTTCTGGGACACAAACCAGACTCTGGGAGACAAACGGATGAAGGATCGTCCACGCAGAAGAATCGGAGGCCATCATTGGTCCTAAACTCCTCACCGTTGCATCTCTGCGGGTTTTATTGGTCCTGAAGGATCAGAGGTTCTGAAAGCAGCATCTTCCAAACCAGAGTCTCTGCGTTTCTGCACTGGTGTGAATGTTTCCTTGAAGGTCCTCCTTCTCCGAGCGCGAAGATCTCCGTCTAAGCGCCGGACCTTCTGCTCCGCAGGACTTCCGGGACGCCGTCCTCCAGGCAGCCCGTCATGGTGGGAAGCCGTTGATGGAGGAGCGTGTGCTGAACCAGATCCTCTACTACCTGCCCCAGCTCTACGAGCTCAACCAGGACCTCCTCCGGGAGCTGCAGATCAGAGTGGACAAATGGTAACCCCACAAGCAGGGCAGGTTCCTCCAGCTCGTGTCTGGAGACCTGTGAGAAGAGCCAGGTCCAGATGGCGGTCATCTCTGGTCACAGAACGGAGACCTTCGGGCCCGAAGAATCCGTCGGGTCTTGGCTGACAATCCTGTGTCTCGTTCAGGGACGAGAAGGCCAAGCTGGCCGACATCTTCCTGAAGAAGGGCCCCTATCTGAAGATGTACTCGACCTACATCCGCGAGTTCGACAGGAATGTGGCTCTTCTGGAGGAGCAGACCAGGAAGAACCAGGCGTTCGGCGCCGTCGTACGAGACTTTGAGGTAACTCGGCCGTCATGGCGGAGGATTTGATCCGAGCGCGGGAATGTCTGAACGCACGGCTCTCGCCGCAGGCCGGTCCCTCCTGCGCTAACCTGGCCCTGAAGCACTACCTCCTGAAGCCCGTGCAGAGGATCCCTCAGTACCAGCTGCTGCTCACAGGTCTCGTTCACGTTCCTACCTCGTCCTCCTCGTTTCCAGTGCTGCCATCTAGTGTCGGGGGCTGCCGCCGCGCCCCTCCGATCCCTGAAGAATGAGACTTTTGAGGAGCAGCTCAGATCAGATTTGTGGCATAACGTGATCTTTAACATGAGTGAGCTTAGCATTCCATAGCTCTCAGAGAAGAATGTCTCACGTCCTGCTTGTGTAATTGCATTATGTAAGGACCTCCAGAGCTTTCGTCCAGGGTTCTGACCGGAGATTATGTTCCGAGCGTCGCCCGAGTTCCCGGCCTGCTGGGGAACGTAAAGCGGCTCAGGGACCGGAGTCAGCGCCGCTTTGAATGTTTGTCCTTCTTTCAGATTATTTGAAGAACCTCTCCGAGGACTCGGACGATTACCAAGACACGCAAGGTGAGGTTGTTCCCCCGGGCCTCTCACCCTCGGCCCGCCAGCGCCGCCTCGACACACCGCCCTTGTTTCCTGTCCCGCAGCTGCGCTCGCCATCGTGAAAGAAGTGGCCAATCATGCCAACGACATCATGAAGCAGGGCGTAAGGCCGCCGGGACGGTCAGGTTCACGACTCGTGTCGCCTCGAATCAGCCGCTGACGCTCGCGCTCTCCTTCAGGACATCTTCCAGAAGCTCATCCAGGTGCAGTGCAGTTTGAGCGGACACCATGAGATAGTCCAGCCGGGAAGGGTAAGACCTCACGGACTTTGATGGCCACCGTGTGGACAATGTCGTTTCCAGAAGAAACGAGATGCCGCTCCGCCAGGTTGCTGGTTCCATCCCCGTCTCTCGATGGTCTTGTTGAGCCCAGAAGATCTGCCTCCGTGTGTGTGTGTGTGTGTGTGTGTGTGTGTGTGTGTGTGTGTGAAAGAACCTTCTTTTGAGAACCAAGTCTCTGCATTCCACCCGTGGACTTTGTTCCCATCCAGTCGTCCTCTGATTTCACCTCAGTGTTATTATCTCACTGAGCCTCCTGAAGGTTCTCCTGTCCTGGGAGGAGAAGACAGTGTCCTGAAGGACGCACACATGACAGGCGTTGATGGACATCTAGCGGCGGCGCGTTCATCTGCGACAGATGTCAAATGAAGGAAGGTCTGCCGGCAGACGAGAAGAAACCCTGAGACCTTGTTCTCTGTTCTCCGTCCCAGATCTTCCTGAAAGAGGGGATTTTGATGAAGCTGTCCAGGAAGGTCATGCAGCCCAGGATGTTCTTCTTGGTACGTCACCTTCGCGCCTGTCGCCGTTGGAAGCTCACCTCCTCGCGCACGTGCCGACGGCGTGTGCGAAGTGCTCCTGGTGTCCCGGTGTTTAACGGGAGCTCAGATGAGGAGCTCCTCTAGAAATGAGGCGACCTGATGTTTCTCCTGTGCTTCAGTTCAACGACACCCTGCTGTACACCACCCCCCTTCAGTCCGGGCAGTACAAGTTGAACAACATGCTCTCCCTGGCCGGGATGAAGGTGAGAAGTCCTCGTTTTGTATCTGCTCGCCGGGGGAGACTCACGGTCCCGCTCGTCCCAGGTCAGCAAGCCCGGCCAGGAGGCCTACCGGAACGAGCTGAACATCGAGAGCGTGGAGCGATCCTTCATTCTGTCCGCCGGGTAAGACTCGCCTGCCGGTGGGAGGAAAGCCCCGGCGCGTCGGCCGCCCCGACTCACCGCTCGTCTCGCCGCAGCTCGGCCGCCGAGAGGGACGAATGGCTGCGCGCCATTTCCGCGGCCATCGGGGACCACGCCAGGAAGAAGATCACGTTCGTGGCCGGCGGGTCTCAAGAAGAGGTAACTCGGAGCCGCGCTGGTCCAGAAGCACGTGCTGAAGATACGGTTGAAGACGGGCAGTTTGAAGCTGCTTCCCACTCAGAAACGACACTTTGCCGTCCACTTCCTATGACAGCGCTGGCGGCGTGTTTGTCTTTGTCACCTCAGGGCGGACCGAGGAATGCCGGAGACGCTGCTTCTCTGGGCTCCAAAGCCCCCATCTGGATCCCTGACCCGCGGACCACCATGTGCATGATCTGCACCTGCGAGTTCACCCTGACATGGAGGCGCCACCACTGCCGGGCGTGCGGGAAGGTCGGCGGGAGAAGCTCCACATTGGGGAAGCCGCGGGAGGCTTCGTCTCATCCTGAGAAGGTGCGGGTCGGACCTGCGGACGGCTCATCCGGCTGATTCTGGGCTCTTCCCTCAGGTGGTGTGTCAGTCCTGCTCCTCCAACAAGCACTGTCTGGAGTACCTGAAGAACCAGCTGGCAAGAGTGTGTGATCAGTGCTTCCACGTTCTGCAGGACCAGAAGAGTAAGTCGGGCTCCCGTTCAAAGTCAAACTCAGCTTTATGGTCCATTTCTCCGCATGGACCGGACATACAGAGAAGACCTCACCCACCTTTCCCGCGGTGACCAACAAAATACTGATGACCGAGTAAAGTGCGCAATAAACATGCAACTATGAAGTATAAAGTGCACGCAGACACCGTCTCCTGGTGCTGAGCTGGCAGGACGACAGGTTTAACAGCATCAAACCTGACGTGAGGAGCAGCACTTTAGTGCCAAACCCGGTGAGTCAAACCACACTCGCAGCTGAGAAAGTGGATGTGAAGGCTTCGAGAGTCAGGATATAGTTTGGAACACGACATCCTTCTCAGCACTGCGGGTCTGGTGGTCCCATCAGACCGCTAGCCACCACCGAGAGCTGGCAGCTCCATCTCCATCGAACGTGACCTGTAGATTTCCTACCAGCAGAACATGGCGGCGCCGTGCGTTTGGCGCGTCGGGTTGCTGACGAGGTTGCGTCTGTGTCTGGAGCAGGTGAGCGGGTTCTGCCGGCGGCCGCCTCCCCGAGCAGCAGAGCAACCTTCGCCTTCTCCAGGAAGCAGAAGAAGATCCCGGCGGCGCTGAAGGAGGTGAGGACGCTCGGGCCGGAGGAGCCGGTGCCGAGAATGACCGGAAATGTGTACCGACCCGTTTGACTCGTTCAGGTGACGGCGAACACCCACAACTCGTCCATGAGCGGCTACCTGCAGAGGTGGAAGGGCAGGAAGAAGCAGGCCAAGCGAATGTGGTTCGTCATCAAAGATAAAGTCCTCTACGCCTACGCCGCCAGCGAGGTGAGCTCTGCGCGCCCCGGGCCGACCCCCGGAGGAGCGCGCCGGCTGACCCCCGTCCCGTCCCTGTCCCCATGCAGGACGTGGCGGCCCTGGAGAGCCAGCCCCTGCTGGGCTTTGTGCTCAAGGTGGATTCATCTCTGAAGTTCAGGCTGTACCACAAGAACACGCTTTACTACATTTTCAAGGCCGACGACGTTCCAACAGGCAAAAGGTAGCGCGCGCAGCTCCTGCCGTCCACTTGGGCTGCGGTCGGACCGTTGACGTCTCCCCTCTTTCCTCAGATGGATCGACTCCTTCAAAGAATCCACTGTGCTTTAATAGGTCGACCATCTCAACCCGGCCCTCCTGGACACCACGGTTTCACCTCCCGGAGGAACTCTTCTTCTATCCCATTTATGAAGGACTCCTTTGTCCCTGCCGGCGGGACGGCCTTCTTATTTTAAGCTTTGATTTTGCAGTAGGATCTCTAACTTTCTGGAGCAGTTTTAAAAGCACCTGAAACGCTGAACAGCCGGCCAGGTCAGTCGCAGGGACGGGGACACATAGGACTTTCACATAGATATTAGAATAAGGTGTAACTGGGAATATTCACTTCTCCTGGTCAGGACCCTTCCATGTGTTGCACTTCCGTCACTCAAACGTTTGTAAATAAAGATTTTATCCAAAAGTCATTTATTAAAACTAATGTACTAAACTTCAGCCTCCACCCACTGTTTGTGATGTGGGCAGCTAGCATGGAGGGCAGAAGCGGTGACGGAGTGAAGGACAGCTGCTTGAGGACTCGCTGGACAAAAGACGGCAGAAAGCTGTTCCTTTCCACTCTTTTATTTTACCGTTTGCTTTTTGTTCCAATGCATTCCCCGTTCAGTGGACTGGTTCCCAGCCGTCACACCGGTCCACGGGTGAGGCTGACGGGGCCGCTGTGAGCGGCCCAGAGCCTGGATCCCCCGCCCCCCGCACCCCTGGACGGACGGGCACACACTGGGATGGACTCAGCGTGGGGTCAAAGGTCACAGTGACTGTGTCACCGAGTCCTGAGGTCATAACTGGACGCCTTCATGTTGACACAAACATGGAATGGCATGACATGCTGATCCCAGGACATTTTACAGACAAAGTCCACAGACGGCTGCATGCTCTGGTTCCACGGTCCTGCAAAAAGACATTCCAGGTCCACCGTTATTTCAGGATCACTGAGTGAATAATACCAACAGCCGGCCGATTCCATGAAAAGGTTAAGTGAACAATACCAAAGATAAAGAAAATAGCTTCCTTTGCAAGGCGCTTTTCAAAAGTGACTTAAAAAAAACACTTTCAGTCCAGGTGTTCCTGCAGGAACAGGAAACAGCTGTCAGACTCTTCTCTTACAGCAGTGAGCTCTGTGTTCAGTGTGTGGCTGCAGGACGGCCGTGCAAACCCGGTTAAACCGCTAAACACATCACGTCAGCAGAAATGCCGTAGCCATTAGCTGATAGTGTGCTTTGCTGGGGCTCATTCTCAAAATGAAGACATCCCCGGTCCTTTCAAATTAACGGCGTGTCCTTGCAGGGATAACCGGCCACCGGTGGCCTCTGCGCATCTGCGCCCACGCTGCAGGTGCACAGGAGCCCAACACCTGGGCTCTTTCACATCCTTCATTCACTGCAGCATTTCCGCCTCGTTGGTGAGTGGCCACCTGACACAAGGCAACTGTTGCAGTTCACATGGAGTTTTCACAAGTTCAGTGCAAGCAGTCCAATTTCAATCCAAATATATAAGGCTCTTCAAAAGACAAAAAGGCCTCCCATCACTGGCAAAACAAACTTCAGACATCTGAGATAAGGTGTGCTTCGTGCATCCTCTGCCGCAGAAGACTGTCTCCAGTCCGTTGTCTCCTGCCTCCAGGCGGTTGTCTCCAGTCCGTTGTCTCCAGTCCCTGTCCACTCGGGGTTTCTCAGTCTGATAAAACAATGGCATTTTCTCCCAGCGCGGAAACGGCACTGCGCATGCGCGAGAGACGCTCCTCATGAAACGAGGTCACGAACTCTGACCCTCCCACTAACTGCAGCAATCATAAAATATATGATTTTATTCTTTCCAATCACTTACCTGACTCCACGGCCGCTTAGCAGGTAAGAGACGTTGAGTTGCGTGGGCCATTAACTGCCACCGGGGAATAAGAGCAGGACAGTGCGCCAGAAGGCAGGGAGCGTTCACAAGGAGGAAGACAGCCCGTTAGCCAAACGCTAACCGCGCTAGTTAGCGTCCAGAGGATTGGACCGAAAACAAGGCAGGTTTGTACAAAAATACCAACATCGCTCTACACACACGCTCATCGAATGGCACACACACCCGTTTAACGACGATTAAACCTGCTTCCCGTTGGTTATAGCCTGCATGCTACCAAGCTAATATGTTTAGCGTTTACAGCTAGCGCATTTAGCCGCAAATGCTATGCTAGTCTCGCTAACCGTGAGGAACAAAAAGCAACAAACGGTTTTCCGTGAGTTCCGCTGGAAATGCGTCTCTGCCTCTGCGGCTCTGCTCACTAACACACCGTCCGGGGAGTCCCCGGGGATGTGCGGGCACGTCCGGCGGCGCTTCCCGGTGCCGGTGCTCGGCTGCTCGGCTGAGTGCCGCGGGCCCTTAACCCTAGCGTGCTTTAACCCTTCAATGTTGACCTTTCACCCACAGGAAAAGAAATAGCTTTATCTTCCGTATCGATTTCAGAGCGGCCGTAAAGATCCGGCGTGCGCCTCCGCGCCGGGCGCCTGTCCGCTCCTACTTCCCGGTGATTTGAAAGCGTTTTTAAAGAAAGGCCACCATAAATGTCGATTGTGGCTAACGCTACGCACACAGGCTGTTCCAGGCCGGCGTCTTTCCTCCACCCGAGGAGACACTTTAACGCCATGTCATTTCTTCAGCGTGGTTCACCTTCCACGTCTGTGCCAGCGTTAGGTTGCAAAGGGGATAGCGAAGATGTTGCAGGATTATTCAACTATTCTGTGTGTCTTACACTCAGCTCTCGATTTGCAACACAACAAATCATCAATAATGTGTGTGTCCGTCGGCACCGACTCGCTCCAGCTGTCCAGAAACCATTCAAACGTATACGACAAACACAACACCAGCCGCAGGGGAACGTCTTCCATCTGCCTCAGTGGAAACATGTGGGCATTGAAAGGGCGCTGGAGCTTGGCCTCCATGACACGCACGCGCACGAGAGCTGCAGGACAGCGGCACATCTCACCACGGCCGAGGAGGTTGGAAGACATGTGTCCGGCGTAATGTGGGGGAAAGGACAGGTGGAGGAGACGAGGTCGAGGGCAGTCATGGTGTCTGGTTTGAAGACAGGAGACACAGCTGGAAGCAGCAGAGATGAAGATGTTGGGAGTGAGGAGGACGGAGGGAATCAGGAAGGAGTCCGTCGGAGGGACAGCACATGGAAGATGTTGTTCGGGAGATCGTCACTGAGTTGGTTTGGACATGGACGGAGGAAGGATGGTGAAGATCTGGGTTGAAGGATCCTGAGGTTGGAGCTGCCAGGAAGGAGGTCGAGAAGAAGGAGAGGAAGAGAACCGGAAACCAGAGGATGCAGAGGAGAGTGTTAGATGGAGGCAGATGATTGGCTGTGGTGACCCCTGAAGAGAACAGCTGAACGCCAGAGAAGAAGAGGACGGTTCTACATGATCCAGGATGACCCACAGTACTTCACTGAAGCTCAGGTTGAGCTCAAGCCACAGACTCAGGACCAACTTTGACCCCAGCAGTGGCTTCCAGCGCTCGGAGGTCTGGAACGTGGACCAGACACACACACTCTCTCTCTCTCACACACACACACACACACACACACTTCATGGGACCACTGAGTCTTTTTCTTTTCACGAGATTGCCTGTACTAAGTTCCTGTCTGTTCTCTGACGGCCGCTTGTTCTCGTGTGTGTATCCGCTACTGAGAGGCCAAACAGGCGGTCGTCGTCGCAAACGTATAAACAACAATAAAAAATCCCTCCTTCCTCAATCGGGAGGCCACCGGAGGACAGGGGTATGTTCTGTTTCTACAAACGGTTGCTGAACCTCGAGTCGTCCACTGCCGTCTGCGCCGCACGTTGTCGCGGAGGTCCGTGGCGAGCGCCGATAGGCCGCATGAACACACGCAGCCGTGGCCTGCTGGCTGAGGAGCCAGAGGTCGGGGGTTAAATCTCTTGAGATGCAGATGTGAGGCTCGCTGATGCTGAGGAACCTTTGGGCTTTCCACAGGTGGACGCCTCAGCGGGCTCTGATGTGAGAAGCAGCGGAGGTCCATGTGTGCAGAATCAGCATGGATGGACAGACTCAGAGGATTCAACTCCTGTCAACAGACAGCAGCATGCCTTTGGGACACAGGATTCAGGTAGGGTCAGAGGCCGCTGCTCGGAGAGGTTCCAGTCCAATGATCCAGCCTGGGAAATGTACGGATGGACGGTATCCGGACCCAGAGAAATTAGGTCGGCATTGTCGACGACGGTGTGACCGTTTCATTTTTGGTCCGATGATCCCACATCTGCACGCGCTGCGGAGCGTCGGCGCCGTTCGGCCGCTGAGCTCCGTTGGCCGTCTTTGTTTGAAGACATGGAATGAGACTGCCACTCCTCTGAAGCTGAGCTGTGATATCTACCATATTCATGGGCATTTTGGAGGAGTGACTGCAAAAAGCCTCTCTTACTCTTCTGTTTGTTATCTGACCATCGCTCAGTCTGTGCCGCCTCCCTGTTCGGTCTGTCGTTTTTTTTAGATTGTGACCGACCAGCAGACCGGCCAGAAGATCCAGATCGTCACGGCCCTCGAGCCGTCCTCCCCCGGAAAGCAGCAGTTCATCCTTGCAAATGCCGACTATTCCCCTGGTGGGAAGGTGATCCTGACCAAACAAGAAGGCTCACCCAACAAGGTCATTCTCACGACTCCAGACGGCTCCGGAGTCAACCAGCTGTTGTTTGCCTCCCCAGAACTAGGAGGTCAGCAGATCCAGGTACGGCCGAAGGACACGAGCGCCTTTAGATAAACAAGTGAAACTGGAGATGATGTGAAGGCTGGTGAGTGAACCACGCACCAATTCGGTCCGTCCTGACTCCTTTCCATGTTCGCTCGCCAGTTTGTGACGGACGGCTCCGACCAGTCCGTGGTCAAGCCGTTGGTGGAGTACTGCGTCGTCTGTGGAGACAAGGCCTCAGGTCTGCATCCCTTTCATTCGCTGCAGTCGGAGCCGCGCGAGCAGACATTCTTACATCTCTCCATCCGTCCTGCAGGCCGTCATTATGGGGCTGTCAGCTGCGAGGGCTGCAAAGGCTTCTTCAAGCGCAGCATTCGCAAGAATCTGGTGTACACCTGCAGGGGCTCCGGGGAATGTGCCATCAATAAGCTGCATCGGAACCGCTGCCAGTACTGCCGACTGCAACGCTGCATCGCTCTGGGCATGAAGCAGGATTGTAAGCCGCCTGAGCGTGTGGGGAACACAGGCCGGAGGCTCGGCGGCGGTCATGCTTGAACTCTCCTCTCTTTGGCCTCCAGCTGTGCAGTGCGAGAGGAAACCTGTCGACGTGCCCGCCAGAGAGAAATCCGTGAATTGCGCCGCCTCCACCGAAAAGATTTACATCCGCAAGAACCTGTGCAGCCCGCTGGCAGCCACTCCCACCTTCGTCTCTGACAAGGAGACCGCCAGGTAGAGCCGCCGAGGGACTGTGTGGTCAGAACGTGTTCAAGCGCACTCTTCTTCTGCCGTGTGAAAGAGAATCACTTCGGTCAGTGTGTGAACCAAAACAATGTAAGAAGGGACATGGACGGTGAGAATTAGGGCCAAAATGAAGCTCCAGGGGAGTGGGTGTCATTGAAGGGGGATCAGATCAGATCAGGTTGTACACTTTGCTGCTCCTCCTAAGGGTAAGAATTCCACCTGTTTCGCTCTGCGCTCCAACACTTCAGTGTGTGACGTCTGAAACGCCAAATCTCTGACTTCAGGTCCACAAGTTTGCTGGAGTCCAGTATGATGCTCAACATCCAGCAACCCTTCTCCAAGCTGGAAAATACCATTTTGATCCCGGCCTCCCCTGACAAGGTAACGCCTTCAAATGACCCTTTTTGGATTCAGTCGAGGTTAGGAGGGAAACGTGTTTGCTCAGGAAACCCTGAAAGTGTCTGAAAAATGCTGACAGACTTGCAGTTCTACTGGAATGTTGGGTTTCACTCATCGAAGGAAGTGATACTCCTGACAGCTGGTCCCAAAGCATGGCTTCGGTTTGTCTGAAGCCTCCGCCTCTGACCAGCCTCGGGCGGACTGGAAAGACAAAGGGCGAGAACGAGTGGTCTCCATGCAATGGGTCGCATATATTTGGCGCTTTTAAGGAAGTCCAAGGGCGTCTGTCCCACTCAGGTGTCGGAGGAGTAAAATACTGTCGCCTTGCCGGTGGAGGTAAAAGCCGGTGAATACTTAGCTTCTCTCCCGCGCGCCCGTTTCCGCGGGATCGGTGCCCGCCGAGCTTTCCAAGACGCGGCAGATCCGTGCCGGAAAGCTCTTATCTGATGCTGGGAATGCTTCGGTTGACGTGGCCACCGTTCTTGCCGTTTTGAGACGTGGGCCTCTTTCTCCGCAGGACGACCCGTCTCACGGAGACCTGGGGACGCTGGCCAACGTGGTGACGTCCCTCGCTCATCTCAACAAGGCCAGGGAGGCGAGCGACGGCGGCGCCGATCTCATGGGAACCGAAACGCTCAGCAACGGCGACGACTCAATGACAGACATCCAGGCAGATGAGCAGACCGCGACGGACATCACCCGGTGAGGAGAGCGTCCGAGGCCCGGAGCCCTCCGAGGCGTCCGAAGGGGTTCTTTTTCATGCACATACACGCAGAAGATCAGGAAGGAAACGGGACTTCTCTTTTCTGTCACAGAGCTGTAATAGCATTTCCTGTCAGCCCACGTGGTTTGTGCCTGTGCTCTTAAGGACTTAATCACATTTGTGCTCAGTGCGTCGAAGGGCCGTGCGCTGCGGCCGTCCCCCGTGCAGCCCACGTCTCTTCCTCACGTGCAACCTGTGTTCATTTCACGCCCATGCTTTGTGTCATGTCGTCGCAGAGCATTTGACACCCTGGCCAAAGTGCTGCACTCGGGGGACGGCTCCGCCGGAGACTCCCTGGAGACCACGATGCAGCTGATGTCCGGGGACCAGTCGGGTCCCGTGCTGGAGCTCGACGGACCTCTGCTCTCCGACAGCCATATCCCGTTCAAGGTAAAGGCGCGGCGGTCCGCTTCGGTCCGGCTGAGACGGGCAGGCCCGCTCCCCACGTCCCGCCTTTCACCGACCCGTCTCCTCCGTGTTCCTCCAGCTCATGATGCCTTTGCCCGTACCGGAGTACCTCAACGTCAACTACATCTGCGAGTCGGCGTCCCGTCTCCTCTTCCTGTCCATGCACTGGGCACGCTCCATACCCGCCTTCCAGGCCTTAGGGTGAGCCTCGGCCGTCCCGCCCGGCGGCGCAGTGACGTCTCCGTGCGGGGAAATAAAACCGATTTTCTTTGACAGTGGTCAAGAGAACGACATTAACTTGATGAAAGCCTGCTGGAATGAGCTGTTCGCCTTGGGTCTGGCGCAGTGCTCCAACATTATGAATGTCGGGACCATCTTAAGTGCCATTATCAGCCATCTGCAGACCAGCTTACAGGAAGGTAGGAGGTTCTAGCACTTGAACACTGGAAGCCGGGGGTGTCAAACTCCAGATCCGGCCCGCAAAGCTAAAAGACACTGGGTTTCAGGGGCGAATTGAACAACAGGTACGTTAGCAGTCGTCCACGTGTCGTGGTTTTACCCGTCCGGCACACTTGAGGATAGATTTTCCTCCATGCGGCCCGCCGAGCCAAAACTGAGTTGGACACCCCTGCTAAGCCAAGCCCACACAGCGATGATCTTCTCCAGAGGGGAAAACTTGCCGGACCCGCCTCAAACACAGGCGTCCTGGGTTCCTCTTGTTTTGTTCGTTTTGGCCGAGCTGAGCGTCGGAATTGTTTTGTGTGTTGAGCAGAGAAACTGTCCCCAGAGCGAGTGAAACTGGTGATGGAGCACATCTGGAGGATGCAGGAGTTCTGCAACAGCATGTCCAAGCTGTCTCCAGACGCTTACGAGTACGCCTTCCTCAAAGCCATTGTCCTCTTCAGTCCCGGTACGTCGCCGTCGAGGGGGAAAGCGGAACGCCGAGCCTCTTGTGAAGGCTCATGTCCGAGTCTAATGTGCAGAGACTCGCTCTTGTTTGTCATCAGATCACCCAGGGATAGACAATACCCCTCAAATTGAGAGGTTCCAGGAGATGGCCTACATGGAGCTGCAGGACTACGTAACGCGGACCTACCCCGAAGACTCCTATCGGTCAGTGAGCCGCGGACGCGCCCGGGTTTGCGTGAGGAAGGAGATCTGAGATGTCTGAAAGCAGCTCTTCTGCTCTCCCTCTGCCACAGGTTGTCCAAGCTGTTGCTCCGTCTTCCTGCCCTCAGGCTGATAAGTGCAGCTATCACGGAGGAGCTGTTCTTCGCCGGGCTCATCGGCAACGTGCAAATTGACAGTATCATCCCTTACATCCTTAAAATGGAGTCCACGGACTACAACAGCCAGACGGTTTCCGGGGTGTGACGCGGCGTGACACGTCCTGGACTGTGAGAAGCCGACAGCTGGCGCAGTGCTCCCGAGTCCGGCCACCGAGTGGTTGGGACACTCTATATTTATGAAGTAGCATCATACGGGGTCAGCGTTCAGCGGCGCCTGAGGAGGGACCCTGGCCAACATCTGCACATTCAGGAATTAACACTTGAAATCTGCTTTGTGTGCTTTTTATTGTAAGTATTTTATGCTTCGTTGCCTCCGACCCTTCGCTGTTTTCTGCAGATCTTGTATTTTGAAAAAAAAAACGGGGCCGGGGGTTCACTGAGTTCCTACTGAATCCGGCTTTATTTTCCAAAAAGGAAAGTAGGAAAAATGTCATAATGTGAATTGATTTATGCATTGCTGTTATAGCAAAAGGTTATGACCTTTATTTTGTATTTGTGGCCAATCCGAAGGATGGGGCCAACGTCTCCTGTCAAACGTCCGCCATCATGGATCTGAAATAAGTGTATAAAGAATTGTATATAAGGTCTTAGCGGGCACCACTCAACAATTCCCCGTCTGTCTCCCGGCGATGGAAAATACTCATCATTTGAAAATAAAACACTTCAATCATGTTTCCTTTAACCGGGATTCGGCCCGTCACTGGCAGCGGCGGCTCCGGCCCGAGCTCAGCCGAACCAGCTCGTGCAGCTAAAACGGGGGAGAGGAGCTTTCAGGGAGCAACGTGTGGATGAGGTGAAGAGCTGTTTCTGAAGAAGACGGACGACTCTAACAAACACCCACTCGCCCCTGCCAGGTGAGTGCCGCCGTCTCCGCGCTTTCTCGGGGAAAACCCTCTGGAGAGCGGCTCTGGACCACCGGCAGGCATCTCCGTGCCTCCACGGCGACCTGCCGTTGCTCCATCTGGGTCAGCCCAGGTGGAGGAGGGTCGCCGCCAAACACAAGGGGAGTCTGTCGGTGTTTCTGTTTAAAGCGCTGAAAGCAGCGGCCTGTGACGCAACACGGCTTCGGTGTTCTGGAGCCGGATTAGATCCGGCCTGAGCCAGCAGGAGCTTTTCCCCGGGAGCAGGAGCGCCATCGGAGGTGTTGCACAACGGGGGACGGAGCCGTTTCTCAGCGCCGAGCTGGAATGTGTGACGTCCAAAGGAGCCGAGGAGAACTCCCAGAACCCACGTGACGGCCAGGAACAACTGACACCGCTTCTGTGGAAACATGCACTGACTCCCCGAGGTGCTCCACACTTCCACCTCAGCCAGAGGCTGGCCAGGGGCCTCCCCGGGTTCTCCTGCCTGGCCTGCGTTCTCCTGCCTGGGTTCCCCCCGGGTTCGACAAGCAGAGGTTTTCGGGCTGACAGTGTGTCCTCCTGAGGACCTTCTGGTGGCAGGAAGAACCTGCAATAGAGAGCATCCTTTGGACATGCGCTCCTGACAGAGGTTTGGGTCCATCCTGGTCTTCAGCCTGAAGACGGGGGAGGGGGGGGGGGGAGCCCACGGACACGGCTTTCAACTTTATCACCGCAAAAAGCTACTTTGACAGTTGCCCCGCGCCCCCCCACACTTTTATTGTATCGTGACGTCACCAAGCCAATGACGTCACGATCCTTTCGCGGGGCGGACCTGCTTTTGTAAGTTCTCGTCCGTTGTCCGCCTCCCACGCCTGAGGTGTTTAATGACATCACGGATCTGAGGAGGTCCATGTGACAGCTGTCTCTGGAGATAACCCCCCACCCCCCCACCCGAGGGGCGGAGTCACGCACAGTTGCATATGTTCAACAGGGCAGCGTGAACTAGTGTGTGTGCGTGTATGTCTGTGAGACGGAGAGCGACCAGCCACGCACACACATACACGCACACGCACACGCACGCATGGACTCCACGGACGGACGCAGCTGAGGAGCCTCGAACCCACGACTGATCCGGGATTATGATGCCCGGCGCCGGCGTGTCCGTGCGGACTTCAGCTGAGGTGGAGAAGTTCCTCATGGTGAGTACGGTGGGCGCACACACACACACACACACACACACACACACACACGCGGGGTCCTGCGTGTACCAGCCGGGCATTGTTGTCTGCTCCGCTCGGCGTCATGCGGAGCCTCAGCTGCGCCGCGTCGGAGTGCACAGTCCCGGGGAAAAGAGTGCACAGTTCCGGGGAAAAGAGTGCACAGTCCCGGGGAAGGAGGTGCGCGGCTCCGGTGAGAAGTGAAGCAAAGTTCCCGGATGAGGAGCGAGGGGTCCGTTGCCTTCACGGACCTGTTCAGGTGCCTTTAGGGACGCGCCCTGGTGCCTTCAGGACCTGCTCCGTGCGGCGCAGGCTGCCCGGCCGTGATGCATTCAGGGACACACCGGAGAACCCGCACAGCTCCGCCTCAGGAGACCGGCCGGTCAGCTGTTGAGCAGGAGCGTCAAACCCCGGATGGGCCATAGAGTTCACCCGGGCTGATCTTCACCGCCGGCCGTCAGAAGAACCAGGTCTCCAACAGCTCCTTCCAGAAGGTTGTTGCGAAGGTCTCTAGCCAGAGACAGAGCCCTGGGGGTCCGTGTGTCCCAGCGGAGCCTGGAGATGTTCCTTCAGGGCCTGGGAGGAGTGATCGCCAGGATGGCTCTTCTGATGCTGGATCAATGGTTGATGACGCCGACGATCAGCAGGAATGTGACCAACGGGAGGGTTTGACGGTCACGGTTTGGCTCGGTGGCTTCTCACACACGTTCCATGCTGTGAAGACCCCCGACCTCCGAGGTTCCTCCGGGGAGACCAGGCTCCCTCGCTGCTCCAAGCCTATCTCCTCCCTCCACCTGCTCCTCAACCTTCTCACCGCCGCCTGGACCTCTGAAGGTCTGAGAGGCTGGTGTCCTTTTCAACCTTCCTCTATGAAGCTTTTGGCAGCAGGCGATGGAGGCTCTGATCTGCTGGTGGGCCTCGTTCTCTCCTGGACCTCCTGCCCGGGATCTCCGCATGTTCTCATCTTCCTCTTGCGGTCAACGGCTTCACTGAAGACCAAGTTGTCTTGGGTGAACGTAGTACAGCCGACCCAGACGGCCCGTGGAGCTGGAAGGGAAGGCGTCCCGTCATAGAGGGAGGACGTGATGTCATATGGGGGGGCAGTGATGTCATACAGGGGCAATGAAGTCATACGGGGGCGGTGATGTCATATGGGTGAGCAGTGAGGTCATACGTGGAAGCGGTGATGTCATACGGGGGAGGCGGGGATATCATACGGGGAAGTGGTGATGTCATTCGGGGAGGTGGTGATGTCATACGGGGAAGCGGTGATGTCATTCGGGGGAAGCGGTGATGTCATACGGGGCAGTGATGTCATACGGGGCAGTGATGTCCCACCCAAATGATGTTGGGTGCTCCTCACGGTTGAGGCAGACCCTCACCTGAAGCGGGTTCTCCGGGTTTGGACAGGAAACCCCTGTAGGAGCAGCAGCAGGATCCATCCAGAAGGCGAGCGTCTTTCAGGAGTAGTAGTACTGCAGTACTACTGCAGTAGTACTGCAGTACTACTGCAGATACTCTGTGTGTTGTCACTGAGTCGCTGCTGAAAGTAGTTTGTCCACTGCTGAGAACGATTTCCTTCAAAGAGCTCCTTTTTCCCAGTAATCCTCTGCTGCTGTGAAGTGTTTGTCCTCATAGCAGAGATGTGAGTGTGTGTGTCTGTGAGTGTGTGTGTGAGTGTGTGTGTGTGTGTGTGTGTGTGTGTGTGTGTGTGTGTGTGTGTGTGTGTGTGTGTGTGTGTGTGTGTGTGTGTGTGTGTGTGTCTGTGAGTGTGTGTGAGTGTGTGTGTGTGTGTGTGCCAGTGGACCAGGGCCTCCAGAGCAGACCTTTTGGACTTTCCCCCCCTTTGTTTGCTACAAATCACACTTTTCCTGAGAAAGTTGCCGTGCAGTAAAAGTACCTTTGGGAGGAGAGAAGGGCTGGCGTGCCCATAGCGGCCCCGGGCCCCAGGCTCCGGGCCCCAGGCTCCGGGCCCCAGGCCCCGGGCCCCAGGCTCCGGGCCCCAGGCTCCGGGCCCCAGGCTCCGGGCCCCAGGCCCCGGGCCCCAGGCTCCCGGCCCCAGGCTCCCGGCCCCAGGCTCCCGGCCCCAGGCTCCGGGCCCCAGGCTCCGGGCCCCAGGCTCTGGACGTCTGCAGATGTCCTCAGGAAGACCCGCCTTCTGTCCCCGTGTCCCCAGATAGTCCATCCTCCGGTTCAAGAGATACTGATTTATTTATTGATTAGATTCATTTCTAAATCATTTCATTGATGCTAATCTTCATGCTGCTACTCTATAGAACTGTATTGATTTTGTTACGGCAGCTGTGATGTTTCTGCTCCTCTGATTGGCTGCTGCCGCTGAAGCAGGGACGGAACACTTTGACAAAGCCCTGGTTTCACACATGAGGGAAAGGCCTTGGATGTTGTCCTCCGAGGAGAAGACGAAGGCGAAGGTGTTTTCTCCTCCAGAAGGAGTCTCGGGGCTCAGGAGGCTTGTTGTCAGAGCTGAAGAGAACCTTCCTGTCCTCCTCTTCTGGAAACACCTGCTGCTGCTGCTGCTGCTGCTGCTGCTGCTGGGAGATGTGGCTTTCATCAAACGTGACGAGGACCAGCCTCTGTCCTTCACGTGGGTCGTGTTCCTGCCTGACTCCTCGCCGATTGCCCGTTCCCAACCTCCGTCCGCCCCCTGGCCCAGAATGGTTTGATCCGATATCGCCGCGAATCGGCTTTGAGCGAGCGGGGATCGCTGAGGCGGAGGGGGGCTGTGGACCGGCTCCTCCCGCCTCCGTGTGGGCCTCAGGGGGAGGACGTCCGTCTCCAAGCGGAGCGGCTGCAGGAATACAAATGGGCCCCCCCGCCGGAGGGGGGCTCGCTGCCCCCGGCTCCGTTGGCTCCTGGGCTCGGGTCGGGTCTCCCGGACGCTCGCAGCTTCGGGGACGGGCGACTCTCTGGAGGTCATAAGCTTTCAGTCACTTCTGTCCCGGAAAACAAATGTAAAGTCAGACGAGTTCTATTTATGTTCTGCGGCGATGGTGAATTTCAGTTCTCCTTCAGAGCACCCGTTGGCTCATGAAAGCCAGCGATGACTGGATGAAGGTCAGAAGCAGGAAGCAGCTTCAAGTGCGGTTCACGCGAGGAAAGACCTGAGTTGAAGGAACTGGAAATGAGCCTCGGCCTCTGGTGAACCCTGCAGCTGGGAGACGACGTCCAGCCGCCTCGCCGAACATCTGCTTGCTCTCTCGCCCAGCAGAACGCACTTTGTGTCCTCAGTTCAGGGACACCAATGTGTGTTTTCCAGGAGGCCCTGAATGCACCAGACGACTCAGCTGCGTATCGATCATTGGTCGTCTAACAGGCATGGCCCGCAGCTTCTCCGGGTTCCTCTGAAGGCCCGAAGGACAGAGTTGGTCTTCATCAAGCCTCCTCCTGGTGTGCGGCTCGGCCTCTCCGCCGCCGAAGAGCGGCGACCCTCCGCCGTCTGCGGCGTCGTGGCAGCTTCTCTCTGGCTCCATAGTTTCCACCCCCGTGGTCTCCAGCCTCCCCAGAAGACCTCTTCATCCTCACCCGCTCTCACCCTCCCACCTCAGCACCTCCTGGAGAAGGTCTGCCTTTGGAAAGTAGGGCGGCAAATCGGGAGGACGTTTCCATTAGCATGAGGCTAATTCATGAGCAGAGCCAGTCATCCAGAGAGACCTCTAGATGCCTCCAGCCTTCAGGAACCGTTCACACGGAGTCCGTCTCCGTGTGGTTCTGCAGTGTAAAGACCTTCTGGATGGAGAAGAGATCTGGTTCCAGCTGCAGTCGGGTTCTGGCTTCCACCTCCCCGACTGCACGCCTGAGAACACGGAAGCAGCTCTGCTGTTCCGAGGGGCCTCGACAGGCAGAGATCAGGTTCATCGGCTCCAGAGCGCGGCCTCCATCTTAGCTTCTGCAAACACTCGGCTCCCGGTGTTTGAGCCCCGACGACGAGCATGGAAGCTGCGGCTCACGTTCTGCTGCAGGAGGAGGACATGAGCTTCTGTGCATGACAAACCGGTTTGACCAACACGCAGCTCAGCTCTGTTTGCACAAGAAGAGAGAGCCTGTAGACGAGGAGGACGAGGAGGACGAGGAGGACGGGGAGGACGGGGAGGACGAGGAGGACGGGGAGGACGGGGAGGACGGGGAGGACGAGGAGGACGAGGAGGACGGGGAGGACGGGGAGGACGAGGAGGACAAGGAGGACGGGGACGCAACAAAGCGAGGGGATCCTGGGAATGGCGGCCGGCCTGCAGATGGGAACGCTGCTGCTGAGTTGCCAGAGCTGGGCTCTGCACTGAGAAGAGGTAGAAGACCACAAAGTGTCTTCTTTTCTGTGCAGAGAAAGAGCCTTGTGTTGAGGAGGGACAGATGCCAGAGAGGGAGGAGGAGGAGGAGGAGGCTGAAACACAGCAGGCATGGAATTCTCCGGCTCCACATGACAGAACAATGCTCACATGTAGCAGTGAGTCAGTCACGGAGCCGGCAGGAAGTGGAGAGCTCCGAAAACACCAGCGTGAAACCAGACCCTGGTCCAGCAGGAGGAGATACTCCACATTCTTCTGCAGTGAAACCGCCTGAAAACAAGTCGGGCCAGTAGACCGAGACTCAGGCAAGTAAGGAGGAGTGTTGAGTCAGCTGAGTAATCGGATTACTTCAATCCAACTACTTTTGTTTTCTTTATCTTTTACAAATCTGCCAGTCATTCAGTCACACCCGTGTGTGTGTGTGTGTGTGTGTGTGTGTGTGTGTGTGCAGATACACACACACACACACACTTGCAGTTTTCTCACAGGACAAGCAGTACTTTGTGTGAAGTGTCCCTTCTCTGAAGGACATGTTTGGAGCTTCTGCAGCTGGAGCAGCAGGTAGGGGTGGAGAAGGTCTCCCGGGTTCAAGCAGCCTTTCAGACGTGTGAATCGTGGTGTCGTCTGGACGTTGGTCAGCCGGTCAGTGAAGCTGAGGAGCAACCACCCGGTCTGATCTGAAGAGTGACAATAACCCCCCCACACTCACACACACACACACACACACACACACTGCCTGGACTGAGGCCCACGTCTTCAGCTGGAAGCTGCTCTGTTGCTCCATTGTGAGGGTCCTTCTCTTGGGTCTGCTGGCTGCTGCTGAGATGTTTTCTTGCAGAGCTCTGGAAGCTCCTCCGTAGCTCTGCTTCTCGGAGGCTTTGTGAGAGGAACGAGCAGAAGATCCAGCCTGCTTTCTTCACGCGAGGCAGCGGAAGAACCGAGCCCGGTTCCCCGAGTTCTTCTCGGGCCGCTCACTCCGACGGCCCACCTTCACCCGCCGCTCCACTTAATTCATGCATAGTTATCATGTCGTGGGAACGTGGCCGGGATGGCGAGCAGCTACGTCCAATAAGAACTTCCCAAAGACCCAGATGGTCTCAGGGTGGAAAGAAGGAGACCAGAATCCAGGGTCTGGTGCACCCAGAGCAGCCTGGAGGAACCTTTAGAAGAAACGTTTGAAAGAGGAGGAAACCTCTCTGACACAGCGGCCTTCACAGCTCCGTATCTTCTCAGCGTTCTCCGAACGCCTTCAGCCTTACTTGTGAGTTAGATTTGGAAGCCCGGGTTGATGTCCGGTATCTCCGTCAGCGTCGGCTTGAGCCGCACCTGAAGGAGGAGCGGCGACAAAGAAGCACCTTTGTCTGGTCGCAGCGTGAGGAACGTGTGTGGAGCGTCTCGCTTCCTAGACGGAGATGCTGTCCTCATGAGTGTTCCTCAGAGAAGATGAATGGGGTCTTTCTTCTTCTTTCCAGGACCGGAGTAATGAGGGCGGTTTCCTGAGCGTCCCCGTCTCCATGCGCCGCGGCTCCTCGGAGAACAATCTGGACCTGGACCCCAACGACGGCGTCCCCGCCTCCGCCCCGGGGTTCGAGGTCCAGCGGAGCCGTTCGTGTCTGGACGGCCTCCAGCAGAAGATACTGAAAGTCACGGAGCAGCTGAAGATCGAGCAGACGGCGCGGGACGAGAACGTGGCCGAGTACCTGAAGCTGATGAATAACGCGGACAAGCAGCAGGTGGGGCGCATCAAGCAGGTGTTCGAGAAGAAGAACCAGAAGTCGGCGCAAAACATCGCGCAGATGCAGAAGAAACTGGAGCAGTACCACCGCAAGATGAAGGACACGGAGGTGGTCCTCGGCCCGTCCCGTCACCCGTCCACGGGCAAGCACAGCACCATCCCCCGGGAGTCCCCCCGCGAGCTGCTGCGGGACGTGACGGGCAGCGGCCGCCACCCCACCATGGACAAGATCAAGACCATCGGGCCGGGCGTGTCGCTCTCCCCTCCCTTCTTCTTCAGCAAGTCCAGAGAGTTCGCCAACCTTATCAGGAACAAGTTCGGCAGCGCCGACAACATTGCCGTCCTGAAGAGCTCCATGGACGCGTCCTCGCCGGCCCTGCCCTCGGACGGCGGGGCCAAGGGTCTGAGCGGCAGCAGCTCCTCGGTGGGAAAGCCCAGGTACCCCAGCGATGACGAGTGCTCCTCAGGCGCCGCCTCCGCCTCGGCCGAGAGCAACGGGCCGCCGGCGGGCGGGGGGGCCGCGGCGGGGCCGCCGCCGCCGCAGGGCCACGGCCAGCAGCCGGGGGACGGCGGCCACGGCGGCCTGCTCCAGGGCCTGGAGGAGGCCAGAGATATCAAAGATGCCCAGAACCAGCTGGAGGAAGATCTGGAGGAGATCAAGGCCCGGTTCAAGAGGGAGTACGGCGTCGTCAGCCAGACGCTGCAGGAGGAGCGATACAGGTGGGACTCGGCACGACCTTCTACCCGGTCCTGAGCGACAACCTCTCCCTGCTCCGACACACATCCACCTCTGCCGGCCTTGGGGTTCTGTGCTCTTTTTAAAAAGTTTCTTCAAACAAGGACGGTGTGCAGAAAACATGCATCTCAAAAAGAAGAGATGCTCTACACCAGAGTTAGCGACAAGCTCATTTACATCCGTAATCCTTGGCCATTAATAGCCTAAATGATCAAATGAAACTGTACAATAATCCACAAGACATAAAACAATACCATAATCACTTAAAACCGCAATCCTAACCTTCCACTACATGTGTAGAGAAGTTCAGTGCTGCCGCACCTGTCTGCTCTGCTCAGGAGCCACTGTTGTAGTCGGACGGGGAGCGAGTTCCAGTGTTCAGCCGCTGTGGATGAAACAATGACTGCGCGTTGAAGTGGAACGGTCGGATCAGAGCGAGCAGAGGATCCAGACGTTCTACTCATCTGCTCTGAACGTCGCCGAAAGAACCCTGGTCAAGGAGGGGGGGGCAGAGACGTGGAGAATTCCATGAAGCAGCCGCATCTCTGAGTACAAGAGCAGATCATCAAAGTTTAACATCTGTGACCTTTGACCTTCTGTCTCACCCCCGCCGCCTCTCAGGTACGAGCGTTTAGAAGACCAGCTCAACGACCTGACGGAGCTCCACCAACACGAGATGGCTAACCTGAAGCAGGAGCTGGCCAGCATCGAGGAGCGGGTGGCCTACCAGGCCCAGGAGAGGGCTCGGGACATCCAGGTACGGTTGAGGACATCTGAGGGAGCGGGCAGGAAATGGGTCTCCGCTCAAAGATCCCGGTGGAGAAGTGAAGGAGCGTCAGGACAGAAGCTCTGTCAGCGGGCAGTTTTTTCTAGAATTTGTCCCTTTGCGGCAGCAGGATGGAGCAGAGGTTAGCTCCGCCCCCTCCCAGCAGGAGCTCCCCGGGTTGGACTTCCTGCGCGGGGTTCCTCAGGGTTCCTCCCGCCGCCCCGAAACGGGCAGGAGCTTGATTGAAGACCCTGGTGGCGTGTGTGTGCGTGGCTGGTGGCGTGACGAGGCGTGGAAGGTGAGGACCGTGGCTTTCGCTCGGGGCTAAAAGCTCAACCCCTTTTCCAGGAAGCCCTGGAAT
>CAAKHD010037811.1:0-26835 GCA_901007705.1 Fistularia tabacaria
GGTTTGTGGACGGTATCGACGGGCGAAGATTACATTTCCATGGGCGGTCCCTCCCCCGCTCACCCGTCCCTCACGGCATTCATATTCACGTCGCCGAATCAATATTGAATTTCAAGCCTTGCGCGGAGGAGAAGGTCTGAAAGGGTCAGTTCATAACGCCGATCAATTGATTAAGTGCCTCGGAAGCCGGGAGCTCTTTGCCATTTGAGACAGACATCCGAGACGCTTGGCGGAATGAGATCGTTTTCGTCCATCGGGCCTCGTCCTCCCCGCAAAGTCATCCAGATTCAGATTCGTCCGTTGGGAGGTTTGACCGAAGCCCCGCGCAGGGTGGACTCATGCAAGCACCTGAGGGTCCATATTCACACCGGACCGGACTGGACACGAAACATGGTTGTCCTCTTGAAAAGGTCACGGCCGGATGTTCTTCCAGTGGAGCCTGAGGCGGTTCCTCAAGACCTTCCAGCAGTTTCCGGTAGCCTGTGAGCTCTTCTTCGCTGGCGTAGGTAACTTAGGACTGAACTTGGACGGTGTGGAAGCGCCGGTTGAGGGGAGGATGAAGGAAAAACCTAGAGCTATCCTGGACAATCCTTCTCACCTGCTCCTTTCAGCCGGGGGACCTTCTCACCGGCAACCAGCTCTGCACCTCCGGCCACTTCTGTCACTTTGCTCCTGCCCTCGCAGAGCAGTTTGATGTCCAGGTTTATCCGTCGACCGTCCTTTTTAGCCTCTATTTATATTCATTGTTCTTGTTTTCCCCGACTGGGATCCAGAAAGTATCACCTGATCTGAGCTGATATAGAAACATTCAGCCATTCATTCATTCATCCGCACCTCGGAAGCTTCTAGAAACCGCAAAATAGTTCAAATGCGCTGTTTATTCTTCACTGCCATCCATACATGATGTAGATCCAGCCGTCCCCATGAGATACCAATTGAATGTGCTCCAGATCTGGGTTCGTATGTTGATTTTTTTTACGATCCTAACTGACTTTTCCTCATTTCAAATGACGGAAACAAAGGAATGGGTTGGTCCGGATCGTGGAAGCGTTGCCATTCTAATCACGTGCCGTATCAGTTCGTGCTTCGCTATTATTTCCTGCTTCATTTCCATAGAAAGCATCTTCTTTGTAGGTTCACCACTCCCTGTCTTACGGCCCGTGATGACTATTAAAAAAAAAAATACACAAAATAAGCAGAAAGATTTAAAATGATGCCTAAACAAGAGATATGAACACCACATCAGATTTGCTAATGCTCCAGCTACCCGGACCAATCAGCCGGGGGCTGCTGGAAGCTGTGAGGTGTTCTTCAAGGTGAGAGCGGCGCCAATTCAGAAGATGCGGCGGCGTCATGAAGCGTGTTGGAGTTGCGGGAGCTCGCTTGAAATTTCAAATTTTGATTTTCTCACTCCTGTATTCTTATCATGATTTTTTTTTTTCGTATTTCAAGGATAAAATTTGCTGAAATCGTGCTTTGATACTCTGATATGAATTGATTCGTGTCTTAAGGGTCCGCTGTGTTTTCACTGTATGGCCAAAAGTATCTGGCTCCACCTTTGCAGCTAGAACGGATCATTCTGTCCTAAATGTCTTGGTGTGGCTTCAGCAAACCCAGACATGTTGGACAATTCCATGGGAACACTTTGGAGCTCCTTGGTTCCAACATGACTGAGCACCAGTGCACAAAGCAAGATCCATGAAGACATGGAGGACAGAGTCTGCTGTGGAGGAACTTGACTGACCTCAACCCCATAGGACACCTTTGACATGAACTAGAGCGGAGACTGAGAACCAGACCTTCTCCTCCAACATCTGAATGATCCGACATTCCCATGAAGACACTGGTGAAGCTGGTGGACATTCTTCCCAGAAGAGCTGAAGCTGTTCTAGCTGCAAAGGGTGGATCCACGTCATATTGAAGCCTTTGGATCAGGAATGGGATGTAGCTTAAGTCCATCTGCCAGTCAAGGCAGGTGAGCGAATACTTTAGTCCATATCGTGTGCGTAGATATATATATCTGGTGTATCCATGGCTTTGTGTCCCCCGTTGGTCGAAGAAAGGCTGTTTCAACCCTCTGTTTGTGTGAAACATATGGCAGGGTTGACCAGAAACTCGCCTTTGCTTTGTGTTGACCGAATGAAGCGTCCGACCCGTGAGTCGCTCGCCACAAAGCCGCCTCCGTAGTTTCTGATGCGTCGGCCAACTTTCCGGCGCAGGGTGTTTAGGATGCACATAAATTGTCCCCCTGATTATACCGCTCATTAACTCGCCGCACCACCTCCGCGCTTATTTACTCAATTAACGTGCCATCTTAACTTCTGTTAACACCGGGTTACTTTATGTTTTAAATACTTAATTAGCCATGAATAATGGATAAAAAAAAAGAAGAGAAATGGGAGGAAAAGCCTCGTCCCTGCAGATTTGTTGGCTCCGGGATGTGCTCGGAGTTACCGCTCGGGATGCAAGGACCTAGACCAGCACAACGGCGACTGACAAAAAATAAACCTACCGCCAGACAGAGGCTATCTGCTGCACACAAACACACACACGTAAACACACACTCCGTAAATGGCTTCGACCTTTCCTCGGACGGAGGACGGGAAACACAGAGGAAGAGGAGGGATGTGACGTGAGATGAGAGCAGAGTAGGCGGCACACTGTAATATACTCTAAACAGTGGGCGGAGGTCAATGCTGATAGATGTGTGTGTGTGTGTGTGTGTGTGTGTGTGTGTTGTGTGTGTTGGGGGGGGATGAAGGCAGTGAGAGTGTGTGTGAGAGCCTCAACAGCTCGCCAAAGAAATGAGAGGTGTGTTTCAAGGACGATATCCAGGAAACTCGAAACTCGATGTAGCCTAATGGGCGGCGGCCTTCTGCCTCAACCGGGCAAAGAAAGAGAGAGAAAGTGAGAGTTTGAAAGGGGGCTGGGAGGGTTGGAAGTGACATGCTACATGCTAAACGCTAACATGATAAAATAACAGCTTTAACATTCATAGAAGAACTCAGAATGGTGGCGAGATCCAGCAGTCGATCAAGCCCCGCCCCCTGGGAATTAAAAGCCGGAGGAGAAGAGATCGGGAGAGGTGCATGATGGGATATCCCTCAGCAGAGTAAGCCTACGGGCAGTATCGCGAGGGGCTAGCCTAGCGCTAACTATAAGCCTTCTCACAAAGGAAGGTTTTGAGCCTATTCTTAAACAAAGAGAGGGTTTGCCGCCTCCCCCCCCGCGTCCAGATTGGACGACGGTCTCACAGAAAGGGACGCTGAGCAGCTCCCGGACGATATCCGCTCATTCATTCATCCGGATAAACCGGGAAAAAAAAAAAGCTATTGTGCGATCGCTAGCTTGTGATTGAATGCAGAGAAACTTTGTGGATCTAAAAAAAAACGACGTGGAAAGTTTTTTTTTTTCGGGGGTCCGAAATGCGGGATTGTCACCACCTTCTCCGCCTTCCTCTGTCCGCAGGAAAGGGGAAAGATCGGCGTGATCTTCAACGTGGGAACGGACGACATCACGATCGAGGAGAGCGGGCTGATGGTGAGCGACGGCAAATACCACGTGGTGCGATTCACGCGCAGCGGCGGCAACGCCACGCTGCAGGTGGACAACCAGCAAGTTATCGAACGCTACCCCTCAGGTAGGAACACGCGCCGGGGCGGGAAACTTCTCGGGTCGGGGGGGTCGAACCGCGGAGAAAACGTTTCCCGATGATCGCAGTGGAAAAGAGAAAGACGGGCGACTTCAATGCGGCGTCTCGAAGCGCCGTTAAAGTTAAAGTTGGATTTCGACATCCTTACGTTGAGCCCGCCGGTAATCTTCCCCGCCGATTAGTCGGGATCTCGCCTTCAGTGCAATCAGCCCGCCGTTTTACCTCTCGGCGCCTTTTTTTTTTCTTCCATTCCCCCGCGGTGTTTTGGTTCCTCACGCCTGCCCTCCGAGATAAACGCAGATCCTCACAGCCTCCAAAACAGTCCCGACGTGACTCACCGCTAGCTTTCACTGTATTTTTCCATTTAGCTTTAATTTCTGGAGCTATTTTTTCTTTTTTTGGCCGAAGCGCCCGGCGTTTCTCTCTCCACTGCGAAGGGTTCGCTTTGAGGAAGACATTTCTTTGTTCCCGCCTCGCGTTTGCGAATTCGCCTCCCGCTTCGGCGTCGATCGCGAAGCTCGTTCGTGGTGGCTTGAAGGAAGACATGTTCCCCGTCGGAGTTTGTGGATCGGAGCTTTGGCCGTTCTCTTCACCGGCAACTTCATGAGGGCAGAAAATGGTCTGTGAAAAGCTGTAATCCTCTCGTAAATCGAGTTCGGTGCCGTCGTTGTCGGAGTCGCGTTGGATTTCATCGATACGCCGTCGAATCACAGCGCAGTTGCCGGATGAAACTCTCTGTGCAGAGCAGGTCTGGACCACAATCCTAGAGGAGCGAGCAAGAGTGTGACGAACGGGTCTGACGGTTGGGAGGGGGACGGTATCTCATCGTATCACCGGTAGCGCTAACACCTTCATGCTAACAGCTAACATTACAGGGTAAAGTCAACCAGACGCCCGACATGAGCTGGATGTTGGTGACCTTCTACCTCGCAAGGGAGAAGGACAAAGAGTGTGGTGGAGACAGAGGGGGATGTTGGAGGTGGGAGGCACAAATGATATCTTCCTTCTAACACAAGTAGCACTGACAGCTACATGCTAGTGGCTGCAATGACCCAATCATATCTCTAATATTTGTAAAATAAATGGTGGGCGACGGACCATCGAGGTGACACGTGGACGTGGGAGAAGATCTGAGGTTACTATTACATGATAGACCCATCTGCAGAGTCGTAACAGGGGGGTTAGCTTAGCACGACAGGTGTTTAACCCTAGAACGGTAACTGTAAAATCAGTGACACATCACTAACGTCGGGTATATCTTTACCCGATACCTTATTCCGGATAAAATACAGTTTGGCACCATTTGCCAAATTGCAGTGCTGTTCTTTATTTTCCCAATATACAATATCACATGAAATTCAAAAAAAGGTACCATAGGGGAGGCTAGAAAAAGAGGCCAAATTATTGAAAAATCAGGTCATCCTTAAGGAGAAATAGCCAAACAAAAAAACAGAAAATGGCATTTTTAGAGAGGGGAAAAATTACCAACATATTTTGACTAAATGAGTTTCCCAAAAATGACCATGAAGTGATATTTATTCATAGCCATGATAATAATTCAGGATTACTTGCAAATCCTGGTTCGACTCGAACTTACCTTCTGCCTTCCATGCAGTCGGTGCAGGCGGGGAAGTCATGGCGAGGACTCACTCCAGTCGAGAAAAACAAATCTGCGTCGCT
The DNA here is from genome assembly GCA_901007705.1 of Fistularia tabacaria. Classification (NCBI taxonomy): domain Eukaryota; kingdom Metazoa; phylum Chordata; class Actinopteri; order Syngnathiformes; family Fistulariidae; genus Fistularia; species Fistularia tabacaria. The sequence goes on from CAAKHD010037811.1 coordinate 5,333, forward strand.
AACGATAGCAGATGTAACTCAACATTAGCTACATGCTACTCAATTGCTAGCATGCCGGAGTAAGCGAGCTCGTGACAGGATGACAGCTAAATGTTGATTCCCTTGAAACCCGCAAAGATACAAAGATTTAAACACACAGACGTCAAGTCAGACGAAACCCCTGCGACTCCGACAGCAGCGACACGATGAAAACACGACACGAACCGTGGGGGTGAGAATCAGCCGACGCTCGTGTCCTCGGGTTCAGCCTATTCTAAAACAAGTAAAGGGGCGCCGAATGGAGATCGGAAGATGTTTCCGCGTCGTCCGCCGAGCCGGTCCGTCGCTCGCCATTGTTTGGAACAGCGGGGGAGATCCCGGGCTAATGCCATCGTGATATTTACTCCGGGTGGCACGGAGAGCGGCGGCCAGGTGACATTCTCCGTCGCAGCCGGCGATCCCGTATTTCCAGGCGTCGCTCGGAGGGAGGAAAAAAAAAAAAAGGCGCATTCTCCAGGCTGACGGACGCCGCCTCCCCGTGACAGTTTGATCTTTTCACTTGTTATTATGATGGAAATGCAGCCCTTTTCGCAACACGCCGCGCTCTAAATAGGAGCCCTCATCCAACAATGGCGCTAACTGCTCGTAAAATAACAGCGGCGCGGCCTGTTAACACTGGCAGGAGGGTGTCATCCTCCGAACCTCAGACAATAGGCCTTCCAAAGGCTTTGTCTTTCCTGAAAGAAATGAATCCAAACCAAATAGAAAGAGTCGGCCGCCATTTTGTTTGTTGTTGTTTTGTCCTCGCGACGAGTTCGTAGAAGATCGGCGGGGAGCGAACGAGAGGTGGAGGGGGAGGAAGCTTCGGTTCCTCCTCCCCGTTTCCCGAACAGGGAGGAGGAACGAGTTCCCGCGACCCAGATCGCAAACGAAGACGTTCCTTTTGATTCGGTAAATGGGACAAAATACCCCGACGAGCGGGAGCGTCGCCATTCCATCTCCCCGACGCTCATATTTATCGCAATATCGACGTCCCGGCGGCGCCCCGACACACACACACACACACACACACACACACACGCCCCGAGAAATCCTGAAAGTTACCTCCACCTCCGGGAGGTGACTGCGTTCCCTTCGCAAAAAAAGAAAAATGAGGAAGTTTCCCGAGCGGCTTCCCTCCCCCGAGGGGCGCTCTGACCTACATCCGCCCGTCTCGTCGCAACGCCGTTGTTGTTTTTCCGAAAAATCGCGCGTGAGCAGACCGGCGTCCACGGGCTCCGGCGATTTCAACCCTGGAATCGCCGGCGGATTTTTAGCAATTTTTATTTTTTTCCCCAAAGAGCTGATTTGGAGAGACAGCATGTTGACAGCCAACATGGCTGCCACGGGTCAAGCACGTTCAACGGCGAAGCAACACGTCTCCTGATGCCCCGCGATGTGATGTTCGCGGTCCCCGGGGGAGAGTGTGTGTGTGTGGGGGTTTCGGGGGGCCAGCTGTCTGACACACACACACACACACACACTCAAAGTACCGTGTGTGTGTGTGTGTGTTTGTATCGCATTAGATGGACAGAAAACAGACAAAACGTGTCAGAGGAGCGCCCGACCAGCTAATCTGCTGTGTCAGGTGTCTCCCAAGGGCCCGACAGCAACAGTTATTGCGCACCCCAACACACACACACACACACACACACACACACACACACACACACACACACACGTATTTATGCGATTTCCAAAATGGAGGACAGGCTCGACGGAAAATCATCTCTGTGTCTCGCCGAGCTCCTCGACGCTGCAAACATGTGTCGTTTGGGAGTTTGTTTACATGTTTGCATTATTATGCATGATTGCATTATTTCAAAATGAAGGAAGGTCAGCCCGCGCCCTGCATTCCTTCTGCACTATTTCTGCACTATTTTTCCAGTATCTCTGCCGTATTACTGCAGTTTTTAGTGTTATATATTCCAGCAAAGACGCCGTCCGTCCCTTTCTGAGCCCCTTATTTTTTTGGGGGGGGTCGATCTCTTCGTCATGTTTGAGCTGGAATTCGCGGGGGTCGTCCTCCACCGAGGAGCTGTTTAAGGTCGACGATAAGTCGAGGCGCCCGTCTGAGCTGGTTCATAAAGTCATGAGGATAATGAAATTATTTCCGTTTTTGTTAAATATTGATTAACCTGCGGCGTTTTTTCTCTCCACACATTTTTTTTTTCTTTGTTTCCTACTTTGGATTGTTGATTGATTCTGCGTTCGCTTTTTTAACGTGTTTGTTAATTTATTCACATTGAATTCATCATTTCCCATTCGAATCTTGAGATGATATGTGACGTCACACAGTATCTTTTTATTACTTATTATAAAGATATATAATCAAATCTGTTTGGGCTTCTTTGCTTATTTATTTAGTTATTTGACTTGATCCTATTCTTACTCACATGCTAAGAAAATATGTGACATCACAGTTTTTCTTTGATGAAACATAATCAAAAAAAAATTCAACCAATTTTGACTTATTTCTTTTTCTATATATTTATTGGGCTTGATTATTTCCCAGTTACATCCTTAGAAACCATGTGACCTCAAAAATGCATTTATTTATTGAATTGTTTTATATTCCGTATTATTTTCATTTTATTTTGACTTTCATTTTCATTTTTAATTTCATATTTATTTTTAACATGTTTCATTTTCACTTTCATTTCTACATTTATTTTTGTCACGCTTCCAAATAACAACGCAGACGCTCTGCAGCACAAAATATGTCATTCAAATTTGTTTGAAATCAAAATAAAAACACACAAGAACCACAGCTTCTGCCGAAACGCCGGCCATGAACAGCTTGATTGGTTGATCCTCGCCCTCTGAAGCCGTTTTCAATGACGAAATCACAATGAAGTTCCTAATATAATAAAAATACATATAATATTATCCATGTTTTGACTGTTCTGATCACCAGGAACATAATCCGGCATCACCTCACCTTTCCCCTCCATTTCCCCTCCTCGCGTCTGCGCTCTCCGACCGGCTCCTGGCCGACCCTCCGCTGATCCTGGTGTTCGGTCACTCAGCGAGAAGGTCAGCTTATGCGAGTAGGGGCTTGCTGCAGGATTAACCCCCCCGCCACCCAACCACCACCACCCCGGCTCCTCCTGCTTACGAGGATCCGGCGGCAGCTGCTTCTGGAAAGAAGAAGCGGCAGAGGAGAAAATGGGGGTGATCGGCGGAGAGGATGTGCAGGGCGCGTCGAAGCTTTTTTACGCTTCTGCATCGCAGCAAAAAAGACCTCCGGTTGGATTCTGACTGCAGGGGTGCCGTTCTATGTGGAGACTCCATGGTCACCCTGTATCTGCATGGGGTTCGTCAGGGCTCTGGAGGTCCGGAAACATGCAGTTGGATATTTTGAGACCCGAAATTGCGTAAGATGAGACCATACTTTATTGATAACCACAGGAGAAATTTTTTTTGTCACAGCAGCGCAACAATAACAATATCAATGAATATGAGTATGAATATAAATAAGAGAGACGATCAAAAGGTAGTCGAAAGATATCTAAAAAATTCAAATAAAAATAGGCAACAAGGTGAACAACAACAGGGACAGAATAGACAATAGACAACGGAATGGAAAAAAAAGAAAATAAAGATAAAAATAAAGAAAGAAACAAGGGTGAGAATAGACAACCGAGTCCAGATTACTGTCAACGTGGACCCAAAGGTACTTGTCAGAGTCCACAATCTCCACCTCCTCAACCCTGGATGGTGATTGGTAGACATCTCCTCCGATCCTTCCTGAAGTCCACGACCACCTCCTTGGTCTTGGAGATGTTGAGTAGGATGTCTTTGTATGTCACATATGGAGACATACAAGTCTTCACTTCACACAGTCATATTTAGATGTACAACCATCACACGCCTGGACAGCCTGGTGTCTCATGGACCTCCTGGATGCGTTCGGACTGTGTGAGGAACCCGGAGAACCCTGGGGAGACCCGCGCAGACACAGGAAGATCATGATGCTCAGCACCGGAAAGGCCAACCCGTCGTGGGAATCCAACCCGGGACCTTCTGGCTGTGATGCAGAAGCGCCGGAAGCTCTTGTCATCCTCTCTTTAAATTCGCCTCCGCGAATCGTGATGTTGCGTTTGAATCCGTCCCTTCCAGATGGATTCTGCAGGAGACGCGCCAAACATGGCGGCTCTCGGAGCCGATAAACCCGCCGTCATTATGACTGATGTCTTTCTCTCTCCTCCGCCTTTTTCCGTCCGTCTGTCGCCGCCGCCGCGTGCCTCCGTCAAACCGTGAAATTGTCCCCATTTAGTGCTCAGGAGGTGACAAAAGCGAAATTAGAAATAAAAACAGCGCGTAGCAGTGGCAGCGGCGGCACTCTAAAGAGAAGCGCCGGGGGGTTGTATCGGCGGGAAATGCGAAGTAACGTGGGGGAGGGGCGAGGAGGCGTCGGAAGCTAGCTGCCGTCGCCGTGGTGATGGATGAGGAGTTTGCATGTTACTGAATAATAAGCACTTCACAAAATGGATTGCATCACGACGAGGGCGATTACAAGGGGCGCATAACTGACGCGCCAATGTTCGTTTCGAGTCCGCGGACGCCACGCTCGCCATAAATCACGGGCGGCGAAGAGGAGGCTTTTTAGAGGATCCATTCAGAGCCGAGGCCGACGGTTTGAGAAGAAGGGAAGAGGAGGAGTCTTTGTGCCGGCGAGGTCAGCTGCAGAAGGCGCCGACAAAGCCCTCGGCTGTGCCGTTCCACTCCTTCCCCTCCAATTCGCCGCTTCTGGACGTCTGGCTCCGCATGGACGTCAGGGGGGCGGAGCCTATTAAAGCCATGTCTTTTTGCACTCAGCGCTAGAAGCTAAGATGCTAAAAGCAAGGGAGAGCAAGTGCTTTTTTTTGTGCCGCCAGCTGAACGGGAACTCCATTTTGCATCTGGAGTCCGTTCGTCCGAGGGGGGGCGTAGCTAAGTGGCTCCGCGCGAATTTGACGGTCCGTCGAGCGGAAGGTGCAACGCGATTGGATGAAAACTGGAATTTTTGGGGGGGCCGGGCTATCCCGGCGCGTCGGCGGAGCACCTTGCTCATCGACGTGTTAACCGTTATGTACATTTACTCCAATCCAAGACCTGCATCTGATGGGTAAATCGTACTCCCTGCCGCCGATATTAAGCCTTTTGTTTTCTGAAAATACTCTGATTCCATTGGCCGATAACGCTGTACGTGATAAATTACCCTGGCCGTAAAAAGCCCGGGGGGTGGCGGTCATTTGAACATCGCACCACCCAAACGACTCCGCCGTCAATGCATCATTAATGATAATAGAGCTTCCCGGCACTTCATAAGGCGCACTCGGCTTTTACTGTTGTCGTCATAATTCAACGGTAATAATCCCCTCTTTCGGCGAATGGACCACGGAAAAATTTACCAGCGCCGTCGACCGCATCGTAAAACTTTCAGAAACCGCTTTCATTGCGCGGACCCCCCTCCTCCTCCCCACGCCCCCTTAATTTCATGTCTCACGAATTAGGGACACTTTTTTTAATTTCTCAGAGGTAAACGTCTGCTTTCTGTCCGACCCGGTTGAAAAGAATTCAGGAGAGCCACGGAAATTAAAAGCATCAGCGCTCGCGGGAGGCGGGTTCGCTTAAAAAAGCAATTACGGGACGTAGCAAGCCATTGCAAGCAGGTAGAGGGAACATCTAGAGAGGTAGATGAGGAAGTCTGGAGTGGCAGAGAAGTATGTTAGAGTGGTGCAGGACATGTATGCATGCTGGAAGACAGAGGTGAGGTGTGCCGTAGACGTGACGGAGGAGTTAAAGGTGGAGGTGGAAATGCATCAGGGATCTGCTTTGAGGACCTTCTTGTTCACTATGATGACGGACACGCTGACAGATGAGGTTAGACAGGAATCACTGTGGACTTTGAGGTTAGCAGATGACATTGAGATCTGTAGTGAGAGCAGGGAGCAGGTCATCTAGAGAGGTGGAGGTTTGCTCTGGAAAGGAAAGGGATGAAAGTCAGTCGCAGCAAGACAGAATATATGTGTGAGAGGAACCCAAGTGGAACGGTGAGGCTACAGGGAGTGGAGATCAAGAAGGTGGAGGATTTTAAGTGCTTCAGGTCAAAGGTTCAGAGCAATGGAGATTGTGGAGAAGAGGTTAGGAAGCATTTGCAAGGAGAACGAAATGGCTGGAGAAAAGTGTCGGGGCGATGAGACTATGAAAGGAAAGGTGCAGAAGATGGAGGTAGAGCAGCCATGTTGTCTGGTTTAGAGACTCTGAAGCGGAGCTTGGGGCGGCAGAGATGAAGGTATGGAGTTCTCTTTGGGAGTGAGGAGGATGGAGAGGATCAGGAACGAGTCCATCAGAGGGACGGCACATGTTAGATGTTCTGGAGATAAAAGTCAGACTGATATGGTTTGGACATGGACAGAGGAGAGATGGTGAAGATGCTGAGGTCGGACCTGCCAGCCCCCCTGCCCTCCCGACTCCAGGACAACTGTTGTAGATGACGACCGAATGAATGAATGAACAGGCGAAACCTCGCAACAAGCAAGCGGAAGAAGCTGTCCAACCCGGAGATCTTTAGTCTGTCGAGACGCACGGCTTTCCCGGACATATTTCATTTTCAACGTTTCTCACTCACGACGATATCCAGCGACATGCAGCACGAGGAAGCCAGTTAATTGAAGTCAGCAGGTTCGGTCGCTTGTCACAGATGACAGTTCCCCTGTATTCCGCGGGCTCCTATTGGGCCTCCGGCGCGCCGCGCCGCGTCACGATTGGCTCTCTCGCAGTTGGAAGGCAGCACCAATTATTGGCCTGTGGCTATGGGATAATGGAGGCAGAGGGAACAGAGACATAGCAGAGGACGTAATGGAGAGAGGAAGTGGCGGAGGCCAGAAACGGAGAGGGGAAAAATGAAGATGAGCGAGGACTCGATGCCGGGAGATATCCTTCCTTTCGAAACCCCACGGGGTCGGCGGGCAACCAAAGGCGAGCAGCAGGATTTCGCCACGGCACGCCATCAGGGTCGTTTCGTCCGGATACCAGAAGTCCCAGAGGAATGCTGGTCGGACAAATTCACCCCTTCCGAGGAACCTTTTGGAGGTTACTAGAACCTCTGAAGGAACCAGGAGCTAGAACCTTAGTTCCTCCTACGGCGCCTAATCTGAGGGCGGGTTTTTTTTTGTCGATTCCATAGGAACTCATCGGTGATTGGTGGAAGTCATAAGCCACGCCCATTACCAGATACGGTTAGCGAACTGCCGAGCACCATCCGGTTAGATGTTTTCTTGGGATTTATCTTGGTAACGCAGTAGCAAGAAATGGGCCGACGAAGAGGTCCCCCGACATCAACATTTGGCAAAAATAAGTTCGGAGTTAGCTCACAGCTAATGGGGTTCCTGTACACGTGCAGGAAGAAGATAAAAATGGATTATTCCATGAAGGCTGGGGCAGCTTCCACCTCCATGTTGTCTGTGCCGTCTTCTTGGTGGTCACTTACTGCTTCCTGCTTGTGGTAAACGACGCTAAAGTCCTCCCCTTGAGGAGGCTCATGCCAGGAACCAAATTTGAGCTGGACAGTTCTTCGAGCTGTTCTGTCCAAAAGCGGCTACATGTCCGTGCCTGAATGAAGATATTCTCCCGTGGCATCTCCTGTCTCGTTCATGACGCCTTGAAACATCGTTGATATCAAAAAATCCTCAAGCTACCGTTTTTACACTTGTTTTCAGACCTCAGGGACTCAACGCGCGACCCGATAGCATGGAGGTTTGATAAAAACAGAGAGTCGGTGCACGAAGCTGCGGTTTCTTCTCCCGTTGGATATGAAAGCAATCAAAAGTTACCTCGAGTAAACCGGAATGAGGCGAGCTCGGCGGAGAGAGCTTTCACTGACCGGAGGGGGGGGGAGCAGGGATGGCCGGTGGCCAATAGTATCCAGAGTAATCTCCGTTCTTGTGGATGGATTTCCAATCGCGGGTGTCCTCCTGCGCAAGGGCATCTGGCTGCGTTGCAGAGCCACAGGATATACAGTCGGCTCCTCTGAGAGGAAGGCCGACACCCACTGAGTATTCAGTCAGATGTTTCAATATCCGGTGATACGGCTCATCTTCCACCTCGATACGGGGCTCCCCCGAGTCGCCGGCCAATCAGCATGCCCTTGCCCCTACGATCCCTACCCCGAAAGTCCTGCCGAGCGTCAAACGTAGAGCGCGGGGCAGGAACAGGAAGTGGAGGTGACGCAGGGGTCCGGGGTGCGAGGCAGCGGGCTTTAGGGCTTCCACAGCCGGAGGCATGTTGGCTGAAAAAACACACGTGACCGGCATGGGTTACCAGCGGGTAGCGTCTGATGTCGGGCAACTGATTATTCGAGGTACACGCCGTCATCAATTCTCCATGAAGCTCCTCTCGCACACAGAGCCGACCTGCCGACCCCCCCTGACTCCAGGGTCCAACCTGGACGGCTCACCTGTCAGTCCAGCGGCCGTATCTTGAGACATGCAGAACCACCCTTCTCACTCTTGTTCACGGCCCATTCAGAGTCTCCATCCGATCCCATACTGGTTTTTTGGAGGAAATCGGAGAAAAGCCGTGACGGACGAACTCGAGAATCAAAGCTGGAGTCAAACCGACGCGGCTCTGCGCCGCCTGGCACAGGAAGGCACATTCAAGCTGTTTCGTATCGATTTGAAAGGGTTGCCTGAACGTCGGGCGGCACGGCGGCGGATTGGTTAGCGCCTCCACCTCAGCAAGAGGCTCCCAGATTTCCTCCCACAGTCCAAAAACATGCTGCAGGTTCATAAGAGACCCTAAACTGGCGCGTGAATCCAAGGATGAATGGTTGTGAATGGCTACTGCGGTGACCATGCTGTTAGCAAAGCGGTTAACTTTTATGAATAAGCAAACTAAAGCCTTAATTCACAATTTTAATAGAGACTTTCAGATGCAAACACTTAGCTTTATGCAAAGAGTGAGCGTCTCATGTGCATGCTAACATGCTAACCAGGCCAGGGAGAGCATCCAGTTTGGACTTGGAGTACAGAGTGAATGCAAATCTGAATGGAGACTCAGGAGTTAGAATGATAGCTCAGAAACTTTTCAGCCAGAATATCCAATTTAGAAAACGCACTGATGCTATGATGGAATAATGAACCAAAATCAGTCAGTGATTGAATGCTATAAAGGAGCTAATCACTATTATTGATCCGCTGATACTGACTCACTGCTACTGTACAATAATCTCCCGATCTTCAGTCAACAATCTGAAGTCTAACATAGCTCGAATAAAGTTTGTGTGTATGTTAATGTGTGTGTGTGTGTGTGTGTGTGTGTGTGTGTGTGTGTGTGTGTGTGTGTGTGCCCTCCGCCAGCCCTCGACGTTGATTAATGTCAGAGAGACTCTGCGTCAGGGTGTTGAAATGCGAGTTAGAATGACACCAAACTCAACTTTGACTCAAAATCCCCAATTTAAATGCAAAGTTTGGAGCCGTCGTGATTTAAGGCTGACGGAAATGTCCCTTCAAACCCGCCATGTGATAAACGACTGACGCGATCAGCACTGTAAGCGGGAAAAAAAACACGGCGTTATACATCCTGACACCAAAACCATGTCACATTGTGTAAATATCAACATCCAAACCCCAATAAGGGGAAGCCCAGGGTTTTATCATTTTAGCCTGTAAAAAAAAAAAAAAAAAGGCAAAACATGGTCCCACGATCTCTTTCTGAGTTCCAAAGTCAGCTTTTTTGACACTTCCTCAACATGTACCAGACATACAGAGGAACGGAGATGTTCCTCGCCTTCCCACGGTGACATGAGATGAACCAGATAATAACATGAAGGGTAGAAGGACAGAGCTGGAACGCAGGAGTGGGGTAGAGTGGGTATGAGCGTTGGGTCACTCACAGCTAACACCAGTAGCGCTAACAGTTACAAAATATTGCAGACATGACACAACAATAGCTTTAATAATCCTGAAAGCTATCATGGCGGGCGCCTGGCAGGACGGCTGCAGGAGATGAGGTTGCTACCGTGCATTGATGACTGGAAATGAGAGCAGATGGGATGAAACAAGTAAAGTGCATCATGGGTTACCCCTCACGGTCGCATTATTAGGGGTTAGCCTTGCGCTAAGGAAGGTCTCAAGCCCAGCGCCAGGGCTAATAATGTAGTCGTAGGCTTATTCTTCTGCGGGATATCCCATGATGCACCCATTCCTAGCATGTCTGCTCTCTTGTCCCATCGTCGATGCACGATAATAACTCGTATCGTTAGGACATCCCTGAGTAGAGTAAGCCTACGGTTGAATCACAAGGCGTTAGCCCTAGTGCTAACTATTAGCTCTCTCACAAAGAGAGGTTTCAAGACGATTCTTGAACGGCATCGTTTTCGCCGACGGGGCCGAAACGCATCTTCTCCGATTTCGAAAGATCGTCCAAGGAACGAAAATCCCCCTGAGACGGACGCCGAGCCGTCACATCAACGTCACGCCGTCGCCGGCGGTTTCAGTCAATGACGGCGGCAACTGAAATCGCGCAAAGTAAGTTTGGACCGCAATAAGAAACAGCTTAATAGATTCGTTTATCTTACTTTCTTCGTCCCCTCCATCAGTGGGTGGGCGAAGGAGGAAGCGAAGGGCCCGGCTGTTTTCATCTTCCCCGCCATTCTCATGCAGAGCAACGCTTTCGGCTGGCGCTGAGGGGAGCGAGCGGGGGGGAGGGGAGGGGTTTCGCCGCTTTACTTATTTCTCCAAGGATCGGAGCGGTAAGCAGATGTAAACAAACAAGGCGGGCACGGAGGAATTCAGATTTTATTGCACCGCGCCGTAAAAGGACGCCCCCCAAAAAAAGGGGGGGCTAAAAAAACCCTTTTGTTCCGAAAAGTCTGCTTCTGCTCTTGAGATTTATTTTTTAATAAACACATGAAACAACATGGTTGTTAGAAGAGGAAAGAGCCGCCCCTCGCGCTTCACATTTATCCCCCCCACCGGCGCGCTCCCGGAACAGCATGCATGCATGTCTGCGTGGTAACGGATGACAGTGCCTGGTTAGCAGTTTCCCACGTTTAATCCCTGCGGCTGTTTATAAACCCACTTTGTTAGCAGGCGGTGAGGAATGATGGCGGGAGGGCTGAATGAAAACAAATCAAAGGGAGAAAATGGGTGGGGGGTAAGACAGACACAGAGACGGGCCAAGGAGGAAAGGATCGAGGTGGAATTCACGGACGTGAAGATGTAGGAGAGAGATGCCCGGGAGAACGGGAGAATCTGCCATGGAAGGAGGGATTGTTTCGAGAACGAGGAAAGAACAAGAGCATTGTGGCGTTCGGAGGAAACGGGGAAAAAAAAAACAGGCAAACGGGAATGAATAAGTAAGGATGACATGGAAAGGGGATTAAGGGAAAGGCAATTGGAGTGAGAAAAAAAAAGAAACATTCAATCGAAGGGGGGGGGGAATAAAAAGCCATCCCTTCTCATGTTGCCCCGGTGCAGAGAGGGGCAGGAGAACATCTCCCTTTCCATTTGGGAAATTAATGGATCCCTCACTTGGTGAAGTCACAGGGAGGTGACTCAGGGGCAGAAGAGGGTGGATACATCCACACTTTATTGACATTTTCATCTTCTTGGTCCAGTCGTGGCTCGCAGAGATACTCGCAGAATTACTCGCAGGGGTTTTTGTAAAGTTGCTTTCAGAGTTCCCCCGAGGAGTTACCTGTTGAGTTACCTACAGAGCTACTTGTGGAGATACTGTGGAGAACGATACGGCATCGTTACTTGCACTGTTACTTGCAGATCTATTTGCTGACATAGAGAGTTACTTGTTGCAGTTATTCACAGAGTTACTCATGGGGTTCACTGCAGAATTTCCCACAAAGGTACTTGCAGAGAAATGCGGGTGGTTATTTGCAGCGTTTCCTGCAGAGTTACCGTAAGTTTCGGACTATTGAGCGCACCTGAAAGTAAGCCGCACCGGCTACAAATAACGGTATGGCACTAAAGTCGTGTTCTTCAGTGTCGGAATTGAACAGCCTCAGAATTACGTGGCTTATAGTCTGGAAATTACGGTACCCAGAGTTAAGTGCGGTGTTAATTGCAGAGTTATTTGCAGAGTTGCTCACAGTGCTATTTGTAGAGTTTCTTGCAAAGATGCTTTCAGAGATCCAGCGGCCCCCGAAGATACCAGTCGCTTTATGTACGAATCTTTTAAGTTACGAAGCGCAATTCGAGCAAATTTTATCCTTGGCATACGAAAAAAATGTCATGATACGAAACCACGAGCGAGAAAAACAACTGGGAATTTGCGCGGTCAAGCGAACTCCCGCGACTCCAATACACTTCACGCTGCCCGCCACTCTCACCTCGAAGGACGCCTCGCAGCTTCCAGCAAAGGGACCGCTGTATTTCAGGAGTTTCTTGCGCGGCGTTACCCGCGGAGTTACTTGCAGAATTACTTGCAGAGTTAATTGCAGAGTTACCTACGGAGTCACTTGCAGAGGGACCTGCGTAGTCACTCGCACTGTAACTTTCAGAGTTACTAACAATTACTTGCGGTGTACATGGAGGAGTTACTTGCCAGGTGACACACGCAGAGACTCGCACTTTCCCTTGCAGGTTCCTTGCAAAGATGCTTTCAGTTACTTGGGGTGTAACCTGCAGAGTAACCTGCAGCCTTACTTGCAGCGTTAGCTGCGGGGTAACCTTTGGAGATACTTGCCTAGTTACTCACACTGTGACTTGAGGTGTTGATTTCGGAGTTCCCTTCAGAGGAAGTCGTGCAGATTTACCAAAAGACTTGCCTGCAGGGTTACTTGCAAAATACTTGCAGAGTTACTTGCGGAGATCCCAGTGCCATCCTTTGGGTGGCCACGGGTAGCTGTCGCTCCGTAATTGCCGCGCCACCTTTAGCGGGGGCTAATCCCAGAGCTGGTGGCACCTGGCTAATCTTAAATGCGATGTGAACACATGCATAAAATTGGTCACAGCGACAGGCTACAAGGGATTTTTGTGCTGAATATAGATCTGCGCGCTCCCTCTAAAGATTATGAATCTGTAATCACAGGTAAACTGCTGTTGAGGGGAAAAAAATAAAAATTGGATTCAAGTCACAGAGAGAGGGAAATGTATGCCTCCACATTCAAGACGTTCCAACCCCTCTGAAGGATTAATTGAGGTATTACGGCGCGTAATAAAAAAAAAGGCGGCAATCTTGGCGAAATAGAAACATCAAAACATCCAATAACAGTTTAACTGCCTCATTTCCTTTCTTCCGCTGTCATTTGTTGGTTTTTTTTTTTTTCATAGTCTTCTACACAAACATCCCCATACATGTGGCGCCTCCGCGGTTTCCGTCAGCCGTTGTTGCAGCGCAGGCAGGTATGGGTAGAGAGACCCCTGGGGACTGCAAGCGGGAACTGCCGGATGGGAAGGCGCTCCGTTTCATATCGCTGCATTTTCTCTCACACTGAAGATCCGGGGTTGGAAAAAAACGATGACAAGAAACAGGACCCGTGAACTTGGACGTGCCGATGTGCTCCCGCAAGAGGGACTTGTCGATGACCGGCGCTTGTTTGTTTGTATTTGTATATTTGTATTTGGCTTTTTGTGCACTCGGGTTTCACTCAGACACAAAAAAAAAACATCCATTCACGACCCCCAGCAGGTTTTTGGACTGCGGGGGGAAGCCGGGGAACCAGGGGAGGAACCCACACGAGCAGAGCATGGAGACTCCACAGGGAACCCTCCCGCCCTGTCGGAAATCCAACCGGGGACCCTCTTGCTTAGAGGCGGAAGCGACAACCGTGGTGAATTAGTTAATTTGCAATGAATTGCAGCAATAACGCCGCGTTCCTCATTTTCCGAGAAGCCCCACGGAATCCGGTCCCTTTCTCGGAGGCCGAGGGATTCCCAGACCCAATTTTAGGGGAATCGCTGTGAGCGATAGCCCGGTGTTACTTTTTTAAAAAAAAAATTTAACCGCGACCTGCAAAGACGGCCATCCGATGCAGACAATAACGGCTAATTAAGCCGCCGACATCGCCGCCGCTTTACACGCCGTCGAGTTCCCAACCCGGACGCGGTGGCGGCCGGAGAGGGAGGCGGTATGACCCTGAGGTTGATTGAAGCGCAGCGAGGGATAATAAGTTTGCGTAGCTTCAACTTCTTTGCCGCGCTGATGAAGTGACGCTAATTGCCATGTGCCGCCTGAGAAGTACTCGATTAATTCCTCAGAAAAAAATGAACCCTGTCAGTTTCACTGAACCCGCCTCTCTTGCGGAGGCACATTCACGGCGGGGCGATGATGTTCCACGGGCTCCTCTGGTGTCAGATTTGCGAGGCGGTGATTCGCCGATCGGTATCTCTTTATGTGAGACGGGAACTGAAATGTCTTCCTTGAAGCTGCCATGAAATGAGTTTCAGCTCCCAGCGATCCGCCGCTCGCGTGAAGATGCGCGGTTTACTGCCGAACCTGGAATGTGTTTTATTTAGTTTTTGTTATTTATTTGTTTTCCCGCCTTATTCATTCCAGCTTAACGGTTGTTTAATGATCGCTGATTTAATTCAGTGCTACTTGTGCTTTATTGTGTGTGCAGATGCCTGTAGTAAGTCAGCATCTCTGTAAATGTAACATCTAAATCAGTTATAAAAGTGTTTAACTTGTTTGTTTTTTGGGTTGGTTTTTTTAAGCGCATTAAAAATCATTTAAACACCAGTTAACTAGAATGCTATTAACTTGCCTCACCGATCAAACTCGCCCAAACGCACGATCAAGTTCTTCCTGTCCTAACTAAAGCTGATTTAAAGTACATAACTTGCTAAACATTTTGCCATGTTGCCCTTCTAACCTCTAACCTTTCAACTTCCAGATTTTTTTTTGTAACCTCTCTCAATTTGTCTTCTCCAAATTTCTTAAAGGGAACATTGATAATGACCGCCTGGCTATTGCTAGACAAAGAATCCCGTACCGCATTGGTCGGTTAGTTGACGAGTGGCTACTCGACAAAGGTAATAAAATCCCTTTAACTCCACTAATCATCTAACTGCCTAACCTACAAATAACCGCCCCTCTGGAGGAGATGCAGTACCACGCAACACAGGTGAATCCACTCCCGCCCCTCCGTCCAGACGTCCCCTTTCAAACCCTCAATCTGGACAAAATTGCTATCGATCCATCCCTGAATGATCTCTATTTTAATCGGTTCCATCGGACCAATCAGGAAGTCACATTTTGTGTTGCACCGAATATCCCCATTACTCCACTTTGCGGTACTAAGTACTTGCACCACATACCCAGGGGACTGTAGCCTAAGCACCTACGACTGGAGCTGCATCTCTTCGGAGGATTAACCCCAAAATAACCCGACATAACCCCCTTAATAACCTGATGAAATGTAAATAGTCTCCTTCTTTCCTGTGTCTTGTTGGCTGAATGTGAACCCGCTCTGATTATACCTCCAAATTCCCGATATACATAACTAAAAAAAAAAAAAAAGAAAAAGAAAAATCGATTAAAAACAGAATTCCCCCCCCATGGAAGTCACTAAAAGTTAAAGGGACTGTTGAAGTGCTAGTTCTGGAGTTAACCTTCAAAACAGCGCCGGGGCGGCATCTTCCGCCCGGCGTCCACGCCTTTCCTAACCCCAGCCGGACCGCCGTGCGCGGTCCCGTCGAAGTGACGGCTATTTAACCCTTTGAGTGCTGAATATCCCGACCTCTTCGTCTCCCGCCGAGTGTTTGTGCTGCTGAAGGTGGTGGATTCTCAAACCAGCGACCGCAATGAGATGATTCAAAAAGCAAAAAAAGTCAGCGAGAAAAAGGCCATTTGACACGGATGTCACCGTGCGTTGTGGATCCTGGTCGTGCGAGAGCGTCGCTGGAAAACGTGGAATTCCATTTAGCGCATAAAATCGAGCATGCAGAGATGGGAATCTATGCGGGGCGGGGAGGTTTTTTTGGGGCGTATTCTTAGAATGGCTGAAGTTCGAGAGCCTAGTTTTCTTTATGCGCATGAAATATCTATCAAAAATCACAAATTAACATCGCCGAGGGGCTTCTTCGGAAGCGGCATTGTTAACAACGTCCCAGGATTATCGGGAAAGATAAAAAAAAACGTTTTGTCTGTCCGGGAGCCAAACGAAGACGTCAAAAATGAGGCGAATAAGTAGTCTGCATTTTTATTTCATGAAAACAAAACGACGCCGGCGTTTGTCTCCCGGGGAATGCACCTCTGCCGAGGGCGGCTGGGACGCAAATGAAAACGATAAAGTCTTGGGAGATGAAAGCTGAACGGCAAAAAAAGTGGATCAATAAAAAATGACTCACCCACTTATGAAATGATTTGCGCGCGCCGTGAAACTTTAAAGAGATGCGACTCGAAATTAAATGTATTATTCCCTTTCTTCTGCCGTTTTGAAATGAGGCCGCGCCCGGTCGCCCGGATGAGCGCGCCGGGATAACGCGCGGAAATGAAATAAACAAATAAATCCGCAGAAAAAAGGAAAAAAAAAAAAAAAAGTGCGGGGTCTTTGATCACGCCGGTCTTTTCCGAGGACAGACGCGAGGCTTCGCTTTTTTTTTTGTTCGATTTGATTTCGGAGAATGTCGTACTCGCCGTTCCCGACCGGCGTCTCCGAGATACCCCGAGTAGAAGCGACACTCCGGTGGCAAATGAAGGGGGGGGGGGGGTTGGGAGATGATTCCCGGCTCAAAGGGTTAAAAGCTGTTACTTCGATAAGGAAGTGGCAAGACCATAAAGCTCTAAGCAGAATCTAACCACCTAACAGCAAATCAAACTCTACCCACACTAACCGCTGAGGGCTTCTCCAGAAACGCCCCCCGATTCTCCTTCACCAGCCGCCGATCGGCGCAATTCGACAGATCCTGGGGGGTCCGAATCGGAGAGCCCTCAGCTATAACCATGTTATAAATGTTTTTTTTTTTTTTTAAGCTTTCTTTTATCCCAACATTTGAAGACGATTCGACTATTCGGAAGAACTTGGACAGGTTTTTCGACGGTTCGCTCGAAAAAAGAGAGAGAAAAAGAGAAAAAAAAACTAAATAAAATAAGCTAACCGAGTTTCTAAAAAGACGACTAAAAAGCCCAACGTTTTCCGAGCGGCGACCCCCTCCCGCGTCGCTTAGCGCCGTGTTCCTGCAACGCAAAGACTCAGAGGGTTAAAACAAAGCAAATAACCGAGCACCAAATTCAAAGTTGACACATCTGCCAGGAGCATTGACAAGGTATCGAGGTCCCTTTAACATTTATTGTTTTCACCATCGAGAAGTTTTTTCTATGTGTGTTTCAATGTCTTGCAATGTTCCCTGTCGTTCATCGGAGGGTGAATCTGGGATTCTGAAAAAAAAAAAAAAGGTTGGTTTCTCCCATCTCCGGCTGATTGGGTGAGCACCTGGAGACCTTCGGACCTTCTGAGAGCGCAAAGCAAGCAGCCCCATGGGTCTCCTCTCCCATTTCATTGAGTTGGTGAAACCTGACAAGTACGGAGGACCTCCTGACTCGGTCCCCTCGAGGCGACGGGTTCACGTGTGGACGGAAGGACTCCGTGGACTCTCCGATACCTCAAGATCTTCTCAGGGAGGAGTATACAAGTCTGGTGCCTAATGGAAGTCAGCGGTGTCTTCTGCCCTGGCGAGCGTCTCGAGCCAGCTCCTTCCCGGCTGACTAGATAGATCCAAAATGGCAGCCGTTACAGGGACCCGGCGAGACGGGCGAATCAGACTCAAAAGTTTTCCCACCGAGCCAGAACGCAAAAGTGTCCTCTGTCATCCCAGGTTCCCTTCATCTGCCCTGCACCGCTTCCCATCCGAGTGTGTCTGGCTAGAAAAAAAAACAACGCCGGGAGTCATTTCCCCGTGCATGTTTGTTTCGAAAACAATAAGAAACGTGCCGCGGCTTCTTGATCTCATCGGGGAGCCGCGCTTGAAAAGTAAAGATTACAAATAACCAGAGAGAATCAATTTCTCATCTTCAGCAGATGAGCGACAGCACAAATAAAGAGCTCCCTGAAGAACAAGCTTTCCATCTTTTCTTTCTGGAAACGGTCTCCTCCTTTGGAGCTCCCCAATGAGCACGGTGATCAAGGTCTGAGTCGAGCTACATGAGCACAGGGAGGAGGAATACTAGGCCAGAGGCCCCTCGTGGCCCAATAAGGAAAGCTCCTCGACCAGGTTTACTGCTCGGTATGCTGCGAGTCGCCTCCTCCCCTGAATGCCCGGATGTCAAGCCCCTCCCGGTCGGTGCGGGGCCAGACTCCGGAGCGACGTGTCCAGGCAGCGGTCCAGCTCTGAGGTCGGTGATCACATTTTAATTTGTTTTTCGTTGAAGGCTGACTCTCCTAAGAGAGCGAAATCTGCCACACAGACACCTACGGCGAGCTTCGCGGCCACTTGGAACCATCCGGACCGGCGATACCGTGTCGGGGAAAGTACCTTGGACGTGGAGATAATGGCCTTGTCGATGGACGGAAAGCCGCCTGTCCACGGTCCCGATTAGAAAACTGGCATCCGGTTGTCCTCAAGTCACCGACGCACCATCTGCCTCTGTGTCTTTCGCTCGACAGTATCAGTTGTTTAAGATCTACATCAAGATAGATAGATCGGAGTGAGCCACATCTGATTAAATCCAATCTGCTTTCTCGCCCCGCGGATCCGTCTCCGCCATCTCCGCACCCTCAGCTGCCTTCCAGGACCTACGGGCGCCGCCGCCCTAACAAGGCTTTCACTTTTAACTTCATGCCACATTTAGCCCTCATCTCAATTGTCAAACACAATTAATTCATCGCGTTCCACCAAACCAAGCCCGACTTCTGAGGAGTGAGAACCAAAAACAAAAGACCAAAATGCTCTTAATTACCAAAGCGGGCCTTGTGCTGCGGAGATAACTTGGGAACACTTCATAATCGACTTTGTCAGCGTCCCGCCCCGCCCCTTTGTGCTCGTCTCCTTTTCCTTTTTTTTCCCGGCTTTCTGCCAACTCATTCTTTTTCTCATGCATTTATTTATTTATTTATTTTATCGCCTCTTCAGAGACCAAAATGGAAATTGAGGTAGCTCCTGCTTTTTCGTAAAAAAAGATACTAGAAAACTCTGCGGGCGCGCGGAGGATTTCCGGACGCCAAGCCTACGGGGATGCACGTCGCAAAGAGCAATTTAATGACGGGGAGGGGTGAAGTCCGGGCCACATCCCCTGCAATTCGGCTCAGAGAGGAGATACGTCAGACTTCTGAAACCATGTGGCGTCCCTCCTCTCTGTCTGAACGTCAGAAGGGGAGGGAGAGGTTGCTTAAAGAGAAGGCTGCAGCTCTCTCCAGCTGCCGTCCTCCTCGTAGCCTTTCCAGCGGGGAAGGGTCCGTTTAGTTCCTCTGACCCGCCCATCCCCTTCTCTCCAATCTCCCGCTACCTTGTCAAGCAGTCACCGCCTTCCGGTTAGTCGCCTGCAGCCTTGCGGGAGCCGGGGGGCCCGAGCCGCCTACGTCCTCGGGGTAGCGGCGGAAATACAGCCATTATTTCACGGCTCCCTAAAAGCAATCTGTGCATGAGCAAGCCAAGCGTGGCTCAAGCCCGACCCACACCGCGAGCTCGGCCGCTAGATTCAGCCGGTAATTACCTTCTGCACGTCATCTGAGATGAGCCTGTTCACTTTTCCCCGTGCTTTGGCTGGCCTCGATGCGCAGCTGAAAACTCAAATCCGCATCGCATAAGGCAGTTCCACTCCTGTACTCTGTTTGTATCTGATATCCTTTTCTTTGTCCTTTTTCCCTTTTGCTGGAATGTCCACAAGTTGAGAAGAAGCACACGTTCAATCCAGATGACGTAAACCATGTGACCCAAAAGCAAGTGGACTTGTATAAGAAGCAAACTCCACCCCATTCCTTCCCCTCTTCCTTCCTGAACATCTTCCTCTCCCTTGCTAGCTCTCTTTCTTGTGACGCCAAGCGTTCACCACCCATCAACGTCCACTGTATGACATCTTCTGTGTCGCTGTCCAACCCTGTGACTGAGGAAAGTGCTACGGATGTTTTCTGGGCCCCTAGAATGTCCACAAGTTGCAAAGAAGCATGCGAGGAATCCAGATTCTGTTCATCACTTCATCCAGTTGACTTGAAATATCCATCAAATTAGCTGTTCCCACAATAAAATGCTGTTAGCAAAACCCGTCTTACCTCCCAGGAGGATGTGGCTTCACCCCGTATCTGCTAGTTTGTTTGCCTTTTAGGCAAACAACTTTTAGGCTCTTGCTTTTCCTTGAGAAGCCTTCCGACCACGTCCACTCGTAGACACCCTGTGTTTCGCTGTCAAACTCCGTGCCGTCCCTTATCCTTTTTCATTTCTCATTTCCCCGTTCCTCCCGCCGCCTGTCCGTTACTTCCTTTTTCTTTTCGTCGTCTCTCTCTTTGACCTTGAGAAGATAATTTGCCATCCAAGCAGCGGTAATTCGAAACACTCGCATGTACCGTATGTTTTCTGTACCCCGGAAACTACTGAGGAAACGGTAATAAGATTGAGATACTGCACCCGGGAGGCATGAACAGAAACAGCTACCCCTCGGCTGCCTGGATTGAGTCCATCCACCCATCCATGGTGTACCACTTATCCTACTCAGGGTTGCAGGGGTGCTGGAGCCTATCCCTGCTGTCATTGGGTGAGAGGCGGCTCGCCAGCTGATCGCAAGACCACATGTAGAGACACAAATCCATCATACACAGACATTCACTCTCATTCTCCTAGTCCCCAAAGGGGCAATCGAAAGGTCCGCGGGGCGGCATGAACATATGAAGAACCCCACATGTCTAAATGAACGGCACGTCTGTGTCATAAACTGTCCATTGCAACGACGGACATACAAGTATTCACTCTCTCATTCGCACTTTCGGGCAGTTTCGGGTCTGCGTTTGACCGATTGCATGTTTTGGCGGGACCCCACAGGGAGAACATTCAAAGCTCACGCTAAAATCCCCCCCGTCGGAGTCAAAGCGGGAACCTTCTCGCTGTGAGCCGCAAAGGCTAACCACTGCCCCACCGGAAAAAAAGTGCAAAAGCGGCACTGCTGCACGGGATTCTGCGGCAGGCAGGGGTCATCGCCGCACAGTTTTAGCAAAGAAATCAAAACGGGGGCTTTTTTTTTTTTTCTCGCTTTTTCCGTGATGCTTTCGGGCTCAGAGCCCCCCGAGGCGTTGCAGACGGTGATTGTGGATCAGATACGAAGAAAAAATCAGCCGACCGGCCTTCCTGCACTCTGATCCCCTCGTTAAGCAACAAGGACTGCACAGCTTGCAGCCGGGACGCCGGCTTTCCTTTTCCCAGGCTCTCAGCTGTGGTACCTCTGGAGGCATTTCTTGCAAATCTTTGAAACGGGGAGGCAAAAAGACGAGCCCCCATCCAAATTCCACCCACTCCCTCATTTAAAAAAAAAAAAAAAAAAGAAGAAGAAGAAAGCTAAAAGGAAGGCAAGGGGCAAAGAGGGGATTTGGAGAAGGATGTGTGTGTTGTGGGCGGGCG
>CAAKHD010037811.1:28539-51623 GCA_901007705.1 Fistularia tabacaria
GGGGCCCCACAAGGGGCTCATTCTTTCTCCCTCCCCCCCCCCCCCCCCGCAACCACCCGTCCCCCCGTGACGGGTTTTTATGAGAACGCAGGGCTCGGATTTGAATGTAATCGGGACTGGCGGAGCGAGGAGGGGGACTCGCATCGCTAAAGGAAGAGATGGAAGTAGATGTGAAATTGCGAGCGAGGTGATGGGCAGCAATGAAGAGTCAGAACAACGTAGCTCAATGATAAGGACTTAGAGGACTTGGATCAGCGGCACAGGAGGTAATTATTTAGTACATTTCCCTCCTGTATTATGATTAAATATTGAATCCTCCTTTCCCGCAGACATGAAGACGATGCCGTTGCGCATGAAATGGATGCGGGGATGATTTATGGTTGACGCTTTCCGTCTCCTCAGAAACCAATTTGCTCTGACGGCGCCTGAGACACCTTTAGAGTCTCCCCCGCAGCCATGCTAGCATTAGCTATGTACATACTGCGTGAGAAGCAAGAAGTTTACTCCGGCTGCCAGAGATACTTCGGGGGGGGCGAAGTCCCCAGGGGCTGAAACGGTGCAGGAGCAGCAAGGTGACGCTGGAAAGGAGCGTTTGAATGGACTCCCTCTTGACAGGCTTCTTCGTCTGCACACGCCATTTGGCCTTTGCAGATTTGTTGTGAAGGCGTTGCCATCTTTAGCGACAATGTTCAGGCACTTCTTTTCAAGAGTCGCCAGCCTTTTGCTTGTCTTTTACTACCTTTCCTTCCTTCAACCCCAAAACTGTCCATCGCCGGACAACACTTCTGCTGTTCCCGACTGACCACGCCCATCCTCACATTTCCAACCAATGACACAGCAGTCCTTGGGCAGTGAGAAAGGGTTCTGCTCAGACAGTGTGCGGAGAACAAGCTTGGAGAACTCCTGAAGAAGCCGTGCAAGAAGACCTTGTTCTTGAAGAGCACGTACATGTATGCCTTGAGGATCAACATTTTGTATCCATGCATCTGTATTCTGTATCCGTTTGACCAAAACACATCAGACAGCACTTCCGCTGTTGCAGTTGAGCGCAACGCCTTGAACAACCGATGCTACTCCCATCTGCTTCCACAATACTTTGCATTCAAAGCCTAACATGTCAATTCTGCAAATCTAAAGGTTCATCGCGGATAGCTGACAGACGAAAATTGAGCACCTGAGCCTTAGGGCCGAGGAGATGCGACCACTACGAGCTTAGAAGCAAACAAACCCCATGAAGCTGCCACTGGGAGAATCCCTGTGTGTTGACATCACCAAAAGTCACCCAGTCACGAAATGGATTAAAAAAAAAAGCATTCTCGGCAATATTCAACAGAGTCCAGATCATTGGCAGAGAAGCACATAGTTGGGGTTAGAGGAGCAGCATAAACATTTTTTGACAGCCGAACAGTGATGCACAGAGACAGGCAGTAGCAGAGATGTGGAGGGAAACAACTATGGTGCTGAAAGGAAGCAGAGGGACAGAAAAGAAAGGGATACCACATGATTTGGACCTGAACCTCATTTCACAGTGTCTCTCATTCATTCATTCATTCATTCATTCATTCATTCATTCATTCATTCGGTATCTAGACAACTTGTCCTGCATTCCAGGTCATAGGCTTGGACCAATCACAGCTCTCACAGAGCGAGAGGTGAGGTTTACCCAGTACCGGGCGCCACTCGACGGCAGGGTCACCTTTAGAGACGTTCACTTCTGGGCTGTTAATGGTGAACTCTGGACCATCTTTGCCTCGTTTCTGGACTGTGGGAGGAAACCGCAGACACGGGAAACCCAAACAGATGCAGGGAGATTCACCACAGCAGGGCCCCTGGAAGGGATCGAACCAGGGGCCGAACCGCTGCGACACCCTGCCATTCCTTTGTATGTCAAGGAGAATATGAATTCATCCCCCCTGCGCTGGTATGTGTCCGACACAGGACATCCAACGACCTAATAGATACTGCAACATCAGCACCTTCTTCTCCAGTTCAGATTTATTCATGAGGCAGAAAGCAATGTAAGCCTGGTTGCTGAGGCAGTATGAAGGTGAGGAAGGAAGTCAACGGCATTCCAAAAGCCAAACTGCTTGGAACTGAGAGCACCGCTTGCCCCATTTAAAAAAAAAAAACAACAGACGGCACTCCTCGGGACTCTTGAACTTCATGGGATTTGCCTGAAAAATGCTGTTTAACAGCCTGACATTAGAATATACTGTAGCATGGATGGACGCCACAGCTAGCCGAGCTAGCCCCGAGCGTGGCTTTGACCTCTTGTTTGAATGGCGCCAACCTCGCAATCGGTTTGAGCTCTGGTCGTTACCGCTCTCCCGGCTCAAACGTCGTGTATGTTTGTGCGTTTGCATCGCGTGTATTCAAGCAGGGATATGCGCGATGCAAACGTACAAACATACGCAAATATACTAGCTCTTGTTATCATTGCCCTCCTGGCTCAAACGTTGTATGTTTGTAATGTTTCAGTCCTGCGGCGCCGGTCGATTGCAATTCGAAAAAGAGCCGAGGCGCGTCCACGAATGGATGGATTAGCATGTGCGCCGCTGGATGCGACAACGCATCGCCTCAACGTCATGCGTCCACGGTGGTTTATTTAGAGACCCTCCCGACGCACCCCTCACTGCAGTTAATTAAGGCTTTATGCAGAGCCGTGCAGGCTTGTTGTCACGGGAGGCCCCGCCCCCTCCGAACCCCCGCACATTAACCGCCTATCACCCTGAGAGCTCTGGGGAAAGAGGCGAGGCAGCAGGAGCTCAGTCCCCGTCAAATTGGTCAAATAGACCCTCATCAATGTGCGAAGCGCGTACGCTTTTCTGTCTGTACACACACACACACACACACACACACACACACACACACACACACACACACACACACAGCTGTCGAAGCGCTCTCTGAAAGAGAAAGGCGTATGTAAATAAATGTTTGGCAAATGCAGACTATTTGAAAAGGCCAGATATCATACAGATAAAGGTCATTTTACTGACATATGCTATTATGCGTGCGCAGACACACACACACACACACACAAACACACACTTCATTCACACCATACATCATGCTTTTTTTTCCAGTTTTCAGCGCGGAGATTGCCTGTCATGCATAGTCTTTGTTTCCTGTCCTCCAGCCTGACCCGCTCGCGGCCGTCCGCCAAAGCTTCGCGCCGAAACCATGTGTCAGTTTTGATTTGACCCGGCGGACCCGGAGACTAGAACCTCATCAAGGCCCGTTAGAGTCTCATCCAAGGGCAGACAGCCACCAAAACAAACACCCGATCCCCTTCGTCTGGTTTGTAAGGGCACCTTTCCCCTGTCCGCCACACACAAACCTGGTCGGAAACCAAAGAAGACGACTCCCAAGGCTCTTTCTAGGTCCAGTCAAGTAAAGATCGCCCGACGGAGGCGGAAACTATCGAGGAATTCAGCCTTTTGACGCGACGGGCCGGGAGTTCTTCCTGAGTTCTTGTCCGAGTGGATCGTCTTCTGACTCGCAGGCTGCGTTTCGAGGGATGAAAAGTCCAACGGCTCGCGAAAACAACGCCAACTTTCTGGCTGGAGAGCGAAGGGCTCAATGGTGCTGCTTGCATGAAATGGGAGAACCCTCCGGAACCAGCGACGTATGTTTGTGTGATGTGTGCGTCATCTTGACAAGGACTCGGGAAGCACGTGTACAAATGTGCGTCCCATATTTCCAGACTTTCTGTTTCTCTGCAAAGGATTGGCCCTTTTTCGTTTCCAGCAGCTGATGTCTTCACCTTCCCCTCTTTGCTTTTTCTTCTCCTCGCTCCAACACAAAGCACGGATAATGGAGCGTCACTCGGTTATTATGTCAACAGTGCACACGCCAGACATTAAGTCCCGCCATTATGAAATTAAGGGGAGGAAAGAGGGGGTCTCTGGTGGGAGCCTAATGATCTGATAATGGGATGAGGCATCGGCGTTACCCGGCGGAATACCGCTCCGACACATCACACTCGCAAATGGGCGTTAATAGGCATTATGAGTCTGACGGGAACACCCACGTATCTCTGAACACAGGTACAGAGACTCCGTCCTGATCAGAAAGATAAAGTTCCTTCTCAGCCAAAACCAAAGAGGACTCGGGGGGTGTTGAGCATTCGGCGCAGAAATGTGGAGTCTTTATCTTCGGTATCTTCTGTATCTTCACGAAGGGGGGCGGGGGGCAAAGCAACGGGGAAAAGGTGTTCCTTTCCCCGTTTTCAAGCCATGGCTGCCGGGCTAAGAAGACGCAATTAGCCCGGCAGCCGCGGCTTGAAAACGGGCGCGAGGCTAATTGGCTGCCTCTGCAAGTACATCCATCCCCCGGTTACAAGCAGAAAAAACGCGCAAGCCCATCGAGCCATTGGGATCTCTGGTTTCAGAGGTCTGGAGCCCATCATTTACTTTGGTGACTGAGCATCCATGGGTGCGGTATCGCTTTCACAAACAAACAAGCTCCCTCTTTCCTCGCACTGATTGATTATTCCATAAAAAAAAAAAAAGCTCTTTGGCTTTTACCGTCCTCTATAATTACATCACCACCCTTTTTCTCCCCGTTCAATCTATAGGATCCCGCAATCATGGCTTCGACCCTCTACTCTATGTTTATGTGGGATCGGAGGTCGGGGGAAAAAAAAGAAAAACTATGAATGAAGGTTAAAGAGACATCAGCTGGAGGAAAAATAAAGAGCTCCCCATCCGTCCACTGCACCCGCGACACCCCGTCACGGGTCCTGGTAACACATTAGCGTTGGTCCCTGGGTAAATATCTTTCCGTCATCCATCCTTCCAGGTGAATGGTAATAACCAAACGGAACTCCGGCCCCTGCTGAATTAAACATCCGGTTCTGACGGGGCCAGGTTCCCCATGCCAGCAGAGCTGCTCTATCCCCGTGCAGCTCGGGTGCAGCGGGGGTCGTCAACACAAACCCGCCCATTTTCATTTTAATATATTCGACCTGGCTGCAAATGAGATGCATTTCAATGTGCACCCCCACGCTCCGGGTCGCCGGGCGGCTGTCAGATTCGCACAAACCGGCCCCGATCGCGGTGGGCCAGGGCCCGGCTCCCTAAAGTGTTACCAGAGAAACCCGGTGTGATTCCAGCGGACCACTCCGCTTTCCACGCTGTGCTTGTGTACGACTTTGCGTTTGTATTTGAAAACGCGCCATGAGACCGTGACTAATTTTCTCCCTGTAAATTTTCCTTCCCTCACTCTCCCTTCCACCCTTCTTTATCTGCGCTCCCTCCTCATCTCAGGTCGCCAACTGACTATCTTTAACAGCCAGGCGTTCATCAAAATCGGCGGTGGTGGAGAGAAAGGGCGCCATTTCCAAGGGCAAATATCGGGCCTGTACTACAACGGCCTGCAGGTGCTCAAGCTGGCGGCCGAGGGCGACCCCAACGTCCAGACCCAGGGCAACCTGCGGCTGGTGGGCGACGTCCCCTCGGTCCTCACCACCGACACCACCTCCACCACCCCGCTGGCCGATATGTCCACCACTATCATGGAGACCACCACCACCATGGCCACCACCACCACCCGCAAACAGCGCTCGCCCACCATCGGAGACAGTGTTACGCAGGTGAGGCGTTGGTCACGTTGGGGGTTTCGCTCGCTTTCCGGATGTAGCTCCCGCTTGGCGGTGTTAAACACGAGTTGGAGGTCAATGGGCAACTCCCATCGCTTTTTCTGTTTGTGTCAGCCGGCACCTCTATGATGCCTCTCCGCATAAAGACTGCGTCACTCCAGATGTCGCCACCTTATTGTGTTTTAACCGCGACAAAAGCAAAAAAGAAAAAACAGCTTTTGTTACCAAGATGAGAAAAGCTCCGGTCTTCGCCGCCCTTTGAATGATCTTCGGACAAGAAAGATTCTGATTCTTGATTTCTTGTCCCTTCATGCCGCAGACAATTATCCCTATTTGAGAGGTCTTTGCAAACGGGAGAATTGGCAGGAGCGCCTACATCTTTTCTGTTAGCCTCTCAGGCACCTGTATTCAAACTCCAAGCCAACCAGATGCCAAGCTGTACATTTTTTAGCAGAAAAATAAGCCTTTTCCTTGTATGACCTTGACTTTTTCTCATTTTGACCCTCCGCCATGCAAAAAAAATAAATTAATAAAAATCTGGGCCCCTGTAAAAAAAAACAAAAAAAAAACGCAACAATTATTCAGCAGCAGTTTGAGTCTGAGAGAAATAGAAATATATTTGTAGCAAACACAAAAAAAAAAAAAACTTTTTTTTTTTTTGCCTTGCAAAGTTCCTCCGCATTTCAGAGTCACAAAAATGATTTGTGAAAGATTCAACGGAATCGCCTGGTGGACAGATTTGTATTTGTTCGGCGAATAAATGTCAGCAACAAGGTCAAATATTCATATTGTGAGCTGAGCTTTTTTCCATTGAACCAACCAGCACATATTATTTAGACCTCCGCTGGAGAGGGACTCATATTACATCTCCGCGCGGCGGCGAACAAAGCCAGCCTATCGGTCCAGATCGGATACGAGCGTTAATATCCACGATGTTGTGTGAAGACGGGGTTCGCGGCACGTCCGGTCATAACACCGAGATAAGGCTGCCAGTTAATGAAAAGTAAAATCTTACACTCTTGATCTGATGACCTCGCGGCGCGTATTCGCTCTCCCTTGATACCTTCCCCGCCGCTCTTAAAGTCCAATCTCGGCAAGAATGACGACCCTTTTAATGTCTCAAAGTACCCAACAAGCTTTGATTTAGCAGGAAAACCGACGTATCAGTGTTTTTTTCGTCAGCGCCGTGCCCCCCTCCCTATCCCTTCCGGAAGCTCGTCCGAGGTCAGTCGGCAAACTTTTCACACTTGACTGACGTGATCGAATGAATCCAAATGTATGTCAGAACCAGACTCCTCTGTGTGCGTTTCAGATTTTCACATCAGATCCCGTGAAAAAGACCCCACTCCATTTCCTGATGAGCACAGGAAGTCCTCAGCGAACGGCGCTTCCTGGCTACTTCGCTATCTCCCATAAATGCATGAAGGCAGAAAGTAGTCGCCGAGCGGGCGAATACAGTACGTCGTCAGACGGCACTTTGCGCGGGAAACGGCTATGTTTACGTTCGCCGGGTTCGTTTTCGTCGTTTTCGTCCGACGCAATACGAGGACCTCCTGTACGAGCGGCTGCTCTAATTACATTTTAGCGGATATGGAGCCGCGTCTGGAGACGGACGGACGTAAGACAACCCGGTTCGACGTGTCGCCCACTGGAAGCGAAAGTTCCATCCAGAAAACGCACTGTAAAAGGTGAAACTTTGCATAAATGTAATTGCACACAAGCATTAAGCCTTCGGATAGATAAAAAAAAAAAGAAAAAGTATTCAAACTCCTATTTTTATTATTTTTACCAAGCCTTAATGTGCGTGACATTTACGTTAAGCCATTACATGTTGTCGTTTGTTTTTGTTTACCTTTATTATCACTGTGCGGCTCACTGGAAACGGGGTGGCGGTACCTTGTAGCATGAAGGACGGATGGAGTGACGCGAGAGTGGGAGTGGGCTGCCGACAAATCGCTCCTCTCCAGGTTTCAGCGGTCATGTTGAGGCAAGGGTGAGATGGACCTCCAAAGGGATTTTGAACCGTAGTTGCAGGCTTCCGAGTGGTTTCACAAATAAAGGGAACCAAGAGGGAGCTAGACACGTAGCCTGTCAGTCAAAACCCGACCCTTCTTGACAGCTGACGTCGGCTCCCCATGGGCTCCTATTGATCGCTGCAGGTCACGACGCTGGAACTCGTAGTCCTCCATAAATAACCAAAGAAATGTCCTTTGTTTGGAACTTTATCCGATTTTTTTTTTTTTTTCTGCCGCAGTAGATTTTTTTTTAATCATAGAGAAAGGACTCTGTGCCAGCGAACATTGGCACCGTCGGTGTTGTCGGGTTCGGGCAATTAGTCTATGAACGCGGTGCCTTGGTGTATAGTCTGAATATTTTTGGCCTGGGGCTGACTGGGAATTAGAAGAAAGTGACAGGTAAGTTGGAATGTACAAGACATACTGTAAATTTTACTCCCATAAACAGATCGTCAAACTATTATCCGATATAATAATGAGTTAAAAGTGTTTATCCAGGACTGCATTTTAATTTTTGGTTTTGC
This sequence comes from Fistularia tabacaria, assembly GCA_901007705.1. Taxonomy (NCBI): domain Eukaryota; kingdom Metazoa; phylum Chordata; class Actinopteri; order Syngnathiformes; family Fistulariidae; genus Fistularia; species Fistularia tabacaria. The sequence goes on from CAAKHD010037811.1 coordinate 36,681, forward strand.
AATGAAACATTTTAGTTGAGATCCTGCCAGGGAGTGGAAGCTCTGCACGCACATTTGCAGAAAGGTGGTGTCACACAGTCTTGAACTGTTCTCTCCTAGCCTCCAGATCTTGGATTGGGTTTTTTTGGAGTTTCAGGTATTTAGCTGTGCTAAGTTTGACAACACAGTACCGTACGTAGCTTTTTGCCGATCGTCTATCCATCCATCTTCTGAGGATCAACCGGGGTCAGGTCACGGGTCCACCAGCCTCAGCACAGAGACCCAAAATTCTCTTTCCCCGGTCACATGGTCCAGCTCTGCCAGGGGACTCCTGAGGCGACACTTCCCCTCCAGCTTGGCCCTGGCCTTCCCCCAGAGCCATCTCCCGGTTGGACATACCCAAAACATGGCATCTGGGAGGCATCTTGACCAGATGCCCGACATGCCTCATCTGGCTCTGCTCCCGAAAGACCAAGCTTCTCTCCCAATATCTGAGCCCAGAAACCCTGCGGAGGAAACTCATTTTGGCAGCTTCCATCGGTACTCTTCCTCTTTTGGTCAGGCCCCAGGCCGGGTGACCACTGGTGTGGCTGCCAGTGTCGATCAACCGGTAAATCCAGAGCTTCTCCTTTTGGCCCCGTGTCTTCTTTGCCGTGCAAGACCGACGCAGAATCCACAACACCACTGATGCCGCATTCATCGGCCTGTCGATCTCCTGCTCTCACGATCTCCTGCTCTCTCAAGACCTAAAGGTACCTGAACTCCTCGCCTCGAGGCAGGACCTACTATGCTGTTAGATTTCAAGGCTGTGAATTTCATCCCGTCAGCTTCACATTCGGGTGAAGCGTACTGAACCGCATCGTCCGCAAAAGAGCAGAGACCAAATCCCGAGGCCACCGAAACAAATCCCCTTAATGCTCCGATTGCACCTGGGAGTTCTGTCCATAACGGCCATGAACAGAAGGCCAGACAAAGGCCAGCTCCAGCTTTGATTCTCCTGGACTGAATGCACTAACATCTTTCTTTGTACACAAAGCTTGGGAAATTAGAGCTAATGGTACAACAATATCATAGAGAGCCACCAAAGCAGGTACTGTAGCATACCTCTGAAAGGGCATCGTAAGACGTAAGGCATTTTCTGATTGGGATTTTTAGGATTCAAGGAGATTTGTCATCTTTCCACTGTAATGAGAAGACAGTTGTCGTTCACTTTTTGCAGCCTCGCAGTTTCGCAGATATTTTCAGAGCAATTTTGCATGCTTTTTTTTTTTTACAGCCGTTGTTTTCTGCATCCTGATTGGCTAAGGGACGGTAGACCATTGTCTCCATCCCCTCCGTAGCGTGCCTCTTGTACAGTACAGAACGTGTTCAGCATGACACATTTAAATCTATCTTCCATCGCTGGCAGTGTGACTGAAGCGCTGTACGTTTGCACACAACGTCCACGAAACGTTCTGCACCGACAAAGGCACCTGCGGTCGCCCCCGACAGACGGAGAAAGATGCTAACCATCGCACAAAAAGTTGCACTTGTGGACATGCTAAAGGAAGGTAGAGGTTACGCGACTGTTGGGCACCAGAAATGAATCTACAGTTGGTAACATAAACAAGGAGAAAAATAACATCAGGACGACAGCAGCAATAACTTTTAACAAGGGTACAAAAAGGGTTGTGTTCAACCTCGTACGTCGCTTGTGAACATTAAATTTGTTATTTCTAAAAGCCATCATAATGATTTATAGGAAAACGTTTAATTCTTTATTTCTCAAACAAATGTTTGGGCCTGAAAACAAATTCTGGTCTTTGGTTTCATTTTAGAACACCGGACTTATTTTTCTAGGAAGGTTTGAACTTTGATAGAGTTTGAACAAGAGAGAAATGTGAGAAAATGTTACTGCCTGTCTGAGAACAGTGTAGAAAGTGTGTTAGTGAGAGGTTTTGCAAACTTAAAACATTTATAATCATTGTGAAAAATAAAGCTGACGACTTCGCGGATTTCGCCCATTGCGGCTCATTTTTAGAAGTTAACTCCCGCGGTTAACGAGGGACCGCTGACGAACAAAATTAGTTTCTTGAGGCCCGCTAGACCGCCGTTAACACAAAAACAAGACAAAATTAAAATATAAGAAAATAAATAAATACGCATAATAAGCACGGGATACGACATGTAGAAAATATACACAAAAAATCTATTTCATTTCAGTGACAGTGGCCACAGATTCTCCCCTCCCTGCACAATCTGGCAGCTCTCCACGCATTCCTAATTTGCTGCGATGCGATGTTTCTTCAAATATGTCGCTTCTTCACCAACAAATCAAACCGCCGTCTGCTATCGTCTTCGGCTGAGATATATATATTATAAACTACTTAGCGACAGATCTGAATACCCTTGACACTGCGACAGAGCTATCATTAGAAGCCTTCAAAGGGGAGATAGGATTTTCAATTTGCTCTTACATCTCGCGCATTGTGACTTCATAATGCAGCTTACAGTTCATCGTGACAATGGGAAATCTGCGGGAAAAACATTTTGTAATTAACCCCGTGACCCCGCTTTTGGATTTGCTCTCTAATTCTCTCTCTCTCTTTCTCTTTCTGTTTATCTCTCTCGCTCGCTGAGACGAGCATACATGTCCGGCCCCTCGTGTAATTAACAATCCGCCCCATTGAGCCCGCGGTGTAACTCTGTATGTGAGCAACACCACGGCGGCGATTATATTATAAATACCGCGACTGGCGAAGCTCCCGAGGGGAAACACGCATTCTAATGAGACACACACACACACACACACACACACACACACACACACACACACACACACGACCACGCACACACCGGCGACACCTGGTGAGGTACAGTGCAGGAGACGGGGGAAAGGTAGGTCAAAAAGCCCCGAATCCTGATTCCTCCGAAACCTCAGAGCTACCTGCCGAGCTGCAGCTTTGATCATTGTGAAATATTGCGCTTTGAAGCCGAGAATTATATAAATATATATCCATATCAATATACATGTATATATACAGAGGAGTTTCCACAAAACAGTTGGAGCCGTCATGTGTCTCAGTCTGACCTGAATTTGGCATCACGTTATGAAAGTATGGAGATCACGAGCTGCTGAGATCTGAGGCGCCGCCGGAAGCTCTCGGGCATTTGCGATGCCGTGGCGACGCGAGCTGGGAACCTGGGGGGGGGGCCTTGACTTGTTTTGTATTATTTTCTTTTATTTCATTTTGCATTTTAGCATATGTTGTGTTGAAATGTGATGTTGTTTAATATCATATTAGTTATACTGTACTTTATTCTATCATTTAATTTCATGAATCTATTCTATTATGTTACACTATTTCATTTCAATTGTTTTAAATTATTTCCTTTTATTTCATTTTGCATGATAGTATTTATTGTATTGAAATGTGATATTATTTAATATCATATTAATTATTATGAATTATAAAGAATATAGAATTGTATTATTAATTATACTATACTTTATTATATCATTTTATTTCATGTATCTATTCTATTATTCTATTTTACTTTATTTCTATGTCATTTTATTTCATTTGTATTTTATTTTATTTCATTATGCATGATAATATATATATTATATCGAAATTATATTGATATTTTTTTTAAATATATTATTAATTATATTACATTTTACTATATCGTAGGTATACCAAGAAACCTCAGTTTGTTTACCACCGTCACCACCGCAATGGTCATGTGTAGTTTGTCTGGAGCACTTAAGCTCCTCCAGTATGCATTATTTTGACGGATCCGTCGGCAATTACAGAAGCAAAGTTGACGACTTGATGGGGGGAACACAAATGCTAAGCGTCTTGTTCAGTTGCCGAGAAACCCCCGGCTCCATCGCTACTCGGACTCCGACTCGCACGACGAAATTAACAAATGATTACACCCAGGTTTTGAGATGGAAGAGAAGAAAAACAGTCTGCGCCGCCTCGTGGCCTTTGAAATCAATCACGCCGATAAAAGCACCAATTTTCCATCTTGAATAGCGCCGATGTTTTCCTGATAATGCGTGAGTTACGTGGCGGCGAAGGCGCGCTTCGGCCGACGATCTGTTTTCCACCCGCCGCTCTTTTTCCGCTGAGATGGTTTTGATGTTCGCCGCCGCACAAACGCACCGTTTCCTGCCGGACGAGGAGAATATTGCGTAAATGAATATATATATATTATGTATATATAATATGTACATGCGAAATGTCCCACGGGAGGGGGTATGGAGATTGTTCCTGTCCTGTCTGGAAGTTTTTCTTGCCGTGTTCGGCTCACAAAAGCCAGGCATTTAGCTCCCGATGTCTGATTTAAGTGCCCGCGCGATGGGGGATACCTTCTCCTCTCCGCCATGCCGTTGTTTCCTGCTTGAATTGTTTGCCGTTCTAATGCTCCTCTCCTCTGCACGCACACATGCGCGACTCATGAAGCGCCCACCGCCAGATTTGCGCCCACCACCAAACGGAAATCGCCGCGTTTCGTTCGACGAAAGTTGCCGTTTAACGAGTGCGTCGTTGAATGGAGGCCGGTTCTCTTCTTCTAAATGTGTCACCCTCGCAAATACAACGTGTCCCTGACGTTTTTTTTGGCCGTTCTCTCTGTCGTTTGCAGAACGCGGACGACCTTTTGGTTGCATCGGCTGAGTGTCCTAGCGATGACGAAGACTTGGAGGAGTGTGAACCTGGAAATGGTGAGTCAACTCAGGGGGTTCTGTGCTCATAATAGCGGGATCCAGAAAATGTCAATTGAAGCGGGGGGGACCTAGATGGCAGCTGTGTCTTTTGATTCACCCGTACATGTGACTGCTCAACCTTCCGTATGCAGCTCTGATTGTCCAGATTTGCACCCTCCAGTACCTTCCCTTATTGGGTCTTTCGGCGGGGCGAGCTGTCCCGCAGAACCGCGGTCCGTCACGCGCTCGGCCGTGCAGAGCCGGCCGCCGCGCTAACTGCCGTGTCTCGTATATTTTTTTTTTGCCCGTTTTAAAAGAGGCAGGACGGTTTCGGTGTTCGCGCCCAGCTGCACACTCGGTGGCCGGAGCGCCGCCGGTGCGAACAGCAGGTCAGGCAATGTTCTGACACGGTGACAGGAGGTGGGAGTTAAAGGCCATGTGCTTTACTCCCCACGGTTTCTCGCTCTGTTAATCAGTCTGTCCCTAAAAAAACAGAAAAGCACACACACATTCGGTGAGGCAAATGACTTCCACGGAGTGTCTCGGACTCACACACTCTCATGGATATGCAAAGGCGGTTAGCGTTAATAGTTTTGCCCGAAGGTTCCAATCAAAAGCGATGCTACACAACTCAGAAACGCCGTTATTGTCACATACAGTTGTTCACAGAGCATGCCAGGAGGAGCCGGAAATCCAAACAGGAATGTTCGGTTCCAAGATGAACTCTCTAAACCCCTGGCTCCTGGGAGCAGGTGTCCTCCAACGAGGCGGTTCTATTCCCGGCTCCTCCCTTTCTGCCCAGTCCTTCGGTGAAGACGCTGAACCCCGCCGGCTGCCCCCACGAGTCTTGTCGGGGCCTTTGATGGCAGCTCTGCTGCCACGAGTCCCTGACTGAAGGAGGTCTCTGGTTGGAGGCCTTTCTGAGCGGAGTCTCCATGTTCTCCGGGATCTCCGGGTTCCTCCCACAGTCAAGAAACATGCAGGAGGTTCCCTGGAGACTATAAATTGCCCATACATTAGAATGAGAGGAGTGAACGGTTGCGCTGTTTGCCTCCATATGGTGTGTGTATGACAGAGTGAATGCTTGTGTTTCTGCAGGTGCACTTTCGATGTACACGTACCTTTCTTTTTAAGGGTTTCCCTCCTCAAACGCGTTTCTTCGTCAGGAAAAGGGTCGGTGACTTTGGGGTGGAAAATATTTCCATCCAGGAAAAATGGCAGTAGCTTCCAGGTGGTCGACATGCCTGTGTGACGCGAGACACTGCCCTGCACCCACGTCAAGAAAGTCGAGTGTGGCCTTATCCTGCGGTTTTCTCCGTAGGTGGTCGGGAAAGAAATAGAGACTCCATTCAGTTCTTATCGAAAGGAGAAATTGGGGGCGGGGGGTTCAGGGAAGGATGCTGTGCCGTGGTTTACTCTCCCCTGGGGAACTCGGCTCTCCCTTTCTCGCTCTTTCTCTCTAATACCCACACAAACACAAGCATACAAGTACCGGACCTTCCAGACACCTGTCACTCTCTCTCTGTGTCGCATCCCCTCGTGGGCGTCAAGTGTGCAGTGTAATCACACAGCTCCAGGCGCCGGGGAGCGAGGGAAGTCGGCGGTTCAGTTTTTGTGCTCTTCGCCGCAGCTCCCTGAACGCAGGGAGCTATACACCTTAGAGTCCGGCCCGTGGACTATCAGTGAAGCCGAAAAAGATATGAGTGCTGGGAATTCTGGCGGATCCATACGGCAGCGAAGAGGTGCTCCGTGCCCTTGGAGCTGCCTTGCACAAGACAGGCGCGATCGTGCGATTGGGAATCGGTCATTTTGTGACATCCCGAGCTCAGGTGAGCCCGGATGAAGAAATGTAGCGAGAAGTTCAGAACTGCTCGGTCTGCAAACACGATGAAGATAGAAGACCTGGTCGAGATGGGCTCGGCTGATGAAGATTGATGCGCGGTAGACTTATAAATTACATCGGACCAAGGTATCTGTTCAATCTTTTTCTGCTCGGGCCTGGAATGTTGCCTGGACGCCTGTGCCAGGGAAACTCGCGTAGATGAAATACGACTCGTTGGAGGTGAGCTGCAGTGTCAGAGCCTGAGATGGTCCACTGCTGCTGCTGAACGGGATCATCATGTCACCTCTAACAGCGGTCAAAACAGGGCAAATAAAGTAAAACAGAAGGTTGTACTTGCAAATGAAATCTCTTAAAATTGCGAATTGTTGAATTTTGACATTTTAAACCATCATTGATAGCAACTTTTCTATTTTATATCAGCTTTTCTTTTAACTATGTACATACTGTATATAGACCAGTTGTAAATTTGGTTTCAATGGAGACAGGTAAATCTAATGTTAAATAATAATAAAAGATAAAATTATATCATTTGTTGAATGTTGTAACATAATAAAAAATGAAAAAAACTTTTTTTAAAATAAATAAATAATATAAAACAAACACCATAAAATAATGTAATATAATAGAATAGATTCATGAAAGAAAATTATGTAATAAAGTATAGTATAATTTATATGATATGAATGAATATCGCATTTCAATACAATATAATGCAAAATGAAAGAAAATAAATTAGAATAATATCAAACAAAAAAAACAAGTTATTTTCATACAATAGGATTGATTCATGATATGAAATGATCTTATAAAGTATCGTATAATTAATCTGATATCACGGAACGCCACATCTCAAGGTCAGATCAGGGATGCAGCCCGACATTTCCTTTTTTTCCCTTTTTCCGCTCTCCTCATCTACAGGATATAATTCATCGGAATTTATGGACCACCGAGAAATGACTTCTTAAAACAGAGGGGGGGGTTTATTTAGCGACGAAGAGGATGATTACACTCTTGCGTTCATCTCACTGGCTTTATTGATCAAACCTCCACCTTGGCCATCAGTTTCCAGACGGTCTGTTAAGCAAAGCAAACAAGGAAGGAAGCAAACAGGGAAAAGGTGGAAGTCTCTGTCGCCACGGCGTCTCGCTCTGACATAGAAAACCTGGCCGCCTCCAGCCTGGAAGGGCAGGAGCGAATAATCAGCCGGGTAAAGTGGCACTTGTGTCTCCGCCACTGCTTCATTCATTCATTCATTATCCACGTCATCCTGTGGTAAGGGTGCAGGCCGGAGCCTATCCCGGCTGTCATTGGACGAGAGGCGGGGTTCACCTTGGACCGCCAGCCAATGGCAGGGTCATTGATAGAGACGTTCGAACATTCACTCGCTCGTTCATAAGTCACAGAGTGAAAGAGCGCCATTCGCTCTTTCATTCAGCTGATTTCTACACCCGGCTCTGCTCTCAGCAGACTTGTTTTCATTCATTCATTCATTCATTCATTTACTCATTCATTCACCCATTCATTCATTCATCCATTCATTCAGTCACTCACTCACCCATAGGTAAACATTGTTTCATGCTGCTAGTTGCTGGTTCATTCATTCATTCATTCATTCATTCATTCATTCATTCATTCATTCATTCATTCACCTATTCATTCATTCATTCATCTCATTCATTCATTCATTCACCTGTTCATTCATTCGTCCATTCATTCATTCACCTATTCATTAATTCAGTCACTCACTCACCCATAGGTAAACATTGTTTCATGCTGCTAGTTGCTGGTTCATTCATCCATTCATTCATCCATTCATTCATTCATTCACTCACCTATTCAACCATTCATTCATTCATTTGTCTATTCATTCAGTCATTCGCCCATTCATTCATTCACCTATTCATTCATTCATCCGTCCATTCATTCAGTTTATGTTGTTTATATTCGTTATTTTCGGTTCTTTATGTGTATATTTTGTATATTTTCTGATATTTATATATCCAGACAGCTCCGCTTTCTGCTGCGTGAATTGAAATTTCCCCACGGTGAAGGAATATTCTTTTCTATTTACCCGTCATATCGAGAGGTCCCACCATTCACCCTCTCACTCACACATCCAAGCAGAGCAGGGTCTCCGCCGAACCTTCTGCATGTCTCTGGACTGTGGGAGGAACCCTGAGGAACCAGACAAGGGGAGAACATGGAATCCAACTGGCAACCTTCTCTGACAGGGCTAACCACTGCTCCACCAGGTTTCCTTCCTGTCCTTTGAGCGGCTCCCTTCAGGGGTCACCACAGCCAATCAGACGCCTCCATCTGACCATAGCTCCATCCTCAATGTCCTTTCTACCCAGATCTTCTCCATCCCTCCTCTGTCCACGTCCAAACCATCTCAGTCCTGACCTTTTCTCCGGACCATCTGACACGTGCTGTACGGCGCACAGGGAAAAGGTGTTCAGAAAATATCACCTTGACTTCCGAAAACGATGCGGCCGATACACAAAAGAAGCCTCTGAAAGAAAAGTTCGGAGAAATATAAATGTTGTACATCACGTATTGCAGCCTTGGTTAAAAACATATTTTTAAATGTAATATAGATTTAATATATCCGGGTGACGCATGAAATTCTGCACGGCGGGACATCGTAATATTTTCTATCAAGGGTCGGACTGATTCATATGGAAGGACCTTCAATCAGAAAGTGTTTTTCAATACCCGTATCCATGGCAACTGGTCAGGGCAGCACATTCATTACGAGGTCATAACACGACCTGAACGTACTCTTTCAAGGTATTTACAGAAACCTGCATTTTCCGGCTCAGCGGCCTTCTGCCTCGACCAGACGGGTTAAAAAGCGAGAGAGAGGAATCGTCCATATGCGTCGTACCTGCCCTGCAAATTAAACCTTCAAATTAGATCTCTTGAAATGGTACATTGCTAAATTTTGACAGACTTAACCTCTGTTGATTGCAATATTTGGTCTATTTTGGCCATTTCTGTTTGATACCTGCATTTCTTTTGTATATTCTGGTGTAAATTTGGTGTAGACTGGTAAATGTAATGCTAAATAATATCAAAATATGAAATGATATCATACATTGTGCATTGAAATGTAGTTCAAAATGAAATAGAATAAAATGAATAAATAAATAAATAAAATATAATAATATAAAACCGATAAAATAGATTGAAATAAAACAAATCACATTTCAATATAATGATAAGATATAATGCAAAATGAAATAAGATGATGCAATGTAAAACAAATAAAATAAAATAGTATACTAGAGTAGATTCATGAAATAAAAGGATTGGATAAAATATGATATGATTAATATGATATTAAAGAATATAAAAATGTAATATGACATATAATATTATGCAAAATGAAACAAAATAATATAAAACAAAATAAAATAAAATAGTATAAACACTAGAATAGATTCCTGATATGTCGTATCTACGTTGGATCTGCCATCGTCACGGAAACCTGCATGTGACCCGGCGACCGAACAAAACATGAGAGAATAACTTGCAAATTCAGCAACTTAAACTCATCGAACTTGCTAGCATCCCCATCCCACTGCAGCAGCTTTGCCACAGAGGGGTTTAAACTCTTAAGCCGCCAATCCCATCTAATGGCAATTAGCATTAGCCTCCATCTGATCAGAAACTAATGCAGGGACCACTGCGGTTCTTCAATGTTCATGTTTTAATCCGCGTAAAATAATGTAAATGTAAAGTCCAGTGACATTTAACTATCGATTCGAGGTCAAGGTCTGAAAAATAATCTGGATGTACATTAACAGAGATCATACATTCACAAACAGATAAATATATATGAAACAGTAATTAATTGTATTTATGAAAAAATATATATTTGTTATCAATATGTAGATATTATCATTTACACGTCATAAGGAGATACACAAACATTCACTCCCTCATTCACAGCATTCATTCAAGTCACAACTTATTTCGCAATGGACCAGAAACCAGATAGATAGATAATAGAAATATAATGATCATGAAATAATAATAATGACAATGGAAATAAAGACATAAATAAAAAAATTTAAAAAATGTGATAATAACTCTATTTTTATCATCATTTTTGTTCTTAATAATAACATTTTAATTGTAATAATAAAAATAATAAATGTATTATTATAATGCTAACAATAGCAATAATAATAGCAATCATGATAACAATAATAGTAACATGATAAAAATATTAATAAAAATAAGAAAACATGTGATGACAATTACTGTATTACTATTATTATTGTCGTTGTTGTTCTTAATGATAATATAATAACAACAACAATAATAATGATAATAATGATAATACATGCATTAAGATGCTGTTAACAAGAGCAATAAAAGTAACAAAAATGATAATAATGTAATCGTATATTATAATAACAATTAATAACAATAACAATCGTAATTTGATAATAATATAATTATGATTAAAAAAAATACGATGCATTTAAAATGAAAACTATAAACATGTTGATAATACATTTATTATTATTTTCGTAATTATTGTGTCTATTATTGTTGTTGTTGTTCTTAATAATAATGATAATAATGATAATAAATGTAGTATCATGATGTTCACAACAGCAATAATGATAACAATAATAGTAATGTGATAATAATAGAAATATAATGATAATAAAATTAAAATACTAACAATAATAATAATAATAATAATAATAATATTTGACAGCAAAAAAAATTATAATGATAATAATAATAAATATATGAAATTGAATCAGTGTTCCAACACAGGCTCGTAGCTCGCGGCGCAGCACCGGCGGCGGTAGAACGGCAGCGCCGCCCCCGAAGAGCCGAGAGCTGCGGAGGAGACGGGCGGGAGGAGGCACCGGGAGCGGAGCGCGGCGAAAGGCTCGCCCTGGTCGACATTCGTGTCACGTTCTTTTGCACCCAAAAGCGCAGCGGAGAGGAATGGGGTGAGGAAGGAGTGATAAAGGCGGGGGGGAGCAAGCGGAGAGCAAGAAATTCCAGTGAAGGATTCCTGCCTCTCCCAGCAGGCTAATTAAACTTTGACTTTGTTAGGGAGTCGTAATTACATCAGCCAATTAGAGCTTTGGTCTGGATCTGCCGGGTAATGACAGGGAGTCCGAGGAATTGGGGATCGGGATTTACCGAGATGAAAACGTGGAGAGAGGGAGAGAGAGAGAGAGGGGGATGGCGAAAGAAAGAAGACGGAAAAGACGGAAACCCATTGGGATCCTTGAAGCAAACACGCTGTTTACAGTCATTCCATGCAGGTCGTGCAGGAGCAGAACAAGGAGGCTCCCGTCTTCAAACCTCTCCACGCTTGCTCTCCTTCTTCCCCTCTTTCTCTTCTCAGCTCCTCATCGGCGACCGATAGGCCGCTTTTCTTGCGGGATCCTCGATAACCTCGAGGTGATCTCCACGCGACCCCCCTCCTCCCCCCCCCCGCTCCAGGCGGAAGCAGAACGCGTCCCTCCGACGATTCCCGGGCGGCTACGAGCAAGACGTCAAAAATAATGAGGCGGCGCGTTGACGTGCGACAAACGGCGCGCGAAAACAGACGTTATTAGCGATGAACACATTAATCATGTTACTATTCCACCGGAACAGAAGCCAGCGGCGGCCGAGCCTCAGTTACATATCAATACCCGGTATCAAAGCGTACAACCAGTCACCTGATCATGTGGTTGACGGATGAATGGATGAGTGAATGGCTGTTTGTCTATAGATGATGTGTGAATGAGTGAGTGAATGGTATCATGTCTATTTGGTGATCGAATGACTGTTTGTCTCTTTGTGACACTGAACAAATGATATTGAGTGAGTGAATGATTGTATGTCTCTTGATGACGGATGAATGAATGAGTGAATAATAATATGTTTCAATGAGAGGTGAATGAATGAGTGAATGGTCGTATGTCTTTATATGAGTGAATAAGAATGTATGGTTGATGTATGGTTGTACGTCTCAATGAAAGGTGAATGAGTGAGTGAAGGGTATTTAATCAATATGATGATCGAAAGACTGTTTGTGTCTTTATGACATTGAACGAGTTAGTGAATTGTTGTATGTGTCCATACGACAGATGAATGAATGAGTGAATGGTATTTTGTCCATATCATGATCGAATGGTTGTTTGTCTCTTTTTGACAGATGAATGAGTGGGTGCATGGTTGTATGTCTCAATGATTGGTTATTGAATGAGTGAATGATTGTATGTCTCTTTATGACGGATGAATGAATGAGTGAATAATATTACGTCTCAATGAAAGGTGAATGAGTGAACGAATGATTGTGTGTCCCTACATGATGTGTGAATGAATGAGTGAATGGTCGTATGTCTTTATATGAGTGAATAAGAATGTATGGTTGATGTATGGTTGTACGTCTCAATGAAAGGTGAATGAGTGAGTGAAGGGTAGGTATTTAATCGATATGATGATTGAATGGTTGTTTGTCTTTTTATGACAGGGGCATGAATGAGTGAATGGTATTATGTCTCTATATAATGTGTGAGTGAATAATTGATTGTATTTCTCTTTATGACAGATGAACGGGTGAGTGAATGGTTGTACGTCTCAATGAAAGGTGAGCGAGTGAATTAATGGTAATATGTCTATATATGATTTGTGAATGAGTGAATGAATGGTTGTTTGGTTGCTCTCTGTGTCCATGTGACTGACCAACACATCTCATAGTTCCCTTAGCGTCACATCCCGACATCAGAACCCCGTTTCTGTCATTCCTGAAGAACCCGGAGATATTTGTTTTTTTTAGACACGCGTGGAGAAGCGTCTGCTTTCGGGCGCAGAGGTTTCTCATTCACAAAATACAAAAATCTGCTTTTCATCGAGGTGAGGTTTAGAAATAGATCCAGACGTCGATGTAGACGTGACGCTCCAGGTTCGAAGCAAAAACGAGGTTCCGATACGTCGGTATGGGACGCTGAGGGAACCGTTCGTCCAACGGGGGCGAGGACGGGTTTGTCCGACCGGTCCAGGACGAACCCGGCCTCTGGCAGGAACCACCGAGATACCCGGAGTTCAGGAGACGTGAGAACGAAAAGAACAAGTGAATGGATGAACGAATGAAATCCCCTCCACTTTTAAGTCCCCGAAAGAATCAATTAAAATTTGACGATTACCGCTTTTCGCCGACGACAAGACGAACGCAGGTTTTTGGGGGGGCGGGGCGTCTGATCCGCTTTCCTTCTTTTTCCCCCGTTTGCATTTCCCTTTTAATTTAACCGAAGTGCCGCGCGTGACTCCTTTGCCTCTCCGTCTTTGCGCGGCGTGTGATTTATACGCCGGCGAGGCAGAAACAGCAAATCCGTCCGGACCCCTGCAGCCGGGATGAGGCACAACGTGAGCGTCAGGGAGTCCGGACGGGGTTCGGCAGAAGAACCACGTCCCCAACGTCGGAAAACATCGATTCAACATCTGCGCCCATCAGACCGACGGGCGCAGATGCACGAAAGCCCAGCGCCTTGTTCTCGAGTCGAGCGAATAAAGGATCTCATCGTCATCTCAGCCGTTGCGCTTCTATCTGAGGCTGTGGGCACCCACGTGCTAATATGAGCCTTTGAGTCCATCAGAGGGACAGCAGATGTTCTGGAGATAAAGTCGGACTGAGATGGTTTGGATGTGGACAGAGGAGGGGCGGTGAAGGATGTGGGAGGATGCCGAGGTTGGAGGAGGCCGAAAGGAGAGATGTGTGGACGAGGAAGAGGGAACGGAGAACGGGGTTAGCAGCTCGGGGGCTCGGCGGAAGGTCCCTGGTTGGAGTCCAACAGAGGGCCTCTCTGTGTGGAGTCCAAGTTCTCCAGCTTCGTTCCAGCGTCCCAAAAAACCACGCGGGAGGTCAGTGGGAGACCCAAAAATCCACGTATGAATGAGAGGGTGATGTTCGGTTGCCTTTATGACATGTGACTGAAGGAGCGAGTGGCTGTACGTCTCTGCATGTAGCCCCCCCATCTGCTGGCGTCTGGTCCCGGCTGAAGCCCACCTCTGGACCAATGCCATCCCCCAGAGCAGCAGACGCTGTGTAGAAAATGGATGGATGAAGGTTCAGATGCAGGGAGATGATTTGCTGCTGGGGAGCAGCCGAAAGGGAAAGTAGAAGAAGAAGAAGAAGAAGAAGAAGAAGAAGAAGGATCTTTGTAGGATTTTTGGTCCTCGATATTCCCGCATACATGTTCGGCATCAGATCCTTCCCTTTGGTCACCCGACGCCCGATAAATCCGTCCGACCGATACCGACATATTAAAAGTCCCTCAAATATCCTCCAGACCCGCGTCTGCGAGCACGTGCGACGCGTTCGTCAACAAGCGAGCCGCGACGCGAACCCGGCCTCGGGGGGGGGGGGGGCCAGTGGCAAACCAAGCCGCAAAAAAAGGGGGGG